>CM062297.1:483126611-483607108 GCA_031216915.1 Pictodentalium vernedei | reverse complement strand
CTTCATTCCTGCTGTTTGTGTACAATGTTTCATGTGCTATAACAACTTTTATTGTTTAAGTGCTATAACAAATTACATTGCTTTGTTAGATTGTTGTTGTTGATATAGCCTGGAGTGAATAAAAATATCAAATCTTTTGTGGGTAGTTAATTTTCTCATTGTTTATATCCAGGCCTGGATATCGGATATCTTTCATTATCAATTAATGTCAAATGTTTGACAAAACATTTTTTGTCATGGTGGAGGGAAGATATCCAGGCCTGGATATCTCCCCCCCCCCAATCTCCCATTCCAACCAACCCTAACTCAATATTTATATCCGAAACCAATTTCTCTACCCAAAACAGTTACACTTCATGTCACATGACAACATGAACCAGAATAGTTGAGAAAATATTGAAATGATTTTTTGTCACAGGTTTTCAACTGGATGAGACCAAGATATCCAGGTTGAACCTGAAAAAAAACAACATTCTGTCAAAAAACCCTCATTTTTCTCGCCATTTCATCATCAAATAATGTTAAAATTTAAATTAATCCCAAAAACTTTTTCGTGGTGGGGGAGTGGGGGGGGGGGGGGAGATATTCAGGGTGGGGGGGGGGATATCCTAGGATATCTTTCGCTCTGGGAGGGGGGGGGGAGATATCCTAGTATATCTTCCCCCACGGGAGAAGATATCCAGGGGCGGGGGGGGGGGGGGGAGATGACGTGTGACACCGGTTCAAAAATATAGCATATCAGATTCAATACTCTTGCATTGTTTTCTGACATGTGAAATTCTACAGTGCTGTGCTGAGAAAAGTCAGAGAAAGCAGTCAGAGAATTTTGACTGCCACTACAATAAGTATAATTTGAGCAGGGCATTAAATTAACCCTAGGCAATGTGCATTGCTGAGGTATTTGTCAACATGAAAATCCATTTTCCTAGGTAATAAATTTGCTGAGGCATTTTTATGAATGTTGTGATTTTTAAGCACATGTTCAAATTTTTTCCTGTAGGGAACACCAAACTCAAAAGATTATCACATTAAAAATAGGTTTTGAGGTCGATTTTGATGTTTTCATATCAATGTTTATTCTAAACATAATTTGCAGTCATTGAGATTTGCGGTAAATCTCCTGAACAAACTGAAAAGGCATCCCATGATATGTTCAGTTGACAGGCTACTGTGGCATGTAATAAACAAAAGACCACCAAACCCAATTTTGTTGATTTAATGTTTCTTGCACTAATATGTAAACCATAATTTATTTTATTAAAACTTTTCTAGGCAAATGGTGCTTTTTTGCCAAGGAAACATCATTTTCCTAGGCAATTTTTTGCTAAGGCAAATTTTACTAATTAAATGCCCTACTCAATCAAATTTTACCAATGAAAAGTAATTACCAATGATTCCTTGAGTTAAAACTCAAAGTTTTCATCTAATCTAGTCATGGCTGCTGTGAAGCACGATTGAGCAAAAGCACTGCCTGGAAACCATACTAGGGTAGAGGGTTCTATTGAAAACGAACATATTTTATTGGCATAGATTGATTTAAATGCATTCTGTGGACAACACACACCATTTACTATGCATTTAGAGGATGTTTGTGAAGCAAAACAATAAAAAATATTTCAGGAGAACGATTTGCTCGCCTAAGTAGCTTCCATGAGAGTGATTTTTTGCCATCTGGATGTTTAAAAATGACAAGTCTGTTTTGTGATCACATTCCTGTGGCTTGTATGAGTAAAATTTTAGATTTTATCAGCTTCCAATATCTATCACAACATAAATATACATTTGCATTATGTAATTCCAGGTTTTCTAATATAGACATAACTTATGGGTTTTCCTGGAAGAGGAGGTGGTGCTGGATTCGGAGGTAGAGGTGGAGGATTCGGTGGCAGAGGAGGTGGTGGTGGTGGTGGATATGGAGGAAGAGAAGGAGGTGGCAGATATGGAGGAAGAGAAGGAGGTGGCGGTGGATTTAGAGGAAGAGGAGGTGGATTTAGAGGAGGTATTTCTTTCTATTTTTAGCTCAACTTTAGCAAAGCCAAATTTGAGCTTATGCCATGGCCAGTCATCCGTCTGTCCGCCAACAATTCAATACGGCTCGGGCTAAAGGCCGCATTTATGAACTGATCTTTACGAAACTTCTTGGGTACCTTTGTTATGACCGTGGGACGAGAACGAGTGTTTTTGGGTGTGATCCAAAATTCAAGTTGGCCGCTGGTGGCCATTTTGTACAAACTTAGGTGCAATCAGATTTTTGCGCAGAACTTCCATATGAAAGCGCTGATTCGAATAATTTTTTGTATGAATGTTTAGTACCATGGGATACATCGCATATAATACAGGTTTTTTTCTCGTAAGTAAATTATGCAAATTAGACTATCTTTGATGTATTTAGTGTTACTTTCAGCACTGTAAGTGCAAATGTCAATACGGCTTGGGCTAGAGGCCATATTTATAAGCCGATCTTTACGAAATTTCTTAGATACCTTTGGTATCACCGAGGGACGAGTGTTTTTGGTGCAGTCCAAAATTCAAGATGGCCGATGGCAGCCATATTGTACAAAATTAGGTGCAATCAGATTTTTGCACAGAACTTCCATATGAAAGCGCTGATTTGAATAATTTTTTGTGTGAATGTTTAGTACCATGGGATACATCACATATAGTACGGGTTTTTTTCTCGTGCAGAAATTATGCAAATTAGATGAACTTTGATTTTTTCAGTGCTACTTACACACAGTAAGTACACATGTCAATACGGCTCGGGCTATAGGCTGTATTTATCAACCGATATTTTTATACTGTACCAATGACCCAGACTTAGCTGGTGCTAACTCTAACAAAACCAGGGCCAAACACAAATTTTGCCCCCCAATCCCCAAAATTTGCATCCAAAACAAAAAGAATCATGTCCTAAAGGACCTCCATACTACGCCTCTACTGCGCATGCGCAGTGACGCAGTCGTCCCGAAATTGGCGCCAATTATCATTCTCTGTTTGGCCCTTCATCAGTCAACATCTCACTGATCTTTGTGCTTGTAAATCTCAGTTTAAAGGATGCCAGACACGTAATTCTTGGAGAAAATGTGATTCTAAGGAGGATAGAAGGAGGAGAGGAAAAAGAAGTGGCAAAAAATAATCAGGGCTGTACTTAAAATTTTTTGATGAAATTATGTTAAGTTGCCTATTTTCGAGGCATGGGCCTCTTGTTGTCATTCTTGCTAATTGTTGCACTGCTTATTCAGTGTTTCCTCTCCCCTAGCCTTCTAAAGTCCCCCCTGGCAATTCTCCCATGCTTTTGGCATATTTTTGAGAAATTTCATTTCTAAAATTTCCTGGGAGAGTTGCTTGGTTACAGAATGTTTTCTGTTATTTTCCCCATAGTTACGTTTTCACCCATGGGTGATTAACGTTTGTGTTCTGCATCTTCCATCTGATGTTCTACAGATTCTCCCCTGGGAGTCTCTGTTTTGCATCAGATAGAGTGTAATTGATGACTGATTCCGGGCCAGTTTTTTCAGTGCCTGGAGTCATGTTTTCTAGTGTGTTTACACTGTTTGTTTTCATTGGCAACAGCCTTTTTTGAGGGGGGCTGTTTGCCTTTGTGGTAGTTTATCTCATTATAAGATACATTTATATTATCCGAAAGTGTCTCATTAATTATTTTATATAAATTTAAAATTTTTGACCACACTTTGCCATCGGATCCATCGGGGCTCAGCGTTACTTTTCAGCAACTTGGGCTTCTCTGAAAAAATATTTTTTCAAAATTATTTTGTTTTGCAATTGTTTTTTCATTTATTAATGGATCATGTTATTATGTATCTTTGTGTCAGGGGTTTTTGCGAGTAACTAGGACTTACTGTTGTTCTTTCATAATGAAGGGACGTTGTTCAAATTGTAATAGGAAGAAATCTTCCTCTGACTTTCATGATCATTGTATTAATTGTAGTCAGTGTTCTCGCATTAATCCCTGTCCTATATGTGAACATTGGGATGAGAAACATTGGAAACGTGTGTCACGATATGTTGTTTCTGGAGAAAGAGCGATGCCGGCTCTTTCTCCGCAAGGTCACTCTACTCTCTCAGTTTCTATTTCAGAGGAACCAGAACAGGGTGATGTTTCCATGTTATCTTCTTCAAGTGTGCGTCCGTCGTCACAAATGAATTCAGAGCTAGCGGCAAAAGTGCTCATGGAGATTAGACAAATGTCGTCTGCTAGCTCGCCCGGTGTAGCGTCCATTCACCGAATGGTTCGGCAGCCGGGTTCGTCCGATGCGGTCCAAGAGGAAATTTTGGGTGATGCGAGCACTATAAACATAATAGATGCACACCCAGTGACGGCGGATAGTAAGCGAGAACGGAGGAAGCCTTTTAGTCTGGTTCATAGCTTGTCCAGGTCCAGCCGGGCCGCGAGCAAGAGAGGTCCCTCTCTCGTACAACAACATCTGGGACCAGATGTTGTGGTACAAAATGTGTCTTTAGCGGAGCATACGTCCGTCGCTCGGGACGCTCCGTTGTATAAGTAGTCCGCAGAGACTGTTAAGGCTTCCTCTTCTCGTCAGCGCACACGACCGCACCTTGGCTGCGTGACTGCCAATATATTACCAGCTTCGCCGATGAAGGATTCTTTGGCGACCAGGTCACACCATCCGGCAGCCAGGGATTCGAGACCGATGGACTCCGGACGTTCGCATAGGAAAAGTATGCGGGAGCCATCTGATGCGGAGCTGCCCTCGGCGAAGCAGCGAAAGACTGCGCCTCCGCAGGTCTCGACGCCGGACATTCTTGTGCAGATAGCACAGCTTATCGCAGCATCCCAGCAGCCGACAGAAACGGTGTCGGATCGAGAATTATCCGACGGCGCTGGGTCGGTACGCTCCGCCGAAGCATCGGGGGCGGACGACCGGGAACATCGTGAGGTCCGACCGGATGGTGAAAGGGATACGGATGACTTGGAGCTATCCCTTTCGGAACAACATAAAGCTGCCGTGGACTTCATCCGGCACTTTCTCCCTCAAGTTGTTCCGTCGGGCCAGACTGCTGCGCTTCCGGACAAGAGAATTATAGCGTCATTGGACTTTTTTGAGCGGTTCAGGGACATCGCTCCCGAGTTTCCGTCGCAGTCCAATAATGTTGCTAGAACATTTGAATTATTGAACGACGCTATATTTAAACTTGCTTCCAGGACGGGG
The DNA here is from genome assembly GCA_031216915.1 of Pictodentalium vernedei. NCBI lineage: Eukaryota > Metazoa > Mollusca > Scaphopoda > Dentaliida > Dentaliidae > Pictodentalium > Pictodentalium vernedei. The sequence goes on along the minus strand of CM062297.1, from coordinate 483,601,916 downwards.
AAAGCAGGTTTCTTGTCTGCTAATACTCTCAACCTGCCTTTCATTAATGCAAGGAATAAATTCGATACGGCAGGACAGGGTATACCGAGAGTTCCTCTGCGTATGGACGACGAGGCGGAAGACTTAGAGCTATCATTACCGTCGTCAGCTTCTATTCCAACCGCGGTGTTGGAAACAGCTATTGCGTCTAACAGAGCCAATTTAGATGCCTTATCTTACGCAGATCACCTTACTAAGGCGTTATCACTGCGCCTTCAAGGGGAAGAGTTTCAGGATATACAATCCTCTTTAAGACTTCTTTCAAGGGCAGTAGCTTATTCCATGTGTAACTCTGCCCTTTCAGTGGCAAATCTGGAGTTGGTTAGACGTGACGCAGCCCTAGCTACATCCACACTAGTGGATTCTAAGGTGAAGAACTTTCTTAGAGTCGCTTCGGTCTCAGGAGAACTTCTCTTTGACGGCAAGCTTTCCGCTATTTATGATAAAATTAAAAAGAAAGCTAATGATTCTCTGTTGTTCAGATCGGCTCCTAAGAAGTCGGATACAGCAGACACGAATAAGACAGGCACTTCTGGGTCTAATGCGCCCAAGAGAGGTTCCTATAGAGGTTCCGGTGCGTCCTCTTGGTCTTATTCGAGAGACCGTCAGGATAGCGACTCTCGTTCGGGACGTCCTTCAGGCCGGGACAATCGGTCGGACGCCCCGAGGTTGACGAGGCGAGGTGCGGGTCGTGGAAGACGTGGTTTCTCCTACCGCAGGCCTCGCAGGTCCAGGAGGTGATGGCTTAAACCTCTATCGCGTTCCGGTTGGCGGAAGGTTGTCGAGTTTTTCACAAGAGTGGGCGTCGATTATGGACGACCCTTGGGTGAGAGGAGTGACTTCGGAAGGTCTAAAGATATCCTTCAAACGAAAGCCTCCATTAACTCGAAGTCCAAAGTGGACTCATCTTCCGTCAAATCCACAGAAAAGAGACGCTCTGTTATCAGAGGTGCAGTCTCTTTTAATGAAGAACGCGGTAGAGGTCGTAGAAAACCAGGAATCTCTGGGATTCTACAGCCATCTGTTTCTGGTTCCGAAACCAGACGGCTCGTTCCGTCCAGTCATAGATTTGAGCTGGATAAACAAGCTGATCGTCGCTCCGAAGTTTTATATGGAGACGATTCGATCGGTCAGAGCGAGTATTCGGGTGAACGATTATGCAACGAGCATAGATCTCAAAGATGCGTACTTTCACGTCATGGTACATCCGACATTCCGAAAGTATCTACGCTTTGCAGTCCTGGGAGTGGTGTATCAATTCCGGGCGATGTGCTTCGGATTGAATCTAGCACCCTGGGCTTTCACTCGGGTAATGAACTCGGTAATGATCTACTTCCGAGCTCATTCGTCTGCGGTAACGTCGGCCTACCTGGACGACATTCTTCAGAGGTACGGCAACGAGTTAACGCTTCAGAACGATGTTCAGAATCTTCTTCTATTGCTCCGACGTCTCGGTTTTATAGTAAACGAGGAGAAGTCGGATCTGGTGCCGTCCAAGTCATTCACTCATCTGGGAATGAGCTTCGAGACGCACAACAATCTCGTTCGTCTGCCGTTAACCAGAGCGAAATTAGTCAGTTGTTACGCTCGCTATTGTCTGCACGCAGACAAAGTCACGGCGAGAGAATTTATGAGACTGATAGGTCTGTGCGGAGCCGCCGCGGATCTCATTCCGATGGGGCGGCTACGCACACGTCCTCTTCAAATTTTCCTGACTCAGAATTGAAGTGTGAAAATTCATTCGCTCGATGTAGACGTTCTCTTGTCAGATCAAGTGAAACAAGAGATTCAGACTTGGGCAAACATTCAGTGGTTAACTCAAGGAGTTCCGCTGCAGTTGCCGGTTCCGAGTTTTACCGTTATGACGGATGCCAGTCAAACAGGTTGGGGTGCATCATTAATCCCAACGGATTCGAGATGCCAGGGTCTTTGGGATCCGCAATTCCTGTGCAAGCACATAAACATCAAGGAAATGATGTCAATTTGGCTTGCGTTACGTCACTGGATGGACATTATTCACGATGCTCATGTCCAAATCCTATCCGACAATACGACAGTAGTGGCGTATATACGGAATCAGGGAGGCACTCATTCAGTTCCGTTGTTCAATCTAACGGAAAGAATCCTTCTGTTTGCGTTAGAACATCACGTTCTTCTTTCGGTCCGTCACATACCGGGTCGTCTGAATGTGCTAGCAGACTCCCTTTCACGAAAGGGTCGCTTGTTGCCGTCGGAGTGGACTCTCAACAAACAAGTATTCAATCAGATTTGCTACCAATGGGAACGGCCAATGATAGACTTATTTGCGACACATCTCAACAATCAGTTGCAGACGTATGTGTCTCCGTGTCCGGATCCAAGAGCATTTGCAGTAGACGCTCTGTCGATCCCTTGGGACGGAATGATAGGATATGCGTATCCTCCAGCGCCGTTAATTCAACAAGTATTGCTAAAGATAAAACAATCTCAATGCAAGATTCTGTTGGTAGCATCTCTGTCGCCACAGAGACCGTGGATAAATCTACTCAGGTGTCTGTTGTGGGACCTACCGCGGAAGCTTCCTCCACGAGAGGATCTTCTTTCGCAGGGGAAATCGCGCCAACTCCATCACAACCCGCAAGGTCTCAACCTTCACGTTTTTCCGTTGTGCGGTCCTTCTTGCATGGCAAGCACTTTACAGGACGAGCAGTGGACGCGATTTCTAACTGTAGGAGGACCTCCTCTTCGCTAAACTATGCGGCTAAGTGGAAGGTTTTTCGTCGTTGGTGTAGGGATCATTCTGTAGATATATTTGATCCCTCTATACCAGACATTGCAAACTTTCTAGTATACTTGTTTGACGAAATCAAACTGCAGCCTGTTACTATAAAGGGTTATAGATCTATGTTATCTGATACCTATGCACATCATGATAGTTTACAAATTGGATCTAATGTCTCTTTATCGAAGTTGGTTAGAAACTTTTCGATAAATAGACCCAGAACTCTTAGATTAATTCCTAAGTGGAATTTAGCTTGGGTTCTCCTTAAATTGAAGGAAAAGCCATTTGAACCTCTTGGGACAGTAGATTTCAAATTCTTATCTTATAAGACAGCTTTTCTCTTAGCTTTCTCTTCTGCCAGAAGAGTCAGTGAGCTTCATGCACTATCGGTGGATGATTCTCATTATCGTAGTGTTGGGAACACTATCACCTTCACTACTAATGTGGGTTTTTTAGCTAAGAATCAGGCTCCTAATAAATATCCGGAACCTTTTGTTATTAAGGCTCTTCCGTCTTCAGACGGGCGTAGGCCTTTACTCTGTCCTGTTAGAGCACTACGTATCTATAAACAGAGATCTCAGTTTATCAGAAAGGGACGGAAAAGTTTCTTTCTGTCTTTGATGCCTAATAGAAAGGACATTTCAGTCCATTCTATTGCTAGATGGATTCAGTTAACTATCCGTACTGCTTATGAAGATTTATCTTCTTCTCAGCAGTCTGTGCTTAAGATTTCTGCTCATGAAGTAAGAGCTCTTTCTACTTCCTGGGCTTATGCTAATAGTGTTGCTATTACAGATTTAATGTAGGCTGCTTATTGGTCTCAGCCATCCACATTTACGAATTTTTATCTCAGAAATATTGAGTCCATTTCTGGAGACCTGCATTGTTTAGGTCCGTTATCTGTTGCTCAGAATGTCGTCCACTAAACAGTTGCAACTATAGTTATGCAGGCTTTCTGTTCCGGCAGTGACTCCGTCTGGCTGCCCTCTTCGCTCTGGGCTATTTGACCCAGGGCAAGGGGAAGGGGGGGGGGGGGGGGCGGGTGTTCCCTTAGGTCACCTGCTTTATAGTGAAAAGCAAGGGAATGCCTCCTCCAAGTCAGTATTTCTGAGTCGCTTCCGGGATGGTTTTAAAGTGGAATATTAATGTTTAAATTCATTCATGTCTTATTTTTAAAGTGTAGCTCGGTGTGAAGCATTTGTATATGTCAAGTGTCAAACGGGCTTTAATATACAATACTCGGACACTTTTAAATGATTATAAAGAGTCTCAATTCTCTGGACTACTTTATTTATTGGCTTGCTTTAAAAATAATTAGTATAAGGGTTATACTGGATGTTAATAGAGAACATGAATGTTATTGTGCTCAATTATTAAGGGTAGTGTATCTTTCTAATGTAATATTAAATAAGAAAGATACATGTAAAGCCTAATACTCCTTTTCTCCTTAAGGGGTTACCTCTTTACTATATAGTTGAGCTTATTGGATTTTCCTCTATGTCCTAGGCCCTCCAGCCTGTTTACTATTCAGCTAAGTCTGGGTCATTGGTACAGTATAAAAATGTTAAAAAATTTATAGTAATTTATATATTTTTTATACTTACCAATGACCCAGACGGGGATGGCCCTCCCTGGAGTTGGGAACTCTTGCCTCCCCGCTGAGTACATAGCGCTGACCAGGCACTGCCAGTAAGAATGATAATTGGCGCCAATTTCGGGACGACTGCGTCACTACGCATGCGCAGTAGAGGCGTAGTATGGAGGTCCTTTAGGACATGATTTCTTTTTGTTTTGGATGCAAATTTTGGGGATTGGGGGGCAAAATTTGTGTTTGGCCCTGGTTTTGTTAGAGTTAGCACCAGCTAAGTCTGGGTCATTGGTAAGTATAAAAAATATATAAATTACTATAAATTTTTTAACTTTCACGAAACTTCTTGGGTACCTTTGTTATCACCTTGGGATGAGTGTTTCTGAGTGCGGTCCAAAATTCAAGATGGCTGCCAGTGGCCATTTTGTACCGAAATTAGGTCTAATCAGTTTTTTGTACACAACTTCTAGACAGCTCAGGCTAGAGGCCGTATTTATGAACCGATCTTTAAAAAACTTCTTGGGAACCTTTGTTATCACAGTGGGATGAGAATGAGTGTTTTGGGGTGTGGTCCGAAATTCAAGATGGCCACCAGCAGCCATTTTGTACCAAAATTAGTGCAATCAGTCTTTTGTACAGAACTTCTGTATGAAAGTTCTGATTTGAATAAATTTTTGTATGAATGTTTAGTAACATGGAATACATCACATATAGTACGGGTTTTTTTCTTGTGCAGAAATTATGAAAATTAGATGAATTTTGATTTATTTAGTGCCACTTATACACTGTAAGTGCACATGTCAATACGGCTCAGGCTAGAGGCTGTATTTCTGAACCGATCTTCACGAAACTTCTTAGGTACCTTTGTTATCACCTTGGGACGAGAACGAGTGTTTCTGAGTGCGGTCCAAAATTCAAGATGGCTGCCAGTGGCCATTTTGTACCGAAATTAGGTCCAATCAGTTTTTTGTCACAACTTCTATACAGCTTGTATTTATGAACTGATCTTCACGAAACTTCTTGAGTACATTTGTTTTCACCTTGGGACAGGAATGAGTGTGTTTTGGGGTACCTTTGTTGTCACTGTGCTATAAGAACAAGTATTTTGGGGTTCAGTCAGACCCACTCTGGAACTCAAAAAAGATTTTTTTTCTAGTTTAGCATCTGACTGTCACCCTCCTTTACAATACTTTACCTATACTTTTGTTACAGGCTACGACCAGTATTTATGTACAGACCGTTACAATACTTTATATGTACCTTTGTTATCAGGTCATTACCTAGATGTTTGTCATTGCTGTGTCACATACTATACATGTACATGTCTTGACAAGTTGAGCTACAGTGTCATTGACACTTTCATTTTTTGTTATGTTCACGGTAAAATACGCTCGCGAACGGTTTGGGGGTTATGGTTTTTTAAATCATCATAACCTCCCCATAACCTGAACTATGTTTCGCGACCTATTTCCAGGCCTGATGGTACTTTATCTATTTGTTACCCTTTATCGGTGTAACAGCCATATTTTCACCTCTGCCGTTCATAAAAAGCATCATTCTGATTTTCTTATTTTTTCCATTTTAACAAAATATAGCTTATAACCACTTATCAGAATGAGCTTGTTGAGCTTTTTCCATTGACAAGTTCTAAGCTATGTTTTTAAAACTGAAAATTACAAAATTTAATTAACAAAGACCAAATATTGTGAGTATCATCAGGGCTTGCTATTAGTTCACTTATAAGTAAGTTATTTAAAAAAAAAAATTTCTAAAATTTTTTTAAAGAATTTACAACAAAACCATATTGTGTGATCCATCTGTGTGTCCGTGTGTGTGTGTGTGTCCCCGAGTCAATAACTCGAAAATTGTTAGGGACAGAGTCATCAAACTTCACACAATTATAAAGGACCATGGGAGGATGTGTCACACACCATAGCTGGGTTTGTACCTTCAAAGTCAAGGTCACATTTCAAGGTCACACTAAAAATCGGTCAATATTCGTGTCTCAGCCATAACTCAGAAACAAATCATACTACAATTGTTAAACTTTTTACAAATGTTAAGGACAGTCAGAAGGTGTGTCGCGTATAATAGTTTCCGCCGCATCTGCAAGGTGAAGGTCCCAATTGACCTTCATATGTTCAGGGTCACAAATTATGTCTCAAGCATAACTCCAAAACTATTAGGGCTACAATCATCTAACTTCGCTCAATTATAAAGGACAACAGGTGGATGTGTCACACACCACAACCAGGTCCGCAACATTTTTATGTGTACCCATACTATGTATGTTACACATAATGCCATCATCCGGGGTTGCCATCCGTCGTTCGTCCATCCTTTGTCCGTCCGGCGTCCGTATCCATTTCTTTGGCATTCGATAACTTGAAAAATATTGCTTGGATTGTCAAGTTACTGTATATTTGTGTTCAGGTTACTGATGTGCCGAGCTGTATAGTTTTTGGTGTAAATCTGATAATTTGATCCTGAGATATTAACCCTTTATCCTTCAAATTGAAAATTCCTCCAATCCCTTTGGCATTCGATAACTTGAAAAATATTACTTGGATTGTCAAGTTACTTTATATTTGTGTTCAGGTTACTGATGTGCCGAGCTGTATAGTTTTTGGTGTAAATCTGATAATTTGATCCTGAGATATTAACCCTTTAACCTTCAAATTGAAAATTCCTCCAATCCCTTTGGCATTTGATAACTTGAAAAATATTGCTTGGATTGTCAAGTTACTTTATATTTGTGTTCAGGTTACTAATGTGCCGAACTGTATAGTTTTTTTTGTTTGTCCGTCTGTCCATCCATCCGTCCGTCGGTCTGTCCATCCGGCATCCGTATCCATTTCTTTGTCATTCGATAACTTGAAAAATATTGCTTGGCTTGTCAAGTTACTTTATATTTGTGTTCAGGTTACTGATGTGCCGGGCTGTATAGTTTTTGGTGTAAATCTGATAATTTGATCCTGAGATATTAACCCTTTATCCTTCAAATTGAAAATTCCTCCAATCCCTTTGGCATTCGATAACTTGAAAAATATTGCTTGGATTGTCAAGTTACTTTATATTTGTGTTCAGGTTACAGATGTGCCAAGCTGTATAGGTTTTGGTGTAAATCTGATAATTTGATTCTGAGATATGAACCCTTTATCCTTCAAATTGAAAATTCCTCCAATCCCTTTGGCATTCGATAACTTGAAAAATGTTGCTTGGATTGTCTAGTTACTTTATATTTGTGTTTAGTTTACTGATTTGCTGAGCTGTATAGTTTTTGGTGTAAATCTGATGATTTGATCCCGAGATATTAACCCTTTATCCTTCAAATTGAAAATTCCTCCAATCCCTTTGGCATGAGATAACTTAAACAATATCAGTCCGATTGTCATGTTACTTCATATATATGTTCAGGTTACTGATGTGCTGTGCTCTATAGTTTTTGATGTAAATCTGATAATTTGATCCAGAGATATTAACTCTTTATCCATCAAATTAGACAATCCATTTCTATATGTACCCATACCATGTATGGTGTACATAATGTCGACATCCGTGGTGGCCCTCCATCATACAGCTTTCTACTAGTTGCGCGTATGGGTACACATCTGACGATTTCATCGGCCTATTTTTCTTGTTTTCAGCTGTAAATTAAAACAGGTAGGTAGGGATTCTATTGGGTCTGAATATGGGACCCATTCCCAATCACATTTTGTCATGATTTTTCCAAAGTCAAACCCAAAATTTCCCAGTCTGTCCTCTTTCAAATAAAAATTTAAGCGTTTGACTCTTGAAGGCCAATTTTTTTACTTTCATCACTTTTTAGAGCAACAAAACAGGTACCTCAACAGGCAGTTTTAGATACATTTACAAGTTACATCCAAAGAACCTTGTCAGTTGTTTCTAGGCAAGTCTTGGCTGCCTATATAGGCAGCCAAGGCTTGCCTAGACATAACTGCAAAGCCACAGAATGTCGACTGTTAAAGGGTAGCACAATGCATAAATATCTTCTATACAGGCAGCCAAGGCTTGCCTAGACATAACTGCAAAGCCACAGAATGTCGACTGTTAAAGGGTAGCACAATGCATAAATATCTTCTATACAGGCAGCCAAGGCTTGCCTAGACATAACTGCAAAGCCACAGAATGTCGACTGTTAAAGGGTAGTACAATGCATAAATATATTCATTATTTAATAGTATATTAAGAACAATTTATTTAATAGAGATTACAGAGACTGACATAATTTCATGCAACTGTTTGTTATAAAACTTACTAGATGTATCATAGATGTAGTAGCTTCTGTATTAATTTTCTCCGTTCAGTATGAAGGTAACATTGCTTATTCTTTGTGTTTCTTCTCCAAACTAAATTCCCAATTGAAGCCTTCACAACGCAGATTTTCCCAATTGCATGGGCCCCGGACCCTTTCCCAAAGAGGGCGGAATAATCCCTTGTAGGTGTGCCCAATTCATTAGTTTAAGAGTTAAGCTTATGCTTAATCCCAATCTGTTTTGTTCCCCATGTTGTGCAAAATTCTGTTTTAATATAAATAACACATGAAGTTTAATTAAAAAAAATAAATTGTAAGCTTCACATTGGATGTTTTTTTCAGATAAAATGTGTCAGTAACTATATTGCATATTTCAGAAGACACATCCAAACTACAAGGAGAATGATGAAAAACTTGGTAGAGATTTTTTAAACTCCATATAAAATTTCGACAAAATTATTGGTTTACCATCACTATATTTAGGGGATTTTAAAGGCTTATTATATATAGCAGTGCAGTCGCCATTTTATTTTTGTGTTGTTTCTGTCACATAAAAAATGATAAAAATGGATAAAGTCTATCCTTGTCATGCTTGTTTTCACATTCTGTTCAGGAGCGTAGAGGCTCAGTGGTAGACTGTTAGACTTTTATGCTAGAGGTCCCGAGTTCGATCCCTGTCCGAGATGACTCGCGTTGTCTCCTTGGGGCAAGGCACTTTATCCCGGTTACCTCCATGGTGGTACGATGACACCGTGTAGTAAGGCGTACTGCAAGTTGATGGTGCACATGTCTTCAACTGCTGTAACCCTGCTTGAGCGGAGCTTGAACAGAGTTAGAATGTTGAGGGGCTGACAGTTGCTTGTCGATGCTCAGTGGTTCTCTCTGGGTACTCCGGCTTTCTCCACCTGTAAAACTGTCACAGTCACGATTAGCCATTGTGCATAAGTATGTGACCTTTAACACCAATAAATAAATAATTCACATTCTGTTCTGTATATTATAGGGTCGGAAAACACAAAACAAACCTGGTACAGTGGAACCATGTTAAATGAATAGCCTTTATGCTAGTGAAAAGTATTCAGTTGACGGGAGCATTCAATTAACAGGGATGTGGACACTTAGCTGTATTCTTGGGTTAACCTGAGCATTTAGTCCATCATATCCTGTTTGGCAGAGCTCATAGAACTCTGTCAAACAAGATATAATAGATTAAATACCTGTATTGGATGTACTGAAGCCAAATAAACAAGGGGAAGTTAGTGATTGTCAAGGTAAATTATTGACAAATTACAAGATTTTTTATTAGCTCAACTTTGGCGAAGCCAAATTTGAGCTTATGCCATGGCCCGTCGTCCGTCATCCGTCTGTCCGTCTGGCCATCTGTCCGTCTGTCCGTCAACAATTGGATACGGCTCGGGCTAGAGGTCGTATTTATGAACCGATCTTTACGAAACTTCTTGGGTACCTTTGTTATGACTGTGGGACGAGAACGAGTGTTTTTGGGTGCGGTCCGAAATTCAAGATGGCTGCCATTTTGTACCGACGATGCAGAAATCTGTTTTTTGTACAGAACTTCCATATGAAAGCTCTGATTTTAATAATTTTTTGTATGAATGTTTAGTACCATGGGATACATCACATATAATACGGGTTTTTTTCTCGTGCGTAAATTATGCAAATTAGACTAACTTTGATGTTTTTTGGTGTTACTTTCAGCACTGTAAGTGCAAATGCCAATACGGCTCGGGCTAGAGGCCGTATTTATGAACCGGTCTTTACGAAACTTCTTGGGTACCTTTGTTATCACCGTGGGACGAGAACGAGTGTTTTGAGTCCGGTCCGAAATTCAAGATGGCCGATGGCAGCCATTTTGTACGAAATTTGGTGCAATCAGATTTTTGCACAGAACTTCCATATGAAAGCGCTGATTTGAATAATTTTTTGTGTGAATGTTGAGTACCATGGGATACATCATATACAATACGGGTTTTTTTCTCGTGCAGAAATTATGCAAATTAGATGAACTTTGATTTATTCAGTGCTACTTATACTCTGTAAGTGCACATGTCAATACGGCTCGGGCTAGAGGCTATATTTATGAACCGATCTTCAGGAAACGTCTTGGGTACCTTTGTTATCACCTTGGGATGAGAACGAGTGTTTCTGGGTGCGGCCCAAAATTCAAGATGGCTGCCAGTGGCCATTTTGTATTGAAATTAGGTCTAATCAGTTTTTTGTACACAACTTCTATACGGCTCAGGCTAGATGCCGTATTTATGAACCGATCTTTACGAAACTTCTTGGGTACCTTTGTTATTACCGTGGGATGAGAACGAGTGTTTTTGGGTATGGTCCGAATTTCAAGATGGCCACCAGCAGCCATTTTGTACCAAAATTAGTGCAATCAGTCTTTTGTACAGAACTTCTGTATGAAAGTTCTGATTTGAATAAATTTTTCTATGAATGTTTAGTAACATGGAATACATCACATATAGTACGGGTTTTTTTCTCGTGCAGAAATTATGCAAATTAGATGAACTTTGATTTATTCAGTGCTACTTATACTCTGTAAGTGCACATGTCAATACGGCTCGGGCTAGAGGCTGTATTTATGAACCGATCTTCACAAAACTTCTTGGGTACCTTTGTTATCACCTTGGGACGAGAACGAGTGTTTTTGGGCGCGGTCCAAAATTCAAGATGGCTGCCAGTGGCCATTTTGTACCGAAATTAGGTCCAATCAGTTTTTTGTCACAACTTCTACACAGCTCATATTTGTGAACTGATCTTCACGAAACTTCTTGGGTACCTTTGTTTTCACCTTGGGACAGGAATGAGTGTGTTTTGGGGTGCCTTTGTTATCACTGTGCTATGAGAACAAATATTTTGGGGTTCAGTCAGACCCACTGTGGGACTCAAAGATTTTTTCTAGTTTAGCATCTGACTGTCACCCACCTTTACAATACTTTATCTATACATTTGTTACAGGCAACGCTCAGTATTTATGTACAGACCGTTACAATACTTTATATGTACCTTTGTTATCAGGTCATTACCTAGATGTTTGTCATTGCTATGTCACATACTATACATGTACATGTCTTTGTCTTGACAAGTTGAGCTACAGTGTCATTAACACTTTCATTCAATTAACAGGAGTTTAGTCTATAATCTATATTCGATTAACAGGTTAGATTTGTACTCATGGCATGGTAAATGGTTTTGTGGTTGGAACTTATATTCAATTAACAGGGTTATTGAATTAAGAGATATCCAATCAAGTGGGCTTCACTGTATATGAGCCTTTGAGAGAGATTTGGTAATAAAAAATGAAGTAAAAATGTAACCGACCGCCAAAATGCATTTTTAAAAAAAAATGGCTGGATATGTTGAAGATTAAGGATTTGTAGCCTTATTTGTAAGAGATGACTACAACTGACATAGACAGCATAAGATACAATTCCTGGAAGCTGTACTTTTTGATATATGAGAAATGGTGAAAGAGTTTACTCACAGTTATCTTCTATCTTAGGTGGGCATGGTGGCTCAGTGGTAGACTGTTGGACTTCTATGCTAGAGGTCCTGAGTTCGATCCCCGCCTGGGACAACCCATGTTGTGTCCTTGGGCAAGGCACCTTATCCCGGTTGCCTATATGGGGGCACGATGATGCTGTGTACTCAGGCATTCTGTACATCAATAGTGCACATGTCTTCAACCGCTGTAACCCTGCTTGAGCCAGGCTTAAACAGAGTTAGAATGTTGAGGAGCTGACAGTTGCTCGTCGATGCTCGGTGGTTCTCTCAGGGTACTCTGGCTTCCTCCACCCGTAAAACTGTCATGGTCACGATTAGTCAATGTGCTAATCAAACAATCTTCGATCTTATTTTTCCCACTTTTATTTTTAAAAGTATGTGTACTTGGTTTCAACACCAGTAAGAGTACAAGATTTTATGGCACACTAATTCCAATTTTTATACGCCCGTTTTGAAAAAACGGGTCGTATTATGGTATACCGCTGTCCGTCTGTCTGTCCGTCCATCTGTCCGTCCAGTCACATGTCGTACGATAACTCAAGACCGCTTTGAGAGATTTTCGTGATTTTTGGGTAGGTGGTGTATATCAATGGAGGGAAGCTCCCTTTCGTTTAGTGTCGCTGTTCGATTAGTCATTCCAGAGTTATGGGACTTTATTACTTAGAAAATTGTTGATTTTTTACACGTCGTACGATAACTCGAGAACGCTTTGAGAGATTTTCATGATTTTTGGGTAGGTAGTGAATATCGATGGAGGGAAGCTCCCTTTCGTTTAGTGTTGCCGTTTGATTAGACATTCCCGAGTTATGGGACTTTATTACTTAGAAAATTGTTGATTTTTTACACGTACGATAACTCGAGAACGCTTCGAGAGATTTTCATGATTTTTAGCTCAACTTTGGCGAAGCCAAATTTGAGCTTATGCCATGGCCTGTCGTCCATCTGTCCTCTGGCCGTCTGGCCGTCTTTCCGTCAACAATTGGATACGGCTCGGGCTAGAGGTCGTATTTATGAACCGATCTTTACGAAACTTCTTGGGTACCTTTGTTATGACTGTGGGACGAGAACGAGTGTTTTTGGGTGCAGTCCGAAATTCAAGATGGCTGCCAGCTGCCATTTTGTACCGATGATGCAGAAATCTGTTTTTTGTACAGAACTTCCACATGAAAGCTCTGATTTTAATAATTTTTTGTATGAATGTTTAGTACCATGGGATACATCACATATAATACGGGTTTTTTTCTCGTGCGTAAATTATGCAAATTAGACTAACTTTGATGTTTTTGGTGTTACTTTCAGCACTGTAAGTGCAAATGCCAATACGGCTCGGGCTAGAGGCCGTATTTATGAACCGATCTTTACGAAACTTCTTGGGTACCTTTGTTATCACCGTGGGACGAGAACGAGTGTTTTGGGGTCCGGTCCGAAATTCAAGATGGCCGATGGCAGCCATTTTGTACGAAATTTGGTGCAATCAGATTTTTGCACAGAACTTCCATATGAAAGGGCTGATTTGACTAATTTTTTGTGTGAATGTTTAGTACCATGGGATACATCACATATAATACGGGTTTTTTTCTCGTGCAGAAATTATGCAAATTAGATGAACTTTGATTTTTTCAGTGCTGCTTACACACAGTAAGTACACATGTCAATACGGCTCGGGCTAGAGTCTGTATTTATGAACTGATCTTCACGAAACGTCTTGGGTACCTTTGTTATCACCTTGGGACGAGAACAAGTGTTTCTGGGTGCGGTCCAAAATTCAAGATGGCTGCCAGTGGCCATTTTGTATCGAAATTAGGTCTAATCAGTTTTTTAGCTCACCTGACTGAAAGTCAGGGTGAGCTTTTCTGATCACTTTTCGTCCGTCGTCCGTCGTCCGGCGTGAAGGTGGTGTTTGGGTCTTTTTCTTCCAAACCACTGGCCGCATGTTAATGAAATTTCATGTGAGTAGGGGTTATATAGCGGCATTTTGATTTTTGGGCAAATTAGGTTTCGGCTCATATTGAGCAGAGGGGTGGGGCAAAAATGCTCCAATTCTTAAAAAATCTTCTTCTCAAGAACCAGCAATAGCAGAGACTTGATATTTGGTATGCAGCTTCCTTTTGAGGTGTAGACTCAAGTTTGTTCAAGAGAAGTTTGTAGGTCTATACTTGGCGATGTTATGGGAGGAGCAAAAATTTTGGCCCCACCCCAAATTTCTATTTTTTAAACCGAGAGGCCAATTTGAACCAAATTTTATGTGAGGGCTTATTGGGTCATAAGTACCTAATTTATGCAGAAATTTTTTTTCCTGTAGCCCCGTGGGAACCACAGGAGCTAAAAATAGAAAAAAATTAAAACGCCTATATCTCAAAAACTGCACGGCAGTGAGAATTTTTATTTGGTGTGAAGCTTTCTTGGGACCAACAGAAAGGATTGGTAAAAAAAAATTGCTATCGGTTTTATCATAGGGTACTTTTTCGGGACTCTGAAAAAGTGCTGAGTCAGTATTTTTTAACACAGTAGGCAATGGGAAAAAAATAAAGAATTGTTTTCTTCCAAACCACTGCTCTAAAAGCTTTCATATTTTACATATAACATCTTTGGAACATTGATTCACATATTTGTAGAAATCAAATTCCTCGGTCCATATTTGGGTTCCCTATGGGAACCCAAATGTTCAAATTAGTGCAATATGAGGGATATATTTTAAAAATCTTCTTCTTCGGATCCACAAATCAGAATCTTTTGATATTTGCTATGCATCATCCTTAGGGGGGTGAGATTGATGTTTGTTCAAGCCAAGTCCCTGAGTTCATATTTGGACTCCCTTTGGGAACCCAAATTGTAACTTAGTGCAATACGAGGTATATTCTTTTAAAATCTTCTTCTTCGCATCCACCGGTCAGAATCTTTTGATATTTGGTATACAGTATGCTTAGGGAGGTGAGATTCAAGTTGTTCAAGTCAAGTCCTTCGGCTCATATTTGGTCTCCCTGTGGGAGCACAAATTATAACTTAGTTCAATATGAGCAATATTCTTTAAAAAAAATTTTTTTTTCAGATCCACCAGTCAAAATCTTTTGATATTTGATGTACAGCATTCGTAGGGGGGGGGGGGGGGGGGGGGGGGGGGGCTGAGAGTGAAGTTTGTTAAAGCCAAGTCCCTTGGTTCATATTTGGGCTCACTGTAGAAGCCCAAATTATACCAAAATTTTTATTTTCCAAACCAAGAGGTCGATTTGAACCAAATTTGATATGAGGGCTTATTGGGTCACAAATACCTAATTTATGCCATAAATTGTTTTCCTGTCCCCCACGGCAACTACAGGAGCTGAAAAAATTTTTTTTTTTTGAATGCCCATATTTCCAGAACTACATGGCACTGAGAATTTTTATACAATGTGAAGCTTCCTTAGGGCCGGGAGAAAGGAATGGTGAAAAAAATGCCATTGGTTTTATCATAAGTACTTTTCCAGGACTAAAAGTGCCGAGTCATCATTTTTTAACACTGTAGGTAATGGGAATAACGTTGAATAATCTTCTTCTCCCAAACCACTGCTTCAGAAGCTTTTGTTTTTGGGTTCCCTATGGGAGCCCAATGTATAACTTAATTCAGTATGAGAAATATTCTTAAAAAATCTTTTTTTTCTGATACTCCTCTCAGAATCTTTTGATATTTGATTTTTAGTTTTCTTAGAAGCGGCAAATTGAAATTTGTTCAAGTTCTGGTTTATTGATAAAATTGGGCCCAGTAACCAATTCCTGCGTTGAAAGCCCTGTAAAGTGGGCAGTAATAGGCATAAACGATTGACCAAACCTGATATTATAATTATGCCTCTGTAATGATGTAGCCTTAGAAAGTGACCTTAAATTCCAATAAATAAATAGATAAATTATTGAGTACCCAATATGGGGATCTAACATATGAACACTCTGGGTTACTAAGTAGAGAAAACACTTTTATGTTGAAAAACTGATAATAACCACAAGGCAGAATCCCTTGCTATTTTGGTGATATGACTCGGCCAGTATCAGGTGAGCGCCCTCAGGCCCCGTGGGGCCTCTTGTTGTACACAACTTCTATACGGCTCAGGCTAGATGCCATATTTATGAACCGATTTTTACGAAACTTCTTGGGTACCTTTGTTATTATTGTGGGATGAGAACAAGTGTTTTGGGGTGTGGTCCGAAATTCAAAATGGCCACCAGCAGCCATTTTGTACCAAAATTAGTGCAATCAGTCTTTTGTACAGAACTTCTGTATAAAAGTTCTGATTCGAATAAATTTTTGTATGAATGTTTAGTAACATGGAATACATCACATATAGTACGGGTTTTTTTTTCTCGTACAGAAATTATGCAAATTAGATGAACTTTGATTTATTCAGTGCTACTTATACTCTGTAAGTGCACATGTCAATACGGCTCGGGCTAGAGGCTGTATTTATGAACCGATCTTCACAAAACTTCTTGGATACCTTTGTTATCACCTTGGGACGAGAACGAGTGTTTCTGGGCGCGGTCCAAAATTCAAGATGGCTGCCAGTGGCCATTTTGTACCGAAATTAGGTCCAATCAGTTTTTTGTCACAACTTCTACACAGCTCATATTTGTGAACTGATCTTCACGAAACTTCTTGGGTACTTTTGTTTTCACCTTGGGACAGGAATGAGTGTGTTTTGGGGTGCCTTTGTTATCACTGTGCTATGAGAACAAATATTTTGGGGTTCAGTCAGACCCACTCTGGGACTCAAAGATTTTTTCTAGTTTAGCATCTGACTGTCACCCACCTTTACAATACTTTACCTATACTTTTGTTACAGGCAACGCTCAGTATTTATGTACAGACCGTTACAATACTTTGTATGTACCTTTGTTATAAGGTCATTACCTAGATGTTTTTCATTGCTGTGTCACATACTATACATGTACATATCTTTGTCTTGACAAGTTGAGCTACAGTGTCATTGACACTTTCATTTGGTAGGTGGTTTATGTTGATGGAAGGAAGCTCCCTTTCGGTTGGTGTTGCCGTTCGATTAGTCATTCCAGAGTTATGGGACTTTATTTTTCACATGTCGAACAATAACTTGAAAATGCTTAGAGCAATTTTCATGATTTTTTGGTTGCAGGTATATGTTGATAGAAGGAATCTCCCTTTCGATTTGTGTCGCTGTCCGATTTGTCATTCCAGAATTATGGGACTTTATGTTGGACTTTGAGCAATTTTCATGATTTTTTGGTGGCAAGTATATGTAACCTGACAAGTACACATGTATACTCATATTGTGTGGTTCCCTCTTGTAATTAATAATGGGCGTATCATGCGCTCATGGCGCAGCTGTTTATTAGTGAATGTCTTGTCTTAGATATTGAAACACTTGTGCTAACATACAGGCTTTTGATTGTCATGCTGGTAGAAGTTACATGTACTGTACATTGATAGAGGTTTCTAGTGAAGTCTTGGCTGCCTTTATAGGCAGCCAAGACTTCACTTGACACCACTGCTGAGTCAATGTGTTACTTTTTTATGAGGGAGCAAAAACAAGTAGAATTCTCCAGTCTATTAAGGACAGTTTCAGAATCTTTGATGAGAAGCGAATGAACATTTTGTGAGAATCGAAGTTGAGAATCTTTTGCGAAAATCCATTATGTCAGTGAATGTGTGTGCAGTGTTGAGGTCGATGTAGTGTTATGACAATAAAGATTAAAATTAGGCATGGTGTGACTTTTAAACAATGCTACACTGGAGTTTGAAATTAATAGTTTGTTTTGATGATTTGTCTGACCCTTTGCAGTTGGTCAGATCAGTTCGGCATTGGAGCTCAGCAGTTTTGACTTTTAAGATTCAGTTTCAGGAAAATGTCTCAGTTTTAGGATCAGCTTTTATGTGTGTCAAGAACTCTTGAATAACAAAAAACTGCAAAGGCTAGTTTATGGATAAAATATTCAAATTTAATAACAACCTATTTTCTATTTTCTTTCAGGAAGAGGTGGTGGGCGCCAGTATGATACTGGGCCTCCAGAGCAAGTAATGGGTAAAGTATAGTCTAAAAAAAGCTTTATTTTCATTAACTGTTAGAATGCTAGAAGCCACTATTGTGGATCCACTGAAAAGTGCTTTTAGTGCCTTTACTCTGTGCTCATTACCTTGCTGTTTGTGAGGCAGTAGATAAAGAAATGATCATACAAATTGTTTTGTTACAATTTATTGTAGACTGCCAACAGGCTTTATCCAGTAAATAGTATAAAAACTGTTATTGATGAACAAAATCTTGCTTAACCCTTTACCTAACATGAAAAGCAGACGACTCTTGCAAACAAAATTCTTGAATAACTAATATTTTTATACTGTACTAATGACCCAGACTTAGCTGGTGCTAACTCTAAAATATTTAGGGCCAAACACAAATTTTACCCCCCCCAATCCCCAAAATTTGCATCTAAAACCGAAAATTACATGTCCTATAAGGTCCTCCATACTTTTACTCCACTGCGCATGCGCAATGCCAAGGAGGTCTCGAAATTGGCGCAATTATCATTCTTTGTTTGGCCCTCAATTCAGTTACATCTGACTGATATTTGTGCTTGTAAATCTCAGTTCAAATGATGCCAGACACATAATTATGAGAGAAATGGTGGATATAAGGAGGAAATAGAAGGAGGAGAGGAAGAAACAGTGGAAGGAAATGTTCAGGGCTGTAACTTATAATTTTTAGCTCAACTTTGGCGATGCCAAATTTGAGCTTATGCCATGGCCCATCGTCCGTCGTCCGTCTGGCCGTCTGTCCGTCAACAATTGGATACGGCTCAGGCCAGAGGCCGTATTTATGAACCGATCTTTACAAAACTAATTGGGTACCTTTGTTATGACCGTGGGACGAGAACGAGTGTTTTTGGGTGCGGTCCAAAATTCAAGATGGCTGCCAGCCACCATTTTGTACCGACGATGCAGAAATCTGTTTTTTGTACAGAACTTCCATATGAAAGCTCTGATTTGAATAATTGTTTGTATGAATGTTTAGTATCATGGGATACATCACATATAATATGTTTTTTTTTCTCGTGCGTAAATTATGCAAATTAGACTAACTTTGATGTTTTTTGGTGTTACTTTCAGCACTGTAAGTGCAAATGCCAATACGGCTCGGGCTAGAGGCCGTATTTATGAACCGATCTTTACGAAACTCCTTTGGTACCTTTGTTATCACCGTGGGACGAGAGCGAGTGTTTTGGGGTCTGGTCCGAAATTCAAGATGGCCGATGGCAGCCATTTTGTACAAAATTTGGTGCAATCAGATTTTTGCACAGAACTTCCATATGAAAGCGCTGATTTGAATAATTTTTTGTGTGAATGTTTAGTACCATGGGATACATCACATATAATACGGGTTTTTTTCTCGTGCAGAAATTATGCAAATTAGATGAACTTTGATTTATTCAGTGCTACTTACACACAGTAAGTACACATGTCAATACAGCTCGGGCTAGAGTCTGTATTTATGAACCGATCTTCACGAAACGTCTTGGGTACCTTTGTTTTTACCTTGGGACGAGAACGAGTGTTTCTGGGTGTGGTCCAAAATTCAAGATGGCTGCCAGTGGCCATTTTGTACCGAAATTAGGTCTAATCAGTTTTTTGTACACAACTTCTATACGGCTCAGGCTAGAGGCCGTATTTATGAACCGATCTTTATGAAACGTCTTGGGTACTTTTGTTATCACCGTGGGATGAGAACGAGTGTTTTTGGGTGTGGTCCGAAATTCAAGGTGGCCACCAGCAGCCATTTTGTACCGAAATTAGTGCAATCAGTCTTTTGTACAGAACTTCTGTATGAAAGTTCTGATTTGAATAAATTTTTGTATGAATGTTTAGTAACTTGGAATACATCACATATAGTACGGGTTTTTTTTCTCGTGCAAAAATTATGCAAATTAGATGAACTTTGATTTATTCAGTGCTACTCATACACTGTAAGTGCACATGTCAATACGGCTTGGGCTAGAGGCTGTATTTATGAACCGATCTTCACAAAACTTCTTGGGTACCTTTGTTATCACCTTGGGACGAGAATGAGTGTTTCTGGGTGCTGTTCAAAATTCAAGATGGCTGCCAGAGGCCATTTTGTACCGAAATTAGGTCTAATCAGTTTTTTGTCACAACTTCTACACAGCTCATATTTGTGAACTGATCTTCACGAAACTTCTTGGATACCTTTGTTTTCACTTTGGGACAGGAAGGAGTTTGTTTTGGGGTGCCTTTGTTATCACTGTGCTATGAGAACAAATATTTTGAGGTTCAGTCAGACCCACTCTGGGACTCAAAAGATTTTTTTCTAGTTTAGCATCTGACTGTCACCCACCTTTACAATACTTTACCTATACATTTGTTACAGGCAATGGTCAGTATTTATGTACAGACCGTTACAATACTTTATATGTACCTTTGTTATCAGGTCATTACCTAGATGTTTGTCATTGCTGTGTCACATACTATACATGTACATGTCTTTGTCTTGACAAGTTGAGCTACAGTGTCATTGACACTTTCATTTACGAAATTATTTCATGTTACCTATTTTCGAGGCATGACCTTGTTGTGGTCATTCTTGCTATGAATGTTCCATTGTTTGATCAGTGTTTCCTCTCTCCCTTTCCTTTATTCCCCCCTAGCTATTCTCCCATGCTTTTGGCTTATTTTTTGTAATGTTTATTACTAAAATTTCTTGGAAGTTTTGGCTTGGAAACAGAATAATTTTCTGTTTTTTCCCTATGTTTACGTCCTCACCCTTGGGTGTTTAGGCGTTTTGGTCGGCATCTACCATCTAATGTTCTGCAGTTTCTTCTCTGGAAGTCTCTGTTTTGCATCAGATAGTGTTTAAATTGGTAACTGATTTCGGGCCATGTTTGCAGTGCCTGGAGTTATGTTTCCAGTTTGTACACTTTTTGTTTATGTTGACAACGGTTACTTTTTATAGTGATTACTTGTCGGTTGCTTAGTTCAGTTCATAGCAAGATACATTAATATTGTCCGTAAGTGTTACATTACTGTTTTGAAATGGTTTTAAAATTTTTGTCCACACTTTGGCTTTTTTGGGATCCATTTGGGCTCATTGTTCCCATTGGGAACTTGGGCTCTTCTGAAAATTTTTTCAAAATTTTTTTTTTTGAAATTATTTTCTTTTGAAATGTTATAATGGATTATATTATATTATGTCTATTTGTTTCAAGGGTTAGTGCGAGTAATATGACTGTGTATATTTTTTCTTGATGTAAAAATATTGTTCAAATTGTAATGCGAGGATATCTTCCTCTAATTCTCAGGTTCATTGTGTTTCTTATAGTCAATGTATTCGCACTAATTCTTGCTCTGTGTGTGTTGATTGGTATGACAACGTTGGAGACGTGTGTCATGTCCTATTTTGTTAGCGGTGAGGGGTCCATTACGGTCCTCTCTCTGCAGGGTCACTCTATTTTATCAGTTTCTTTTTCAGAATTCAGAGTAATGTTTCTGTGATGTCTTCAACAACTGTGTCTTTGTCATTGCAATATTAGGGCTAGCGGAAAGTGGTCAAGGTATTACGACAATTGCTGGGAGTTCCCTAGTTCTATCGACGGCATTGATTGCCCACTAGTCCGGCCGGGTCGCGACCATTCACCAAATGACTCAGCACCCGGGTTGGTCCGTTGTGGTCCAGGGAAGCAGATTGGCTGATGCGAGCACTATAAAACATTGAATGTGCACACCCAGCAACGACTGATCCGAGGATAGTATGGAGGAAGCCTGTCAGTCCGGTAGCTAGCCCATCCAGGTCCACCGGACCGCTAGCGAGAGAGGCCCCCTCTCTCTCGCATCAGCATCTGTGCCGCGATGTTGTTGTATGTTTGTTCGTTAGTCGGAGCTTACGTCCACTCCTCCTGCTCGGGATGCTCCGTCGCATGATAGTCCGACACGGCTGTTATATTGGCTTCCTCATCCTCGTCAACACACACGACCGCACCTTGGCTATGTGACCACAGATTTCATGGGACGTTATAAATTCAGGATTGAACGTCCCTGGTGCTCCTGCTTCGCCGACCAAGGAATACATGTCAACCAGGTCACTCCATCTGCTAGCCAAGGATACGAGACCTTTCCAGTTGGGACGTTCGCATATTATATAAATGCAGGAATGAACGTTCCAGGAGCTTCCAGCGGATTTTCATATAGGACCGCGGTTCCACAGGTCTCATAGGGTAACATGAGCTAGGTATTGTTACCGTGATGTCTTCGTAAGTGTGCTTCCGTTGTCACAGTCAAATGAAGAGTTAGCGGCAAAAGTGCTCATGTAGATACGTCAATTGCCTGGAGTTCCCTAGTAGGATCGATGGCGTTGGCGTCCGCTAGCTCGCCCAGTGTCGCAACCATTCACTGAATGACTCGGCACCCGGGTTCGTCCATTGCGGTCCAGGAAGGAGATTTGGGTGATGCGAGCACTATAAAATACAATGTGCACACCCAGTGACGATGGATACGAGGATGGTACGGAGGAAGCCTATTAGTCCGGTTCCTAGCTCGTCCAGGTCCATCTGGGCTGCGAGCGAGAGAGGTCCCTCTCTCGTATTACAACATCTGGGCCCAGATGTTGTGGTACTAAACATTCCTCAGTCGGAGCATACGTCCACTGCTCGGGACGCTCTGTTATATAGACAGTCCGGAGAGACTGTTCTTTCGGCTTCCTCATCCTCACGGCAGCACACGCGACCACACCTTGGCTACATGACCTGTGATATTCAATCAATATCGCCGACCAGGGATTCTACGGCGACCAGGTCACGCCATCCAGTAGCCAAGGATACGAGGCCTTCATTCTCTGGACGTTTGCATATTAGAGGTATGCAGGAGTGAACATCCAAGGAGCTTCCAGCGGCTAAATCCTATAAGACTGCATCTCCACAGGCCTCTATTACGGACATCCTATTGCAGATAGCACAAAGTATCGCAGCATCCCAGCAACCGACAGTAACTCTGTCGGTTCAAGAATTATCCGAGGAAGCTGGGTTGGTACGTTCCGCTGCAGGTTCAGGCACGGACGACCAAGAATTTCAAGACAGGATGGTGAAAGGGATACGGATGAGTTGTATTTTCCCTTTTTGGAACAACATAATTGCCGTAGAGTGCATCCGGCATTATCATCAGACGTTGTTCGTCCGGACCAAAATGCTGCATTGCCGGATAAGAGACGGATAGCGCCACTGGGCACAGAATTCTTAATCAGTTTAGGGACATCATCCCTCAGTTTCCGACATAGTCCAGATATGTTTCACGGACATTTGATCTGTTGAATGACGCTATATTTATATAACTTGCTACCTAAATGGGCAGGTCAGGTTTCTTATCGGCAATATGCTCTACATCTGCCTTTCTTCAATTCATTGAATATTTTGAAACGGCAGGACAGAGCATTCTGAGAGTTCTCTGCGTTTAGACGACTAGGTCAGGAACTAGTATTGTTTATCTGTCGTCTATGTCAGTTCCAACCATGATGTTGGAAATAACAATATCGTCTAGCAGGGACAGCTCAGACGCATTATCGTACGCAGATCACCTTACCAGAACGTTATCATTACGTCTCAAAGCAAAAAGAATTCTAGGTTGTACAACCTCCTTAAGACTTCTTTCAAGGGCCTCATGTAAAACTCCATCCTTTAGTTGCATTATGGAGTTGTTTGGACGTGACGCAGCCCTGGCTACATCTACACATGTAGATAGTAAGGTGAAAAACTCTCGAAGAGTTGCTCCGGTCTCCGGAGAGTTTTCTTCGACGGCAAGCTTTGCAGTTTATGATCAGTTAACTAAGAAAGCTTTAGACTCTCTGCTATTTAAATTCACTTCCATATAGTCGGATTCAGCAGAGAAGAGTAGGTCTTATTCTAGAGACCGTCAGAGTAGCGACTCAGATAGGGGCTGTAATTCCGGTCAGACGCCCCTAGGTCGATGAGGCGAGGTGCGGGGCCATAGAGGACATGGCTTCTCCTTCTGCAAGCCTCGCAGGACCAGGAGGTAATGGTTTTATCCTCTATCATGTATTAGTGAGCGGAAGACTATCGAGTTTCTCATTTATTTGAGATTAGATTACTGCCGTACCTTGGATTCAAGGAGTGTTTTCGGAAGGACTATATTGTTCCTCAAACAAAATCCTCTGTTAACTCGGAGTCCAAGATGGACTCAGCTTCCATCAGTCAGTAGAATAGAGGCTCGCTTCCATCAGAAGTCCAGTCTCTTCTGGAATGATCGCGATAGAGATCGTAGAAATCCAGGATTTTAAGGTTTTTACACCCATCCTTTTCTGGTTCCAAAACCAGACGGCTCATTCTGTCCACTCATAATCTGAGCTGGATAACAAGCTGATCATGGCTCTAAGTTTCTATATGGAGTCCATCCGATCGGTCAGAGCGAGTATTCAGGTGTACAACTGTGCTACATGCATAGATTTCTAGTTACATACTTTCACGTCATGGTACATCAGGCGTTCAGAAAGTATCTTTGCTTCTTTATCATAGGAATTGTGTTTCAGCACCGACCAATGTGTTCCGGTCTGAATCTAGTTCCTGGGCTTTCACTCGAATAACGAACTCGGTAATGACTCATTTCCGAGCTCATTCGTCTGCGGTATCGTCGGCCTTCTTGGACGACATTCTCCAGAGGTACGGCAATGAGTTAACGCTTCAGGACGATGTGCAGATTCTGCTTCTTTGGATCTGACGTCTCGGTTTCATAAGTAAACGAGGAGAAGTCGGATCTGGTTTCGTCAAAGTCATTTACCCACCGGGGGATGAGCTTCGAGACGCATAACATTCTCGTTCGTTTTCCGTTAACCAGAGCGAAATTAATCAGTCGTCATGCTCGCTGTTGTCTTCGCTCAGACAAGGTCTCAGCGAGAGATCTCATGTGACTGATACGTTGTGCGGATCTGCCGTGATTTTATTCCAATGGGGCAGTTACGCATTTGTCCTCTCCAAATTTCTTTTAATTCAGAATTGGAGGGTGAAGTTTCTTTCGCTCGATATGGACATCTTCTTGTCAAATCAAGTGAATAAGAGGTTCAGACTTGGGCAAGTTTTCAGTGCTTGATTCAAGTAGTTCCACTGCAATTGCTGAATCCGAGTTTTCAGTTTTGATGGATGCCAGTCAAACAGAATGGGTAGTTTCATTGAACCCAACAGATTAAAGTGCTAGATTCTTTTGTTTCCGTAGTTCTTTATCAAGCACACAAACATCAAGATTGATGTCATTTTGGCTTGCGCTACGTTATTGGAGGAACATTATTCAGAATGTTCATATGCTAATTCTGTCCGACAACTCAACGGTTTTAGCATATTTTCGGAATTATGGAGGCTCTCATTCCATCCTGTTATTCATGTTAACGGATTGAATCTTTCGGTTGGTACTAGAACATCAAGTTCTCCTATTGGTCCGTCATATTCCGGGTCGTCTGAACGTATTAGTGGACTCTCTTCATGGAAAGGCCGTTTGTTGCCACCAGAATGGACTTCCAACAAACGAGTATTCAATCAGATTGCTACCAAGGAGAGCGGCCAATGATCGACTTAATTTGCGACGCATCTCAACAATCAGTTGCAGATGTATGTGTCATAATGTTTCGATCTTCGAGCGTTTGCAGTAAACGCTCTATCGTTCTTGTGAGATAGAATAATAAGATATACGTATCTTCCAGTGCCGTTGATTCAACAGATATTGCGCAAATGTATTTATTTCAATGCAAATTCTGTTGGTAGCTTCTCTAGCTCCACAAAGACTGTGGATTAATTTACTGAGGCGTCTATTCTGGGACATGCAGTGGAAGCTTCCTCCACATTTCGGTCCATTCTGTGGTCAGATGGATTCAATCTACTATCAGTTCTGCTTTGATTATATCTTCATTCTGCAGTCTGTGCTTTAGTTTTAAGCTCATGAAGTAAGAGTTCTTCTACATCATGGGCTTAGACTAATAATGTTGCTATTACAGATCTATTGAGGGCTGCATATTGGTCTTAGCCCTCCATTTTCACGATTTTGTATCTGAGAAGACTGAGTTCTTTCTGCAGATCTACATTGTTTAGGTCCGTTATTTTTTCTCAGAATGTCGTCTACTAAACAGTGGCAACTATATGTGTATAGGCCTTCGGTTCCAGCAGTGACTGTCCAGCTGCCCTCTTTGCTCTGGAGTATTTGATCCAGGGCAAGGGGAAGGTGGAGGGGGGGGGGGTGGGTTTTCCCTTAGGTCACCTGCTTTATAGTGTAAAGCAAGGGAATACCTCCCTTAGAGTCAGTAATTCTGAGTCGGTACCGAGATGATTTTAAGGGTAAAGCCTATGTTTACGCATCTGTGTAATATTTTTTAAAGTGTTGATTGATGTGAAGTATCTGTATATATCACGTGATTAATTGGGTGTTAATATACAATCCTTAAACACTTTTAAATGAGCATATAGAGTCTCATTTCTCTAGACTCCCGTATTTATTGGCTTTCCTTTTAAAAATATTAGTAGTAGCTGTTTATAGAGATCATTGATATTATTGTGCTCAATTACAGAATGGTGTTGTGTCTTTCTTTTTTGATACAAATAAAAAAAGATACATGTTGCCTATCTCTCCTTTCTCATTGAGGGGATAGGTCTGTATATGTAATTGAGCGTATTCCATCTTGCTCTATGTCCTAGGCCCTCCAACCTTTTTACTATTGAGCTAAGTCTGGGTCATTGGTACAGTATAAAACTGTTAAAAAATTTATAGTAATTTATATATTTTTTATACTTACCAATGACCCAGATGAGGATGGCCCTCCCAGGAGTTGGGAACTCTTGCCTCCCCCGCTGCGTACATAATGCTTACCAGGCACTGGTTGTAAGAATGACTTTTGGCGGCAGTTTCGAGACCTCCTTGACACTGCGTATGCGCAGTGGAGTAAAAGTATGGAGGACCATATAGGACATGTATTTTTTGGTTTTAGATGCAAATTTTGGGGATTGGGGGGTAAAATTTGCGTTTGGCCTTAGATATTTTAGAGTTAGCACCAGCTAAGTCTGGGTCATTGGTAAGTTTAAAAAATATATAAATTACTATAAATTTTTTAACTTTTCACTGATAAATCTACGATTCAAATGAGAAACTCTGTAAATAAGTGTTACAGACAATGGGGTGAAACGACAGTACTGACTCTCAACCCAATTACCCTTATTCTGTGCGTGTTTGGGGTGGAATCTAGCAAAAGGGTGCCACAACACTCGCAATATGCACTGGCAAAATTTTCAGGGAGAGTGGGAGGAGGGGACAAGTTCTCTAGATGAAGAAACTCAGTTTGTTTCATTATTTCAAACGAAAAATTCAAGTGAAAGCCCTGCAGAATATGGGTCAAACTGAATAGGGACGAATTGTCTTGGTTCCCAGGCACACGTGTTGAGCAACGATCTTGTCACGTACAATCGACATGTGCATTATTTTTTTAATATTATGGCGAATAGATAACTAAAATTAATTCTGTTGTTTTTTTTTATCACATGAACATCTTCGTCCTATGAAGGAAAGCAAACGGAATATCAATTTACCCCAAATTGACATCCATATGATAAGGAAGGTACATGTAAAAACCTGGAGTTTGCACATATATGTGTTATGTTTGGAACTGTCCTTAGTCCTCCAGAGTTCAGAATGAAAAGATGGCATGTGCATGGAGTGGAGAAGGGTGGGGTGTCATACACCGTGGCTCAGAAGCCTTTATTAAGTGGTAAATAACATCTGACATAGCTAAGCGCATTACGGCATCAAGTCATTCAAGACAAGACTGAGGCGATGAAATAGAAAGTATTTTTAGCTCAACTTTGGCGAAGCCAAATTTGAGCTTTTGTCATGGCCCGTCGTCCATCTGTCTGTCTGTCCATCTGTCCGTCTGTCTGTATGTCAACAATTGGATACGGCTTGGGCTAGAGGCCGTATTTATGAACCAATCTTTACAAAACTTCTGGGTACCTTTGTTATGACTGTGAGACGAGAACGAGTGTTTTTGGATGCGGTCCGAAATTCAAGATGGCTGCCAGCCACCATTTTGTACCGACGATGCAGAAATCTGTTTTTTGTACAGAACTTCCATATGAAAGCTCTGATTTGAATAATTTTTTGTATGAATGTTTAGTACCATGGGATACATCACATATAATACAGGTTTTTTTCTCGTGCGTAAATTGTGCAAATTAGACGATGCTTTTTGGTGTTACTTTCAGCACTGTAAGTTCAAATGCCAATATGGCTCGGGCTAGAGGCCGTATTTATGAACCGATCTTTACGAAACTTCTTGGGTACCTTTGGTATCACCGTGGGACGAGAACGAGTGTTTTTGGGTCCGGTCCGAAATTCAAGATGGCCGATGGCAGCCATTTTGTACAAAATTAGGTCCAATCAGATTTTTGCACAGAATTTCCATATGAAAGTGCTGATTTGAATAATTTTTTGTGTGAATGTTTAGTACCATGGGATACATCACATATAATACGGGTTTTTATCTCGTGCAGAAATTATGCAAATTAGATGAACTTAGATTTTTTCAGTGCGACTTACACACAGTAAGTACACATGTCAATACGGCTCGGGCTAGAGTCTGTATTTATGAACTGATCTTCACGAAATGTCTTGGGTACCTTTGTTATCACCTTGGGACGAGAACGAGTGTTTCTGGGTGTGAACTAAAATTCAAGATGGCTGCCAGTGGCTATTTTGTACCGAAATTCGGTCTAATCAGTTTTTTGTACACAACTTCTATATGGCTCAGACTAGAGGCCATATTTATGAACCAATCTTTACGAAACTTTTTGGGTACCTTTGTTATCACCGTGGGATGAGAGCGAGTGTTTTTGGGTGTGGTCTGAAATTCAAGATGGCCACCAGCAGCCATTTTGTACCAAAATTAGTGCAATCAGTCTTTTGTACAGAACTTCTGTATGAAAGTTCTGATTTGAATAAATTTTTGTATGAATGTTTAGTAACATGGAATATATCACATATTGTAAGGGGTTTTTTTTCGTGCAGAAATTATGCAAATTAGATGAACGTTGATTTATTCAGTGCTACTTAAACAATGTAAGCACACAAAACTTCTTGGGTACCTTTGTTTTCACCTTAGGACAGGAACGAGTGTGTTTTGGGGTGCCTTTGTTATCACTGTGCTATGAGAACAAATATTTTGGGGTTCAGTCAGACCCACTCTGGGACTCAAAGATTTCTTTTCTATTTTAGCATCTGACTATCATCCACCTTTACAATACTTTACCTATACATTTGTTACAGGCAACGGTCAGTATTTATGTACAGACTGTTACAATACTTTATATGTACCTTTGTTATCAGGTCATTACCTAGATGTTTGTCATTGCTGTGTCACATACTATACATGTACATGTCTTTGTCTTGACAAGTTGAGCTACAGTGTCATTGACACTTTCATTTTCTATCAAATTGGAAACTTCAGGACATTTAATCACCAGAGTTTTGGTGAATGGCACAATATAGGGCGGAGAAGTGAAACAGGGTTTCGGGAGTTGGTGGGAGGGACAATTGATGCATAACTATGTTCATGTCATTTTTCTATCCATAACTTCTATCTTGTTTTTCAGGCTTGTTTATTTATTTTTAGTAGTGTGGCATTGTGCAATGGATGTATTCTTAGTTGTATTTACCGAATGTACAGGTCAAGCGAGTGAGCCACCAAATGTTTATCATCGTTTATAAACAGGACTAGAAACGAAAGGATAAACGATTTTCCCAAAGAGTGACCATGAAGAAAATGATAAACACGTTTTTTGAACGTTTACAACCGTGTTTCTATTCCTGATTATACCGCGGTTGTTACTACAACAACTTCGGACTTGTAGTGTAAGTTGTCCATCAGTGTGTCCATCCACATCCATCTGGCCGTCTGTCCATCATCAACATTTTGTTTGTCCTGGCCATTATTTGTTAACAGCTGAATATTTTTTAATGAAACTTTATACCAATATGTAATATCAAAAGACAGTGTGTCACGAAATATAATATGGTTTGTGCCCCTCCAGGCAAGGTCACAGGCTCTATGATAAGGTGACTCTTAGAAAAACTTTGACATTGGTTTATCTGGGCTATAATTTCTTAACCGCTGAATATTTTTTAATGAAACTTTATATCAATATGTAATATCAAAAGACAGTGTGTCGAAATTATTATATGGTATGTGCCCCGCAAGATCAAGGTCACAGCCCTATGATAAGGTGACACTTAGAAAAACTTTGACATTTGTATGTCCCGGCCATAATATCTTAAAATGCTGAATATTTCTTAATGAAACTTTATACCAATATGTAATATCAAAAGACAGTGTGTTGCGAATTATAATATGGGATGTGACCTCCAAGGTCAAGGTCACAGGCCCTATGATAAGGTGACGCATAGAAAAACTTTGACATTTGTTTGTCTGGGCCATAATTTCTTAAGCACTGAATATTTTCCAATGAAACTTCATAACTATAAGTGATATCAAAAGACACTGTGTTGCAAATTATGGTATGGTATGTAACCATCAAGTTCACAGGCCCTATGATAAGGTGACACTTAGAAAAACTTTGACATTTGTTTGTCCAGGCTATAATTTATTAACCACTGAATATTAGCTCTGCCTGACAGAATGTCAATGGAGCTTTTCTAATGCTAAGTTGTCCATCATCTGTGCATCCATCCCTCCGTCCATGCATACGTCCATCTATTGCCCATCTGTCCTCAACATTTTGTTTGCCGGTCCATATAATTTGATCTAATTGGCAGATCTTGTTGAGTGGTATAGTTATTGCTCATGACTCATAGGTATGTCGCGACCTTGATCCAAGGTCATATCATCAAGGTCAATGTCACAGACAGCAAAACTTGGAATATTGTTATACAGCCCTTGTCTGGTCCATATAACTTGGTGTGATTGACAGATCTTATTCATAGTTCTTTCAATTATTACTCATGACTCAAAGGTGTGTCATGACTTTGATCCAAGGTCATATCATCAAGGTCGAGGTCACAGGCAGCAAAACTCTTACCTTGTTATTCAGCCCAGTTTGGTTCATATAGCTTTGTATGTTTGACAAATCTTATTCATAGTTGGTACAGTTATTTCTTATGACACAAAAGTGTGTCGCAACTTTCATCCAGTCATGCCATCAAGGTCACAGACAACAAAACTTTGATATTGTTATACAGCCCTTGTCTGGTCAGTAAAATTGAATCTGTGTGACAGTTTTTGTTCATACTTCACACAACTGTTACCCTTGTGTCATGACTTTGACCCCATCAAGAAGGTTAAGGTCACAAGCAGAAGGTTAAGGTCACAAGCAGTAACACTTGAATTATTGTCTTGTATTCTGCTTCCCTTAAAAGAAGTGACCCTTGACAGAGCTGTCTAGGCATAGCTGCCTCTTGTTTTTTTTAACTCTTAACTTGCTGAGTATTTTCTTAATTTCTCATAAAAACAATACATGTTCAAAGAGTCAAAAAGAAACCTCATATTTATTTTTTAACTAAATTATTCTTAAGAACCTAATTCCAATTCTTGGTGAGAGTCTTGTCTTACAAGTACATGTAGAAACACATGTGTCAACATACACACTTTTGGTGGTCTTGCGAATGGAAGTTACATGCACTGCACATTACAGGCAGCCAAGATTTCACTTGACACCACTGCTGAGTCAATGTGTTACCTTTTTATGACATGGGGCGCAAAAATAAGTAGAATTCTCCAGTATCAAAGTTGATTCTTGTTTTCCAAGTGAGAATCTTTTGCAAAAATCCATTCTGACAGTGAATGTGCATTGTTGAGGTCAGTGTAGTGCTCTGACAATACACATTAAAATTAGGCAAGGTGTGATTTTTAAACATGGCATCACTGGAGTTTGAAATTAATTAATACTGGTAATTAACATTCATCATTTCTCTGGCCCTTTGGAATTGATCGAATCAACATGGCATTAGAGCTTGTAGGCTTTGATTTTTCAGATTCATTTTCAGAGGAGCATGGGGATTCTGCAGATGCGGCATTGAACTTCATTCTGAAAGGACCTTGGCTCGATCCCTGCCAGGAGTGGGTAACTGTGTTTCATCCTTGATTGAATGCACATTTGGTTGAATTTTCATTTCTTAAAATTAGGGCATTTCGTCGAAATTAAAATAGAAACTTTTTTTTATTTTTTCAACTTTTTTTTTGTAAGCGTTATTGTATTTATTTTTCTTGACATGGAGTTGACCAGGAGTTTGGTTCATTCTATTCTTGGTTCCATATACTTGAGAGTTTGGTTTTATCACAGAACGAAGTGTTTCTGCAGCATTCAACCTTGTATTACAAAAAAACCCCAAAACATTATATTTGTTTCTTTTGGGTTTTTTGTTCTTCATTATATACGGTGGAGCCCACTTAATTGGATATCTCTTAATTGTAAATTTCTGCTAATTGAATATAATTTCCCAACACAAAACCATATTACCATACCTCCAGTACAAATTTGACCTGTTAATTGAATACAGGTTATAGAGTAAACTCCTGTTAATTGAATAAAAAATCTTGTAACCTGTCGAGAAATTACCCTGTACTTTCCTCAGTTTTCCGTTGATTATAGACCTATTTGGCCTCAGTACATCCAATACATACATTTAATCTATTACATCTTATTTGACAGAGCTCATGGAGCTCTGTCAAACAAGATATAATAGAATAATGCTACGTTTATCTCTATAATACAGGAAAGTGACACCGTCCCTGTTAATTGAATACTCCTGTTAATTGAATAATTTTCACTGGCAAAGTGGCAATTCAATTAACAGGGTTCCAATGTACTACATATGCTAGTTTTGAAAAAGTACAAATAAAAAAAATTCTTTATAAAGTTGTGTTTTTATTTGTCAGAGCTCCAAAACACAAATTATGTTGCCAGTAAAGTTATTTGTGTAAAGTATACTCTCCCATAAATTGTAACAAGGCAAACCATATTTGGAGACGCAACTAAATAAATATGCATCAATCAAAAAATGTAGAAATGATGGGTCGCCCTGAGCTTTCATTAATATTGGAAGACACTGAAAGGCAATAAAAACGAACAATGAGGGGGTTCAAAATCAAGGGATTGCCTGAGAATCTAAACACTTTTTTTTAACCTTACCTCCTCTTGTGAACTCTTCTCTGTGCGAACAGAGCAAGCACGGGCAAATCTGTTTGTAACTAAATATTTTTCAGGGTGAAATGTTACACATACTCCCTTGGTCAACGGATCACTGACATTTACAGTGGTTCTAACCTGGTAATCCAGCTTCCTCGACAAATGAAAGTGTCATTAAACCCCCCAAAACAAACAAATAATTTTACCTGACACCGTCAAAAGTTCCAAATTTACTTCCTTGTCCATATGAATGGCTCTCTGATGTCACATGATACATATTCATAGTCAAACAGAATAAGAATTCCTCCAATTTGAAAAAAACAACTGTTTATGAAAAGGAAGAAAAATGACTGTTAAAAAAGACTGTTAAAAAAGAAATTATTTTCTCATCTATCATGCCAGATAATTGTCTCCCGCTTTTTGAAAAAAAACGGGAGATATTAAATTCGGGGTGTCCTTCCGTGTTTTTCGTTTCCAGACTCCAACTTTCCTTACAGTGACCGGATTTCGATGAAATATGAGTAGTAGATCACTTTCATCAATTGTGGGTCCAAGTTCGAATATGGGCATTTTCCGCGCATTTAATTAGGGTACTGAAATTTGATTGGCTGACGGTTTCCAGACTCTACACTCTAACTTTCCTAAAAATCAACTGATTTCGATGAAATTTCATAAATGGATTACTTTTATCAATACCTAGGTCAAGTTCGAATGGGGGAAATTTTGTACCGAAAATCTTGGGTATCTTTGTTATCATTGTGAGACCAGAATATGTGTTGTGGGGTTTGGTCCAAAATTCAAGATGGCCATTCAGTTTTTTGTACAGAACTTCTATATGAAAGTTCGGATTTGAATAAATGTTTAGTAACATGCAATACATTACATATAATGCGGGTTTTGTTCTCGTGCAAAAATTATGCAAATTAGGGAAACATTGATTTATTCGGTGCTACTACCAATACACAGTAAGTGCACACCTTCCGTGTTTTTCGTTTCCAGACTCTTTAACATTCCTTACAGTCAGTTGATTTAGATCACTTTCATCAATTGTGGGTCCAAGTTCGAACATGGGCATTTTCCGCGCATATTTAATTAGGTTGCTTACATTTGATTGGCTGATGGTTTCCAGACTCTAACTTTCCTTAGAGTCAACCGATTTCAGTGAAATTTCATATATGGATTACTTTTTTCAATACCGACATCATGTTCAAATGTGGGAAATTTTGTACTGAAAATCTGTCCGTCTGCCTGTCCGTCTGCCCATGCATCAATGCACCTCGGACGAAAAGCCATATTTTATGAACCGATCTTCTTGAAACTTCTTGGGTATCTTTGTTATCATTGTGAGACCAGAATATGTCTTCATCATTACTTCTTTTGCAACTGTACGAAGTCAGACTCTCCCAGTACCATATACAGACCACCATATTATCTGGACATCACTTCCAAGGTTTCATTAACTTCCAATCACAAGCTTTACAGGTTGGTTAACACTTTTCACATCAGTTTAATGTAATATGTCTTATCATACAGTCTTAATTTTTAGTGATTCTCACAGTTATACTCCACATCACTTTACTTGCTTTGACAGTGACCTCTGTGAAAATAAATCTGATAACCACAGTCTGAAGCACTGTCTGTTCTGTCTCTTCTAAATAACTTCCACTTGCAACTCAATTCCACTGGATGCATTAATTCCCCTTGAAACTGCTGCCCAGCGGGAGACATAAATTCACTGAATTTGCTTGTTGTTATTGGAGTGGATTGGTGGGTCCATAGTTTCTTCACTGACCCCAAATTGGATTAATTGAAAAGCATGGTGAAAACCCATTGAACTTTGTTTTCACATTTGTGCAGACTCCTTTTTATGGTTGCCTGCTCATTGAAAATATTTCAGCGTTTTCTTCAATTATGATATTGTATGTTTTCTCTTTGACAGAGCTGGGGTATTTTACACATCCTTGTGAAGACGACTTGGTTTGTAAATGTACAAATGCGAAGGTTCCTTATTTCAATGCTCCAGTGTATCTAGATAATAAAGAACAGATTGGAAAAGTGGATGAGATTTTTGGACCAATTCATGACTTTGTATCCTTTTTAACACCATGAACTGTTCATTTGAGATTTATGTTGTATTCAGATTAGATAGTGATTGTGACTAACAATTATTTATTTATTTATTGGGGTTTAATAATATTTTCAACAGCCAGGGTCACCTCATGTCTGACAGTTTTACAGATGGAGAAAGCCAGAGTACCCAGAGAGAACCACTGAGCAATTGTGAGCAACTGTCAGGCTCCCCAACATACTAACTCCACACAAGCAGGGTTAGCATTTATTGAAGACAAGTGCACCATCGACGTGCAGTACACCATAGTGCACAATGCCACCATGCCCATACATGGACTGTTGGGTGAAGTGTCTTGTCAAAGGACACAACATGGTTGCCCCAGGTGGGATTCGAACTGAGGACCTCTCGGCTTGCAGTCTGTACCTCTACATACTGAGCCACCTGTGACTAACGATTTTTTAATACAGTCACTCCGTTAGAATCCACAAATTTTCTGCCCCTTGGCCTTTATCAAATGGAAGAAAGTTTTAATGTTTACTACTATGTAAAATCCATTTTGCCACTGTATACTTTACACTTGAAACTGAAGTTTCAAGTGTAAAGTATATAGGGGTCAGATGGATTTTGTCTGTAGCACTGTGGTTCAGTGGTTACGGCATTGGAATATGATATTGGCATTATGGGGAATAAGCTATAAAAATCTTCTTCAAAACCACTCAGAATATTTTAATATTTGATATACATGATTGTTACGAGGGTCAGGTTCAAGTTTGTTCATATCAAGTCCCTCTTAATATTTGGGCTTCTTATAGGGGCCCAAATTTTTACTTAGTGCAGTGTAGGGAATAATCTTTAAAAATCTTTTTCTTTAGATCCACCAGTCAGAATCATTTGATATTTGGTATACAGCATCCTTGCAGAGGTTAGGTCTAATTTTGTTTAAAGCAAGTCCATGGGTTAATATTTGGGCTCCCAATTCAAGCCTGAATTTTAATTTAGTCCAATATGAGGAATAATCTTCAAAACTCTTCTCCAGAAACTCTGGTCAGAATGCTTGTTTACTGTGGTAAACAAGCTCTGTTTCACTGGTAAAATAGGACCCAGTCACTAATGCTTGGGGTGCAAGTCCTCTAAAATAGGCAACATGGGGTATAAACGATTGACTGACCTTGACTTTAAATCCATGTTGTGGTCATGATTAGCCATTGTGCAGAAGTATGTGACCTTAAACAACAATAAATAAATAAATAATCTGATAAATATTGTACACAGAATCCTTAAAGGGGTTGGGTTCAAATTTGTTCAACTCAAGTCCATCGGTTAATAACTGGGCTCTCTTTTGGAGCCCAAATTTGTATTTAGTGCAGTATGGAAATAATTTTTAGCTTAACTTGACATAGTCAAGATAAGCTATTGCCATCACGCATGCGGAAGTCTGTTAGTCTGTGAGTCTGTGACGTCTGTTCACATTTTCCTTTAGCATGGGCTACACCCCGCAGTTCTTGTTTGATCGTCACAAAATTTCATATGCAGGTTTGGGGTCGTGTCTAGATGAGAACGTGCCCCTTTGGTCGTGATCGGGCAACCGGTATGGCTGCCTTAGCCCAAAACCTGAAAACCATTAGCACAGTCTACAGGTCGTATTTATGAAGGGATTTCATTGTAACTTGGTAGGATGCCTCTGTATAATGCCTAGATGAGAACATCCCCTTTTGGGCATGATCTATGAACCGTGATGGCTGCCCAAGCCCGAAACCCAAAAACTTTTAGCACTGTCTGCAGGTCATGTTTAATGTGGAGGGATTTCATTGTAACTTGGTAGGATGACTCCTTATGATGTCTAGATGAGAATTTCCCCATTTGGGCATGATCTGCCAACCATGACGACTGCCCG
The DNA here is from genome assembly GCA_031216915.1 of Pictodentalium vernedei. Lineage (NCBI taxonomy): Eukaryota > Metazoa > Mollusca > Scaphopoda > Dentaliida > Dentaliidae > Pictodentalium > Pictodentalium vernedei. The sequence continues at coordinate 483,564,570 of CM062297.1, read as the reverse complement.
AGCCCAAAACCCGAAAACCTTTAGCACAGTCTACAGGTCATATTTACTGAGGAATTTCATTGTAACTTGGTGGGTTGACTTCACACAATGTCTAGATGAGAAAGTCCCCTTTTGGACGTGATTGGGCAACTGTGACGGCTACAGGGGCCTGAAGCCCAAAAACCTTTAGCACAGTCTAGAGGTCATATTTATGAGGGGATTTCATTGTAACTTGGAAGGATGACTCCAAATAATGTCTAGATGAGAACGTCCCATTTTGATCGCGATCATTCAGCCTTGATGGGTGCCCGAGCCCAAAAACCTTTAGCATAGGTAAAAGGTCATATTTATGGAAGGATTTCATTGTAACCTATTAGGTTGACTCCATATAATGCCTAGATGATGACATCCCCTTTTGGTCGTGATTGGTCAGCTGTGATGGCTACAAGTGCTCGAAGCCTGAAAACCGTGAGCACAGTCTACAGGTCATATTTATGAAGGGATTTCATTGTAACTTCGTAGGATCACTCTAGATGGTGCCCAGATGAGATTGTCCCCTTTGGTTGCGATCATTCAGCCATGATGGCTGCCCGAGCCTGAAGCCCGAAAACCTTAAGCACAGTGTACAGGTCATATTTATGAAGGGATTTCATTGTAACTTGGTAGGTTGACTTCATATAATGTCTATATGAGAACGTCCCCTTTTGGACATGATTGGGCAACTTTGACGGCTAAAGGTGCCCAAAGCCCGAAAACCTTTAGCACAGTCTACAGGTCATATTTATGAAGGGATTTCATTGTAACTTGGTAGGATGACTCCAAATAATGTCTAGATGAGAACGTCTCATTTTGGTCATGATCATTCAGCCTTGATGGGTGCCCGAGCCCAAAAAACCTTTAGCATAGGCAAAAGGTTATATTTATAGAAGGATTTCATTGTAACCTGTTAGGTTATTGACTCCATACAATTCCTAGATGATGACATCCCCTTTTGGTCGTGATTGGTCAACTGTGATGGCTACATGTGCCCAAAGCCCGAAAACCTTGAGCACAGTCTACAGGTCATATTTATGAAGGGATTTCATTGTAACTTTGCAGGATCACTCTAGATGATGCCCAGATGAGATTGTCCCCTTTGGTTGCGATCATTCAGCCATGATGGCTGCCCGAGCCTGAAGCCCGAAAACCTTAAGCACAGTGTACAGGTCATATTTATGAAGGGATTTCATTGTAACTTGGTAGGTTGACTTCATATAATGTCTATATGAGAACGTCCCCTTTTGGACATGATTGGGCAACTTTGACGGCTAAAGGTGCCCAAAGCCCGAAAACCTTTAGCACAGTCTACAGGTCATATTTATGAAGGGATTTCATTGTAACTTGGTAGGATGACTTCAAATAATGTCTAGATGAGAACGTCCCATTTTGGTCATGATCATTCAGCCTTGATGGGTGCCCGAGCCCAAAAAACCTTTAGCATAGGCAAAAGGTTATATTTATAGAAGGATTTCATTGTAACCTGTTAGGTTATTGACTCCATACAATGCCTAGATGATGACATCCCCTTTTGGTCGTGATTGGTCAGCTGTGATGGCTACATGTGCCCAAAGCCCGAAAACCTTGAGCACAGTCTACAGGTCATATTTATGAAGGGATTTCATTGTAACTTTGCAGGATCACTCCAGATGATGCCCAGATGAGATTGTCCCCTTTGGTTGCGATCATTCAACCATGATGGCTGCCCGAGCCTGAAGCCCGAAAACCTTTAGCACAGTCTGCAGGTCATATTTATGAAGGGATTTCATTGTAACTTGGTAGGTTGACTTCATATAATGTCTAGATAAGAACGTCCCCTTTTGGACATGATTGGGCAACTTTGACGGCTAAAGGTGCCCAAAGACCGAAAACCTTTAGCACAGTCTACAGGTCATATTTATGAAGGGATTTCATTGTAACTTCGTAGGATGACTCCAAATAATGTCTAGAAGAGAATGTCCCATTTTGGTCATGATCATTCAGCCTTGATGGGAGCCCGAGCCCAAAAACCTTTAGCATAGGCAAAAGGTTATATTTATAGAAGGATTTCATTGTAACCTGTTAGGTTAACTTCATATAATGTCTAGATGAGAACGTCCCCTTTTGGACATGATTGGGCAACTGTGACGGCTAAAGGTGCCCAAAGCCCGAAAACCTTTAGCACAGACTACAGGTCATATTTATGAGGGGATTTCATTGTAACTTGGTAGGATGACTCCAAATAATATCTAGATGAGAACGTCCCATTTTGATCGCGATCATTCAGCCTTGATGGGTGCCCGAGCCCAAAAACCTTTAGCATAGGTAAAAGGTCATATTTATGGAAGGATTTCATTGTAACCTATTAGGTTGACTCCATATAATGCCTAGATGATGACATCCCCTTTTGGTCGTGATTGGTCAGCTGTGATGGCTACAAGTGCTCGAAGCCTGAAAACCGTGAGCACAGTCTACAGGTCATATTTATGAAAGGATTTCATTGTAACTTCGTAGGATCACTCCAGATGATGCCCAGATGAGATTGTCCCCTTTGGTTGCGATCATTCAACCATGATGGCTGCCCAAGCCCGAAGCCCGAAAACCTTAAGCTCAGTCTACAGGTCATATTTATGAAGGGATTTCATTGTAACTTGGTAGGTTGACTTCATATAATGTCTATATGAGAACGTCTCCTTTTGGACATGATTGGGCAACTTTGACGGCTAAAGGTGCCCAAAGCCCAAAAACCTTTAGCACAGTCTACAGGTCATATTTATGAAGGGATTTCATTGTAACTTGGTAGGATGACTCCAAATAATGTCTAGATGAGAACGTCCCATTTTGGTCATGATCATTCAGCCTTGATGGGTGCCCGAGCCCAAAAACCTTTAGCATAGGCAAAAGGTTATATTTATAGAAGGATTTCATTGTAACCTGTTAGGTTATTGACTCCATATAATGCCTAGATGATGACATCCCCTTTTGGTCGTGATTGGTCAACTGTGATGGCTACATGTGCCCAAAGCCTGAAAACCTTGAGCACAGTCTACAGGTCATATTTATGAAGGGATTTCATTGTAACTTCGGAGGATCACTCCAGATGATGCCCAGATGAGATTGTCCCCTTTGGTGGCGATCATTCAACCATGATGGCTGCCCGAGCCCGAAGCCCAAAAACCTTTAGCACAGTCTGCAGGTCATATTTATGAATGGATTTCATTGTAACTTGGTAGGTTGACTTCATATAATGTCTCGACAAGAACGTCCCCTTTTGGACATGATTGGGTAACTTTGACGGCTAAAGGTGCCCGAAGACCGAAAACCTTTAGCACAGTCTACAGGTCATATTTATGAAGGGATTTCATTGTAACTTGGTAGGATGACTCCAAATAATGTCTAGATGAGAACGTCCCATTTTGATCATGATCGCTCAGCCTTGATGGGAGCCCGAGCCCAAAAACCTTTAGCATAGGCAAAAGGTTATATTTATAGAAGGATTTCATTGTAACCTGTTAGGTTAACTTCATATAATGTCTAAATGAGAATGTCCCCTTTTGGACATGATCGGGCAACTGTGACGGCTAAAGGTGCCCAAAGCCCAAAAACCTGTAACACAGACTGCAGGTCATATTTATGAGGGGATTTCATTGTAACTTGGTAGGATGACTCCAAATAATGTGTAGATGAGAACGTCCCATTTTGATCGCGATCATTCAGCCTTGATGGGTGCCCAAGCCCAAAAACCTTTAGCATAGGTAAAAGGTCATATTTATGGAAGGATTTCATTGTAACCTATTAGGTTGACTCCATATAATGCCTAGATGATGACATTCCCTTTTGGTCATGATTGGTCAGCTGTCATGGCTACAAGTGCTCGAAGCCTGAAAACCGTGAGCACAGTCTACAGGTCATATTTATGAAGGGATTTCATTGTAACTTCGTAGGATCACTCCAGATGATGCCCAGATGAGATTGTCCCCTTTGGTTGCGATCATTCAACCATGATGGCTGCCCAGGCCCGAAGCCCGAAAACCTTAAGCACAGTCTACAGGTCATATTTATGAAGGGATTTCATTGGAACTTGGTAGGATGACTCCAAATAATGTCTAGATGAGAACGTCCCATTTTGGTCATGATCATTCAGCCTTGATGGGTGCCCGAGCCCAAAAACCTTTAGCATAGGCAAAAGGTTATATTTATAGAAGGATTTCATTGTAACCTGTTAGGTTGTTGACTCCATATAATGCCTAGATGATGACATCCCCTTTTGGTCGTGATTGGTCAACTGTGATGGCTACAGGTGCCCAAAGCCCGAAAACCTTGAGCACAGTCTACAGGTCATATTTATGAAGGGATTTCATTGTAACTTCGCAAGATCACTCCAGATAATGCCCAGATGAGACTGTCCCCTTTGGTTGCGATCATTCAACCATGATGGCTGCCCGAGCCCGAAGCCCGAAAACCTTTAGCACAGTCTGCAGGTCATATTTATGAAGGGATTTCATTGTAACTTGGTAGGTTGACTTCATATAATGTCTAGATAAGAACATCCCCTTTTGGACATGATTAGGCAACTTTGACGGCTAAAGGTGCCCGAAGACCGAAAACCTTTAGCACAGTCTACAGGTCATATTTATGAAGGGATTTCATTGTAACTTGGTAGGATGACTCCAAATAATGTCTAGATGAGAACGTCCCATTTTGGTCATGATCGTTCAGCCTTGATGGGTGCCCGAGCCCAAAAACCTTTAGCCTAGGCAAAAGGTTATATTTATACAAGCATTTCATTGTAACCTGTTAGGTTGACTCCATATAATGCCTAGATGATGACATACCCTTTTGGTCGTGATTGGTCAGCTGTGATGGCTACAGGTGCCCGAAGCCCGAAAACCTTGAGCACCGTCTACAGGTCATATTTAAGAAGGGATTTCATTGTAACTAAGCAGGATCACTCCAGATGATGCCCAGATGATGCCCAGATGAGATTGTCCCCTTTGGTTGCGATCATTCAACCATGATGGCTGCCTGAGCCCGAAGCCCGAATACCTTTAGCACAGTCTACAGGTCATATTTATGAAGGGATTTCATTGTAACTTGGTAGGTTGACTTCATATAATGTCTAGATGAGAACGTCCCCTTTTGTACACGATTGGGCAACTGTGACGGCTTCAGGGGCCCAAAGCCCGAAAACCTTTAGAACAGTCTACAGGTCATAATTATGAAGGGATTTCATTGTAGCTCGGTAGGATGACTCCAAATAGTGTCCAGATGAGAACGTCCCCTTTTGGTCACGATGATTCAGCCTTGATGGCTGCCCGAGCCCAAAAACCTTTAGCATGTCTGTAGGTTGTATTTATGGAAGGTCAACTGTGATGGCTACAGGTGTCTGAAGCCCGAAAATCTTGAGCACAGTCTACAGGTCATATTTATGAAGGGATTTCATTGTAACTTCATAGTATCACTCCAGATGATGTCCAGATGAGAATGTCCCCTTTTGGTTGCGATCATTCAGCCATGATGGCTGCCCAAGCCTAAAGCCCGGAAACCTTTAGCACAGTCTTCAGATCATATTTATGAAGGGATTTCATTGTAACTTGGTAGGTTGACTTCATGTAATGTCTAGATGAGAACAGCCCCTTTTGGACACCATTAGGCAACTGTGTTGGCTACAGGGGCCCAAAGCCCGAAAATCTTTAGCACAGTCTACAGGTGATATTTATGAAGGGATTTCATTGTACCTTGGTCTAGATGAGAACGTCCCCTTTTGGTCGTGATCATTCAGCCTTGATGGCTGCCCGAACCCAAAACCCCAAAACCTTTAACATAGTCTATTGGTCATATTTATGGAAGGACTTCATTATAACCCGTAAGTTTGACTCCATATAATGCCTAGATGATGACATCCCCTTTTGGTCGTGATTGGTCAACTGTGACGGCTTCAGGGCCCCGAAGCCCAAAAACCTTGAGTACAGTTTACAGGTCATATTTATGAAGGGATTTCATTGTAACTTTGTAGGATCGCTCCAGATGATGCCCAGATGAGAATGTCCTCTTTTGGTTGCGATCATTCAACCATGATGGCTGCCAGAGCCCAAAGCCCAAAAACCTTTAGCACAGTCTACAGGTCATATTTATTAAGGGATTTCATTGTAACTTGGTAGGTTGACTACATATAATGTCTAGATGAGAACGTCCCCTTTGGACGCAATTGGGAAACTGACAGCTACAGGGGCCCGAAGCCCGAAAACCTTTAGCACAGTCTACAGGCCATATTTATGAAGGGATTTTAATGTAACTTGATAGGATGACTCGTTTTGGAATAATTTCACTGTAACATGGTAACTTTTGTTGATATACGTTAACTGTGAGGGCCACATACATTAACTGTGAGGTCATATTAACCCACCCCTCAGCTCTTTAGTACAGTGTACACCTCACATTATTTTTATCATAAACATAGCATACATGGAACAGAAATGAACATATTCCCAATTATCACAATTCTTGTCTTATTTCATAATCCTTTCATAAACATTGAACTCTATCCTTTTCATCAAACACAACACACAAGTTAAGCTACAGTGTCATTGACACTTTCATTAGAAATCTTCTTCAGTTCCACTAGTCAGAATCATTTGATATTTGGTATATGTACATCATCCTTAGGGAGGTCAGATCTACATTTGTTCAAGCCAAGTCCCTAGGTTAATATTTGGACTCCCTATTGAAGTCTGAATTTTAATTTAGTCCAATATGAGGAATAATCTTTAAAAATCTTCTTCAGAACCACCTGTCAGAATCTTTTAATATTTGGTATACATCATTGATATGAGGGTCAGATTCAAGTTAGTTCAAATCAAGTCCCTCAGTCAATATTTGGACTTCCTATTGGGGACCAAATTTAACTTAGTGGAATGTGGGAAATAATCTTTAAAAATCTCTTCTTTGATATTTGGTATACAGCATCCTCAGGGAGGTCAGATGTAAGTTTCTTCAAACCAAGTCCCTGGGTTAATATTTGGGCTCCCTATTGGAGCCCCAAATTTTAAGTTGGTCCAATATGAGGAATAATCTTTAGAACTGCTGGTCAGAATCTTTTGATATGGGGTTTACAGAATCCTTATAGGGGTCAGCATCAAGTTTTTTCAAATCAAGTCCATCAGTTAATAATTGGGCTCTCTTTTGGAGCACAAATTTTAACTTGGTGCAATATGGAGAACAATGTTTGAAAATCCTCTATTTTTATACTGTACCAATGACCCAGACATAGCTGGTGCTAACTCTTAAAATATAGGGCCAAACACAAATTTTGCCCCCCAATCCCCAAAATTTGCATCTAAAACCAAAGAAAACATGTCCTGAATGGCCCTCCACACTTCACCTCCACTGCGCATGCGCAGTGTCAAGGACGTTCCGAAATTGGCGCCATTAATCATTCTAAGTTTGGCCCTTCATCAGTTAACATCTGACTGATCTTTGTGCTTGTAAATCTCAGTTTAAATGATGCCAGACACATAAATATTAGTGAAATGGTGATTCTAAGGAGGATAGAGAAGGAGGAGAGGAAAAATGTGTGACAGAATATTATCAGGGCTGTAACTTAAAATTTTTTAATGAAATTATGTTAAGTTACCTATTTTCGAGGCAGCAGCCATTTTTTTGTCATTCTTGTTATTTAGTTACACTGATTTTTCAGTGTTTTCCTCTCTCCCTTTCCTTTAAGTCCCCTCTTGCTATTCTCCCATGCTTTTGGCATAGTTTCTGTAATTATTATTACTAAAATTTCTTGGGAGTTTTAGCTGAATAACAGAATGAATTCTGTTCTTTTCCCCATGTTTATGTCTTCACCTACGGGTGGTTAGGCGTTGTGTTCTGCATCTACCATCTGATGTTCTGCAGTTTCTTCCCTGGAAGTCTCTGTTTTGCATCAGATGGTGTATTTTTGGTAACTGATTCCGGGCCTGGGTGCCTGGAGTCTTATTTTAGTGTTTTTACACTCATTGTTTACATTTACAGCCCTCTGTGTGAGGGGGGGATTTCTTGAAAATAATATCTTGATGTTATTTTAATCATATCTAGATACATTATTATTGTTCGTAAGTGTTGAATAAATTGTTTAAAATATTTTTAAAATTTTTGTCCACACTTAGGCTTGGGATCCATTGGGGCTCAACGTTACTTTTCAGAAACTTGGGCTGTTCTGAAAAAATATTTTTTCAAAATATTTTGATTTCAGTTATTTTTTCTATATTAATGGATCATATTATTATTATGTATTTTGATTGTCAGGGGTTGGTGCGAGTACCAGGACTTTGTTTTCTTTTCACATTGAAAGGATTTTGATCAATTGTAATAAGAGGAAGTCTTCCTCTGACTTTTATAATCATTCTATATGTGGTCAGTGTACTCGCATTAACTCCTGTTCTGTATCGTATGATTTCGATGACAACATGGGAAGCGTATGTCACGGTATGTTAGTGGGGAATTGGACATTCCGGTCCTTTCCCCGCGGGGTCACTCCACTTTATCAAGCCTTTTAGTCCGGTTCATAGCTCGTTCTGGTCCATCCGGACGGCGAGCGAGAGAGGCCCCTCTCTCGTACAACAACATCTGGCCCCAGATGTTGTGGTACAAAATGTTTCGCATTCAGAGCATACGTCCGTCGCTCGGGACGCTCCGACAAAAAGTCAGTCCGGAGAGACTGTCAATAAGGCTTCCTCATTCTCATGGTAGCGCACACGACCGCTCTTGTCTACGTGACCTCGGATATCCAGTCAGCTTCGCCAGTCAGAGAATCATCGGCGACCAGGTCACACCATCCGGTAGCCAGGAACACGAGGCCTGCAGACTCCGGACGTTCGCATAGGAAAGTGTGCGGGAGTCAACGTACACGGAGCTTCCGTGCATCGTAAGACTGCTACTGCACAGGCCTCGGGGACGGACGTGCTTTCCTAAATAGCACAGCTTATCGCAGCATCCCAGCAACAACTGAATCTGTCGCATATGTTTTATCCGACGATGCTGGGTCGGGACGCTCCGCGGAAGTGGGTATGGACGTCCGAAAATTTCATCCGGTCCGACGGGATACCGAAAGGGATTCGGAGGATTTCGAGCTTTCCCTTTCGGAACAACATATGCTGTTGTGTATGTCATCTGACTTGATCTTCTACAGGTTCTTTTGTCAGACCAGAATGCTGCGATGCCGGATAAGAAACTGATAGCGTCGGTGGACTTAGAAATTTTTGATTCGGTTCAGGGACTTCGTCCCTCAGTTCCGACATAGTCCAATAATGTCACACAAACTTTCAAATTATTGATCGACGCTATATATTTATTATTATATGCTTGCTATTACCAAGCATTTCTGGTTTCTTGTTCGCAAAGTTTCAAAAGTGTGCCTCTGTCGTCATAGTTAATGAAGAGCTAGCGGCAATAAGTGCTCATGGAATATGTCTATCGCCTAAGAGGTCCCTTGTAGGATCGACGGAGTGACATTCGCTAGCTCACCCGGTGTAGCGTACATTCATCGAATGGTTCGGCTGCCGGGTTCGTCCGTTGCGGTCTAGGAAGGAGATTTGGGTGATGCGAGCACTATAATTACTTTAGTACTCACCCAGTGACGGCGGATTGAGGACAGATCGGAGGAAGCCTGTTAGTCCGGTTCCTGGCTTGTCCAGGTCCGTCCGGGCTGTGAGCGAGAGAGGTCCCTCTCTCGTCCAACAACATAGGGGACCACATGTTGTGGTTCAAATATTTTACATTCGGAGCATATGTCCGTCGGTCGGGACGCTCCGTTATATTGACAGTCCGAGAGACTGTCGATAATGCTTCCTCATCCTCACAGCAGGGCACACGACCGCTCATTGGCTACGTGACCTCGAGTATCCGATCAGTTTCGTCATTCAGTGATTCCACGGCGAACAGGTCACGCCATCCGGTAGCCAAGGGACACGAGGCCTATACACTCCGTTCGCTCGCATATTAGTAGTATGCACGGGGTAACGATCACGGAGCTTCCAGCGGCAATGCATTGTAGAACCGCTTCTCCACAGGCCTCAGTGACGGACGTGCTATCCGAGTTAGCACAGTTTTTTCGCAGCATCCCAGCAATCGACAGTTTCTTAGTCGAATCAAGAATTTTCTGACGGTGCTGGGTCGGTGCGGTCCGCGGTTGCATCAGGTACGGACGACCGAACGCTTTATAGGGTCCGACAGGATGGCGAAAGGGATTCGAAAGATTTCGAGTTTTCCCTTTCGTAGCATCGGAAGCTGCCATTCATATCTTCCGGCATTATCTTCCAGTGATTGTTATTTCGGACTACATTGCTGCGATGTTGGATAAGAGACTTATAGCGTCATTGGACACGGAATTTTGGATCGGTTCAGGGACATTGTCCCTGACTTACCGACTCAGTCCAATAATGTCATTAAAACATGTGTATTATTTATCGACGCTATATATACATATAAGCCTGCTACCAAGCATGATAGTTTAGTTTCTTGTCCGCAATGCTCATTTCTGCCTTTTTATCATTTATACGAATAATTTATTTTGGCAGAACAGGGCATACCGAGAGTTCATATGCGTCTAGACGGCGTGGTTAAAGACTGGAAATATTCTTTTTCGCCATCTATGTCTTTTCCAACCACAATGTTGGAAACGACAATGATGTCTAATAGACTTAACTTAGACGCTTTATCATTCGTAATCTACCTTACTGAGGCGTTATCATTACGTCTCCAAGAGAAAGAATTACGGGATATTATCCTCAATGTGATTTCTTTTGAGGGCAGTAGTTTGTTCACGTATAACTCCGCCCTTCAGTGGCTGATTGGAGTTGGTTAGACGTGACGCAGCCCTAGCTACATCCACGCGCGTGGATAGTAAGGTTAAGAACTCTCTCAGAGTCGCTTCGTTCTCGGAGAAGCTTCTCTTCGACGGCAACTTTTCAGCAATCCATGAATTGCTCGATTTACACGTTCTCTTGTCTATCTAGTGTTGCAAGAGATTCAGACTGGGGCAAACATTCGGTGGTTGACTCAGAGAGTGCCACCGCAGTTGCCGGATCCGAGTGTTATAGTTATGATGGTTGCCAGTCAAACAGGTTGGGATATAATATTGATCCCAACGGATTCGAAGTGCCAGGGTCTTTGGGTTCCGCAGTCTCTAAGCAAGCACTTATCTTCCGCGGAATAATGTTTTTTTAGGCTTGCTTTATGTCATTGGATGAACATTATTCAGAACCGCATGTCCAAATCCTGTCCGTTAATTCGACAGTAGTGGCGTATCTCTGGAACCAGGGAGGCACTCATTCGTTTCCGTTATTCAATTTAATGGAAAGAATCCTTCTGTTTGTTATAGTACACCAAGTTCTGTTTCGGTCCGTCATATTCCGGGTTGTCTGATTGTTTTACCGGACTCCCGTTCACTTATGGGTCGCTTGTTGCCGTCAGAATGGACTCTCAACAAACAAGTATTCAATCAGATTTGCTATCAATGGGAGCGCCCAATGTTAATTTATTTACGACACAACTTGCTTGTTAATTGCAGACGTATGTGTTTGCTTGTCCGGATCTCTGAGCTAATGTTGTTAACGCTCTATTGATCTAATAGGACGGAATGATAGGATATGCGTATCCTCCTGCGCTGTTGTTTCAGCAAGTATTGCTAAGATAAACAACCACAATACATTTCTGTTGATAGCATCTCCGTCTTCACAGAGACCGTGGGTAAATTTACTCTGATGTCTACTGTGGGACTTAAAGCGAAATCTTCCTCAATGAGAGGATCTTTTTTCGCTGGGTAAAATCGTGTCATCTTTATCACAACCCGCAAGGTCGCAACCTTCACGTATTTCGTTGTGTGGTCCTTATTGCATTGTAAGCATTGTACTGGACGAGCTTTGGTCGCGATTTCTTACTATAGGAGAACCTCTTCTTCGCTATTCTATGCGGCTAAAGTGGAGGCTCTTCCGTCGTTGGTGTAGGGATCACTATGTTGATATTGTTGATCCCTCCATACTAGTCATTGCAACTTGTTAGTATACTTGTTTGACAAGATCTACTGCAGCCTGTTATTATTAAGGTTATAGGTTTATGTTACCTCATACCTATGCACTCTATGATAGTTTACAATTGAGTCTTATGTCTCTTTATCTAAGTCAGTTAGTAACTTTTTGATAAATAGACTTAGAATCATTAGATTAAATTCCTATATGGAATTTAACTTCGGTTCTTATTTAGCTAAGTAATCATTTGAGCCTCTGGAAACAGTAGTTTTCAAATTCTGACCTTTTAGACAGTAATTCTGTTGGCTTCTCTTTTACTGAAGAGTCAGTGAGTTTCATGCACTATTGGTGGATGATTTTCACTTTCGTAGTTTCAGAATCACTACTTCCTTTACTATTTAGGTTGGATTTTTGCATAAGAGTTAGGCTCCTAATTAATATCCGGAACCTATTGTTATTAAGGTCCTTCCGTCTTCGTACGGGCATAGGCCTTTACTCTGTCCGGTTAGAGTTTATGTATTTATAAACAGATATCTGTTTATTACTACGGGCGTAAGCTTCTTCTGTCTTTGATGCCTAATAGAAGGACGTTATGCTCCATTCTATTGCTAATGGATTCAATTAACTATCGATACTGCTTATGGTATATCTTTGACTCAGCAGTTGTGTTTGAGATTTCGGCTCATGAAGTAAGAGTTCTTCTACATCTTGGGCTTACATTAATAGTGTCGCTATTATAGATTTTTGAAGGCTGCTCATTGCGCTCAGCCATCCACATTCATGAATTTTTATCTCAGAAATATTGAGTCCATTTCTGGAGGCCTCTATTGTTAGGTCTATTATCTACTGCTCAGAATGTCATTCACTTAACAGTTGCTACTATAGCTAGGTAGGCTGTCTGTTTCGGCAGTGTCTCCGTTCTGCTGCCCTCTTCGCTCTGGGCTATTTGACCCAGGGCAAGGAAAGGGGGGGGGGGGGGGAGGGTGTTCCCTTGGGTCACCTGTTTTACTATGAAAACAAGGGGATACCTCCTCCGGAGTTAGTAATTCTGAGCTGTTATTGGGATGGTTGTTTAGTGAGAAGTTTATGTTTTAATTTCATTCAAGTCTTAGTTTTTAAAGTATAGCTTTTCAATATAGCACGTGTCAACGGACATGATTATACAATCTTCAGACACTTTTAAGGAGTTTAAAGAGTCTCTATTCTCTAGACTTACTTTATTTATTGGCTTACTTTAAAAATTATTAGTATAAGGATTATACTAGATGTTAATAGAGTACATGGATGTATGATGCTCAATTTTGGAAGGTGTTGTATCTTTCTAATTTATCATAAATTAGAAAGATACATGTAAGGCCTAATACTTCTTTTTCCCTAGAGGGGATGACTCTATTTTATATAATTGAGCATATTCCATCTTGCTCTATGTCCTTGGCCCTCCAGCCTTTTTACTATTCAGCTATGTCTGGGTCATTGGTACAGTATAAAAATGTTAAAAAATTTATAGTAATTTATATATTTTTTATGCTTACCAATGACCCAGACGGGGATGGCCCTCCCAGGAGTTGGGAACTCTTACCTCCCCGCTGAGTACATAGCGCTTACCAGGCACTGGTTATTAGAATGATTAATGGCGCCAATTTCGGAACGTCCTTGACACTGCGCATGCGCAGTGGAGGTGAAGTGTGGAGGGCCATTCAGGACATGTTTTCTTTGGTTTTAGATGCAAATTTTGGGGATTGGGGGGCAAAATTTGTGTTTGGCCCTATATTTTAAGAGTTAGCACCAGCTATGTCTGGGTCATTGGTAAGTATAAAAAATATATAAATTACTATAAATTTTTTAACTTTTCTGATCCACCTCTCAGAATCTATTGATATTGGGTATACAGTATCCTTACAGGAGTCAGATTCAAATTTGTTCAAGTCAAGTCCTTTGATTAATATTTGGGCTCCCTATTGGAGCCTGAATTTTTACTTGATGCAATATGCAGAATATTCTTTAAAAATCTTCTTTTTACAACCCCCAGCTAGAATCTTTCGACACATGGTATACATCACCCTTAGGGGAGTCAGATTTAAGTTTGTTAAAATCAAGTCCCTGGGTAATATTTGGTCTCCATATTGAAGCCTGAATTTTAACCTAGTCCAATATGAAGAGTAATCTTTGAAAATCTGCTTCTTGAGATACAATCAGAATCTTTTGATATTTAGTACATGTACACAGCATCCTTATAGGGTTGAGTTTCAATTTATTCAAATAAAGTCCCTGGGTTGATATTTGTGTTCCCTATTGGGGGGGAGGTGGGGGGGTGGCATACATGAGAATTTTCTGTGGATCCGAGGATTTCCAACTTTTTTATTATCAAAAATGTAATTTTAAGAGAAACTGAGATAAGCACAAAACAATGAAATAATTTAAGGTGAGGACAGGTTGGGTGCAAATAAGAATAGCGTCAGAACTGTATTGACTGGGCATTATATAGTACAACACCGGCTCCATTTTAGCATCGCATTAAGAACCCTGCACACATTTTAAAAGCCGACATAAAACACTCTAGTTCATTGGTTGCCTATGGGTGCCCAAATTTTAACTTATTGTAATATAACTAATAATCTTTAAAAAAAACACCCTTCTCCTGATCCACAATTCAGAATCGAGTGATATTTGGTGTATCGTATCCTGGGAATGGAGGAGAAGGGGTCAGATTCAAGATTGTTCAAGTTAAGTCCCTAGGTTTATATTTTGACTCAGAAATTGAGGTACCTGGTACATAGAGAGGCCCTGGCAACTCATCCTTCATTTAACCATCTGAGAACATAATTCATGTCAGTTTAGTGCCCATGTGTATGCATGCACCTTGATAGGTTCAGAACCAGGTCTCTGTGTTGATTGGATTGGATTACTGGTGGCTAATAGGACAGGCAACACATGGTCAGATCTTTTAAAAGATTTTCTGTCCATTTCAAATGGATGAGAAAGGGTAGAAATTTACCTTGGATTAAACCCTGGGCTGTTTTGGTATATGGAATCCTAGTAGCTGGATATCCCCCTCGTTGGAACCCTGGGTGGCTGGAGCAGTGCATGTTTACTGACAGTAACATTCTCTACTTTAGTATTAAATTAGGACTCGGTAACCAATGCCCGGAGTGGAAGTGGGGACCTGCGAATTGCCGATTTTGATCGAATTGAATTGGAGAAAACAAATCTAATTTTGAATCAAATTTCAAATCGAACTTCGAATCAAATCACTGTTAATGAATACGTCGCCAAAAGAAAAAGTTTTTTTTCTATAATAATACCCATGATTATTAAAAGACACACAGTTATGTAGAGTGCATTTCTTATCAACCTACTCACAATTGTTTACTACAGGCTTGCAAAAATATTCTCTATTTTTGTCTTTCCCAAGCAATTTGGGAAAGAAAAGTGGTGCAAAAGCACCAAGAAAAAATAAGCCAAAACTGGGTTGAGTGCAACCGGCGCAGACCCAGTGCAGGACGCTCTCTCCCAAGTACAACTCCACGACTTCCGTTGCCAGTGCGCATATACCGTCGCTAAAGACTCATTCTTTTTGTCATCCGCCTTGTGTCGAGATGTTCTGCATGCTTATCAGTGTTTATCCAGCTTGTTGATTGATGTTTCCTGATTCATAGTGTATCAGAGTATCCTTTGCATTCTCAGGAACAGTTTTTATTATATTCTCTTCAATATTATATATCCATAATGTATTTTAATTGTACTCTTTCGAGTCGCGCGCGAATTTCGTGTGCCATGCGGTTCGGACTTATTTTTCACAATTGTTGTCAATGCTTAATTTGCTAATTTTTCTAATTGTGTTAGAGTTTGAGAGTAGTCATCCTGTTGTGTGGTTCCCGGTCGACTGTCTGGGGTCTTTATTTCTGTCACCTTTCTCTTTTCTTTGGGGGGTTTTCTTCTGTTTTCTGATTTCACCTTCTTTGCTCCTCTCACCTCTATCATGCCCAGGACAATTCCTTGTGGGCAATGTCTGCTGCCAAAGCATGTGGACGATTTACATTCTTCTTGTTCCTCCTGTACTGGGTGTTCGGCCGAGCGGCCATGTGGTGTCTGTGGATCATGGTCATCCACTTTCTGGGCGTCAGTTAACCGTGTCATTCGTTCTCAAGGCCATGCCTCCCACTCCCACTCCCACGGGAAAGGAGAACGCGGTCGTTCGGGAGCTCCTGAGCCGACCTTCTCTGGTGAGAGTTATTCCTCCTCCGTGGGGGATGTGCAGTCTTTTCCTGTAGTGGATACTGCGGGAGCCGTTGAGTGTTCTGGTGAAGAGGTGCCTGGTTCCGGGACTAAGGTCCCCCTCCAGTCGACATCTGAGGCTGTCACTTCGGAGCTGAGCAGGGGTGCTCTCTCCACTATTCCACCAGCCTCAACGACTCCCGATGTATCTACTACTACTGCTGGTCCGTCTGCTTCGTCGTCAGTTTCAGCTGGCCTCGGCTTTTTTGCTGCAGGGGACTGCAGGAATGTCTGGTTCTGTAGATGTGGGATATCGGCCTCAGCCTTCCCTGACTTCAACTCGGCGAAGTTGGAAGGGGCTGCCGGCCGAACCCACCACTGTGGTCTCTACGCCGTCGAGCACCACAGTTGTGTCTTTGGATTCGGATGTTCTTAGTGGAGACACTATGAACTCTGTGGCGTTTCCGTCCACTCATTCTGGCCACACGACCAGTTTTGGGGGACCAACGCCTTTTGTGCAGCCTGGACCTTCTGCCCCGCAGAGGTCCGCGGTGACTCTCATGAGTTCTCGCTATATTGATCCTCGGGGTGCCTCGTACCCCTATGCACGTCTGGTTTCAGAATTTCGGCTGCCGCCCGTCATCCCGTGTCGGGTGTTTTGGAGGATCGTGACCCTTCGCTGGTTAAGAGGGTCAGAGGTGAAGCCACTTTGTCGGTTCGCTCCCCTGTCGAACCGGCCAGTTCGGACAGTGAGCTTAGGGAGGCCCTCTCCTTACTCACTCAGGTTCTGTCAAAGAGCCTTCCTGTTGCTTCCAGCGAGGCAGCGAGTGGTTTCCAGACCCCTCCTATGGCGCCGTCTCCCGGGATTGGAAACAGGCTGGTTTCTGATCCCCCTGGTGTCCCGACACCATGGGAGGCGTCAGCTGGTTTGCCCACGACTCTGGGGAGGAGTCCGACATGCTTGATGTCGAGGGCCAGCAGTCTTCGGACTTGGGGGCAGCTCTTGACTTTGTGTTTGGGTTTCTGCCTGATCTCAAACCTGCTAACCAGCCGACAGTGTCAGCCAGGCCGCGATCATCGGTCGCACGCCTACAGCCTATGGAGCAACCTGCTTCTGGGCGCCTTCGACCGTGCCAGTCGGTACAGGTGGTTGAAGCTTTTTCAGCATTGGACTCCAAGCTGAGTTCCAAGGCTCTGAAGACTCTGTTCTTCACAGGGTTGACACCTTTTTGCCTCCTGTGCGTTATCGTTCCTACGATTCTGCCAATCCGTCTTTCTGCCAGACTTTGACGGTTCTGGATCAGGACTCCACTTCCTTTGGGCTTTCCAAGCCCAAGTCTGCCGGCATTCCAATGACGACTCTAGAGTCCACGTTGGGCTTATCTAGAGAGATGCTTGGCATGCTTTCTCTCAGATCACGTCGTCTCAGCTTTGGCTGCTTATCTGCCTCCAGATAAATTTGACGAGGCACAGGCTCCTTTGCGTGTGCTGTGCAAGGCGCTTATGCATCTTACTCACACGCATGCCTGTAACACGGCTAATCTGGAATTAGTTCG
Source organism: Pictodentalium vernedei (assembly GCA_031216915.1). Lineage (NCBI taxonomy): Eukaryota > Metazoa > Mollusca > Scaphopoda > Dentaliida > Dentaliidae > Pictodentalium > Pictodentalium vernedei. Next base: position 483,546,797 of record CM062297.1, on the reverse strand, counting down.
AAGGGACGCTGTGCTGGACACAGGACGATCCCTTCCCGAGGAGCAGCGTGCTGCTCTTCGATTTGCTTCTTTGGCAGGTCCTCAACTTTTCCATGGTTCCGTGTCGACGGTCCAGGATGACGTCCTACGTCATTCCAAAGATCAGCCGCTGTTTCGTCAGCTTGATCAGCCTTCTAGGGGAGGCAGGGGCCATTCCAAGCCTAACAAGTACCCTTCTGCTTCCTCTGTGAAGCAAAAGGCTGGTCCTTCTGTCGCCGCCTCTACTTCTTGCTCAAGGGGTTAGGGTAAAGGTCGGCAGAATCGAGGGAAGTCTCAGGATTCTTCATTAAGTAGAGGAGGTGGTTTCTCCTCTCGCGGGCCTCGTCGGGACTCGAAATGAAGGTCCTCACCTCGACTCGTCCCAGGTTGGAGGAAGGATAGCAGAGTTTGCAGACCATTGGGCCACCATCACATCCGATCCGTGGGTGTTAGATGTTGTTCGTTCCGAGCTGCGAATATCCTTCCGACGGCACCCCACTCTGTCAAGGGTGCATCTTCCAACCACAGTTCCTTCAGACGTTTTACGTCGGGAACTTTTGTCCACGGAGATTGCCAATCTCCTGGCAAACGGGGCGATCGAGGTCGTCAAGAACATTCAGTCAGTGGGTTTCTATTCCCGCCTGTTCTTGGTGCCGAAGAAGGACGGCCGACTCCGACCGGTTATCGATCTGAGTATCCTGAATCAGTCTTATCATTGCTCCCAAGTTCAGCATGGAGACTTTCAGGTCGGTCCTACATTCAATTCACCAGGGAGATTTTGCTTCCAGCATTGACCTGCGAGACGCTTACTTCCACATTCCGATGCATCGGGCGTCACGAAAGTATCTCAGGTTCGCTTTTCTGGGGCGAGTTTACCAGTTCAAGGCCATGCCTTTCGGCCTCAACCTGGCTCCTTGGGCCTTCACCAGACTGATATCGCATGTGATAGCGTTCCATCGCACACAGTCCAGGGTGACTACTTCGGCATATCTGGACGATATCCTCCAGAGGCATTCCAATGCTGCCTTACTGGAGTCGGATGTCGCCACTCTGTTGAGCTTGCTCACGTCGCTAGGATTCAGAGTCAACGAGGAGAAGTCGGACCTGGTCCCTTCTCAGTCGTTTTGTCATCTGGGGATGGCTTTCCAAACCCAATTCAATTTGTTAGCGGTTCCCCAGGCCAAGGCTGTGATTCTCTCAGCTTTTGCTCTGACTCTGTCCCAGTCCACGTCCGCGACCGCACAGAGTTTTCTCCGGCTGATCGTCTCTGCGGTTTGGTGACGGATCTCATTCCTCTAGGTCGGCTGCGTGTCAGACCTCTCCAACACTTTCTGCTCAGTCGTTGGAGGCCGAATGTAGATTCTCTGGATCAGGTGCTTCCGTTTCCGGAATCTCTTTATCCTCACCTTCTTCCCTGGACAGATGTTCAGTGGATTACGCAGGTTGTTCCATTGGACTTACCCACGTCCGATCGCGTTCTGACAGCAGATGCCAGCAATCTCGGATGGGGTGCGACGTTGGATCCTCTCGGTCTTTCCCTACACGGGATATGGGACCAGGATCAAGCTGCTCTACACATCAACCAGAAGGAGCTTCTCGCTTTTCTTCTGAGTTTCAGGCAGTGGATCCATCACCTGTCGAATCGCCAGATCCTTCTGCTGTTCGACAATTTGACAGTGGTTGCTTACATTCGGAACCAGGGCGGCACGCACTCGGTTCCGATGTACGAATTGGCTCGGGATCTTCTACTGCTCGCTCAGGATGTTCACGCCGGAGTGGTTGTTCGTCACATTCCCAGTCGTCTGAACGTTCTAGCCGACTCCCTGTCCCGACAGGGCAGGGTTATTTCCACCGAGTCGATGCTCCACAGGGCAGTGTTCCAGTCACTTTGCGATCTCTGGGGACGTCCCCATATCGATCTCTTTGCGACTCGTTGGAACCATCAGGTGGACACTCGTGTCCCCGTGTCCAGATCCTCTGGCTTTTGCCGTGGACGCTCTGTGACTCGATTGGAACGGTCTAGTCGGCTACGCCTTCCCGCCGGTTCCGATTCTGCCTCAGGTTCTAGCCAAAATTCGAACCTGCAGTTGTCGAATCATTCTGATCACTTCCCTGTCGCCTCAGCAGGTGTGGATCAATCAGCTCCGCTCGCTGATGGTGGCGGTTCCGGCACGTCTCCCGCTACGTCGCGACCTTCTTTGTCAAGGTCGCCCGAGGAGGTTTCACGTCGACCCGACTTCATTGTGCCTTCACGCATATCTTTTGTCAGGTCCTGTCTCCTCCGTAGCGGTTTTTTCGAGATGAGCAGTGGAGTGCATTTCTTCTTCAAGGAGGCACTCCACTGGTTTAGCTTATGCAGCTAAATGGAAGGTCTTCTGTCAATGGTGTGCTGATCACTCTGTTGATTATGCAAATCCTTCGATTTCACAGATTGCGGAGTTTCTGGTATATCTGTTTGGTTCTCGGGGTCTCCAGCCTGTTACCATGAAGGGTTACAGGGTTACAGGTCCATGCTTTCAGAGACTTTTTCTTATGTGGGGAAGCGTCGTATCGGCACTAATCCTTACCTCTCCAAGCTTGTTCGGCACTTTTCTTTGAAAAGGCCTCGGACTTTGCAGCCTACCCCACGATGGAATTTTTTGTGGGTGCGGCTTTGCTTGGAGACGGGGGGGGGGGGGGGGGGGGGGGGGGGGGGGGGGGGGGGGGGGGGTGGGGGGGCGTTCGAACCTTTATCCCAGGTGGATCTGCATCTTCTCACATATAAGATGTCGTTTCTGATGGTGTTTGCTTCGGCCAGACGGGTTAGTGAGCTTCACGCCCTCTCGGTTGACCCGGCCTTTTTTAGGAGCTCTCCCAACTGTGTTACTTTTACCACTGATTGCTCTTTTTTGGCCAAGAATCAGTTACCAGATACTACTCCTCCTCCTATGTGTATCAGGGCTCTTCCTTCTGTTGAGGGTAATCGCCCTTTGCTCTGTCCGGTCCAGGCTATTCGCATTTATCTCGATCGGACACGTTTCATACGGAAAGGCAGGAAACGGTTTTTCTGTCTCTTATTCTGGGTCGACAGAAGATCTCTCCTCAATCCATTTCTCGATGGATCTGTCTTGCTATTCGTATGGCTTATGGTCGTTTAGCAGCTGGCGATTGTATTACCAATCGTATTTCTGCCCACGAAATGCGGGCATTATCCACCTCTTGGGCTTATTCTAACTCCGTCAAGTTGTCGGATGTTATGCAGGCAGCCTACTGGAGAAATGCCTCTACTTTCTCCACCTTTTATCTGCGCCAGTTGCAGGAGCAGTCGGAGGACCTTTTTGCTTTGGGTCCTCTTTCTTCTGCTCAGGCTGTTGTCTGCCCTAGCCATTAGGCTTCTTGAAGGTCAGTTTCAACCTTGTGCTGTTACTGCCCTTTTCTGTCTGTGTGTCACACAGGCCCATATGTCTCCTTTCATTGTCCTTTACCAATGGTTGCGACGTTATGGTTGATAAGCCTTGGGACCTCTTCCTTCTGCTTCACGGTTCCTGTGCACTGGGGTTATGTGTGGGTTGGTTATGCGATTCCCTCCAGCCTATTGTCTATTCAGCCTGTAGTAAACAATTGTGAGTAGGTTGATAAGAAATCTAAATTTTATAGTAAATTTCCTTTCTTATTATACCTACCACAATTGTTTACATGGAGGCCCTCCCCATCTTCTTTACGGGTATAGAATCTTTCCTCCCCGCTGATCACATAACTCTAACGTTGACGGATTCAAAAAGAATGAATCTTTAGCGACGGTATATGTGCACTGGCAACGGAAGTCGTGGAGTTGTACTTGGGAGAGAGCATCCCGTACTGGGTCTACGCCGGTTGCACTCGACCCAGTTTTGGCTTATTTTTAGCTCACCTGAGCGAAGCTCAAGGGGAGCTTAACTAATCACTTTCTGTCCGTCGTCCGTCGTCCCGTCGTCCGGCGTCCGTCGTCCGTCGTCCGTCGTCCGTCGTCGTCCGTCCGGCGTTAACTTTACATTATCGACTTCTCCTCCTAAACCACTAGCCCAATTTTATTCAAATGTTGGCTAAATGTTTATTACCTAATGCCAATTCAGATTTGTTCAAATGAAGTTGCCCCTCCTCCTGGGTGGTGCCACACCCCCAAGGGGCACCAAAATCTTTGTAAATCTTCTTCTCATGAACCAGCAGTAGCAGAGACTTGATATTTGGTGTGCAGCTTCCTTTTGAGGTGTAGACTCAGATTTGTTCAAGAGAAGTTTGTGGGGCTATACTTGACGTTGTTATGAGAGGGGCAAAATTTTTTGCCCCGCCCAAAATTTCTATTTTCCAAACCGAGAGGCTGATTTGAACCAAATTTTATGTGAGGGCTTATTGGGTCATGAGTACTTGATTTATGCAAAAAAAAATTTTCCCGCAGCCCCGTGGGAACCGCAGGAGCTAAAAATAGAAAAAATTTAAAACGCCCATATCTCCAAAACTGCACGGCACTGAGAATTTTTATTTGGTGTGCAGCTTCCTTAGGACCAACAGAAAGGATTGGTAAAAAAAAATTGCCATCGGTTTTATCATAGGGTACAGTTTCGGGACTTTGAAAAAGTGCTGAGTCAGCACTTTTTAACACTGTAGGCAATGGGAAAAACATTAAAAAATCTTCTTCTCCAGATCCAGCAGGCAGAATCTTTTGATATTTGGTATGCAACATTGTAGGGTGGATCTGATTCAAGTTTGTTCAAATCGGCCCCCTGGGTTCATATTTGGGCTCAGTATAGGAGCCCGATTTCGAACTTAGTGCATTTCAGGCAAATTTCTTAAAAAATCTTCTTCTCCAGATCCAGCAGGCAGAATCTTTTGATATTTGGTATGCAACATTGTGGGGTGGATCTGATTCAAGTTTGTTCAAATCGGCCCCCTGGGTTTATATTTGGGTTCAGTATAGGAGCCCAAATTTGAACTTACTGCATTTCAGGCAAATTTCTTTGAAAATCTTCTTCTCCAGATCCAGCAGGCAGAATCTTTTGATATTTGGTATGCAACATTGTAGGGTGGATCTGATTCAAGTTTGTTCAAATCGGCTCCCTAGATTCATATTTGGGCTCACTATAGGAGCTCGAATTCGAATTTAGTGCATTTCAGGCAAATTTCTTCAAAAATCTTCTTCTCCAGATCCAGCAGGCAGAATCTTTGATATTTGGTATGCAATGTTGCGGGGTAGATCTGATTCAAGTTTGTTCAAATCGGCCCCCTGGATACATATTTGGGCTTACTATAGAAGCCCGAATTCGAACTTAGTGCATTTCAGGCAAATTTCTTAAAAAATCTTCTTCTCCAGATCCAGCAGGCAGAATCTTTTGATATTTGGTATGCAACATTGTAGGGTGGATCTGATTCAAGTTTGTTCAAATCGGCCCCCTGGGTTCATATTTGGGCTCAGTATAGGAGCCCGATTTCGAACTTAGTGCATTTAGGCAAATTTCTTAAAAAATCTTCTTCTCCAGATCCAGAAGGCAGAATCTTTTGATATTTGGTATGCAACATTGTGGGGTGGATCTGATTCAAGTTTGTTCAAATCGGCTTCCTAGATTCATATTTGGGCTCACTATAGAAGCTCGAATTTGAACTTAGTGCATTTCATGCAAATTTCTTCAAAAATCTTCTTCTCCAGATCCAGCAGGCAGAATCTTTTCATATTTGGTAAGCAACATTGTGGGGTGGATCTGATTCAAGTTTGTTCAAATCGGCCCCCTGGGTTTATATTTGGGCTCAGTATAGGAGCCCAAATTTGAACTTACTGCATTTCAAGCAAATTTATTAAAAAATCTTCTTCTCCAGATCCAGCAGGCAGAATCTTTTGATATTTGGTATGCAACATTGTGGGGTGGATCTGATTCAAGTTTGTTCAAATCGGCCCCCTGGATTCATATTTGGGCTCACTATAGAAGCTCGAATTCAAACTTAGTGCATTTCGGGCAAATTTCTTCAAAAATCTTCTTCTCCAGATCCAGCAGGCAGAATCTTTTGATATTTGGTATGCAACATTGCGGGGTGGATCTGATTCAAGTTTGTTCAAATCGGCCCCCTGGATTCATATTTGGGCTTAATATAGAAGCCTGAATTCGCACTTAGTGCATTTCAGGCAAATTTCTTCAAAAATCTTCTTCTCCAGATCCAGCAGGCAGAATCTTTTGATATTTGGTATGCAACATTGCGGGGTGGATCTGATTCAAGTTTGTTCAAATTGGCCCCCTGGATTCATATTTGGGCTTAATATAGAAGCCCGAATTCGCACTTAGTGCATTTCGGGCAAATTTATTAAAAAATCTTCTTCTCCAGATCCAGCAGGCAGAATCTTTTGATATTTGGTATGCAACATTGTGGGGTGGATCTGATTCAAGTTTGTTCAAATCCTAGTTTCATATTTGGGCTCACTATAGAAGCTCGAATTCGAACTTAGTGCATTTCAGGCAAATTTCTTAAAAAATCTTCTTCTCCAGATCCAGCTTCAGAATCTTTTCATATTTGGTAAGCAACATTGTGGGGTGGATCTGATTCAAGTTTGTTCAAATCGGCCCCCTGGGTTTATATTTGGGCTCCGTATAGGAGCCCAAATTTTAACTTAGTGCGTTTCAGGCATATTTCTTAAAAAATCTTCTTCTCCAGATCCAGCAGGCAGAATCTTTTGATATTTGGTATGCAACATTGTAGGGTGGATCTGATTGTGATTCATGAACGTATTTATTTGTAAAGTTGATAGAATCTTAGACAAAATTTGCAGAAAAGATCTACTATAGAAGGGGTGGTATCCAGGGTGAACCGTTTACCCAAATCTAGCAGTACTAATGCATTATTCACACAAATCTTCGTTCAAATTTTATGACCCCTCATTGGAACACACGCATTCAGCTCATTCCAACAAAGGTCATATGCCATGTTTTCGAGACAAAGGAATAAAAATTTTAGTTATTCATGAAATTTTTAGGCAACTGTTGTCTGTTATTCACATTGCTTCATGAAATTTCAGTACTTTTAGAAGTTACCTCAGTAATCAAGGGTTAATTCCCCTTAATTAAATGTCGCCTCTAAAAAACAACCACTTTGCATATCTTACCTTTTTACCAGCATAACTGCCAAAACTTGTCAGCATTCTTCGCAAAAATCGCTATTCAAATTTTAATTTTTGTCTCTTAAACATACATGTACTTATCGCTTGTAAATACCCCATTGGAATGAGCTTTTTGAGCTCATTCCAATGAGAGGTCGCACACCATGCTTTTTGAGTCAAAAAAGCAATTTTTTTAGTTATTCCAGAATTTCGTACGTAAAACACAGCTTTATGACTTCACATTAAAATGAGCTCTCTAAGCTTGTTCCAATCAACATTCACGCACTATGTCTTTCACACAAAAAATAAAATTTTCCATTTATTCAGGAATTTTGTTTGCAAGAACACTCTTACCCCCCCCCCCCCCCCCCCCCCCCACAAACACACACACACAAACACACACACACACACACACAAACACACACACACACATCTAAAAGTTCGTCAGCAAAAAAACAGTTACTTCAATTTTTAAATGCATTATAGGAACAACTTGCCTAATCAAATTTAAATACTTTTGCATCATTCTGTATCTAGAACAAACCATTTACCATATCTTTACGCAAAATTCTCCAGCATCATTCACAAAAAAACACCATTATTTATATATTCACATTTCTGTCTCAAAAATATACCTGATCTTCCCATACCCCTATTGGAATAAGCTGTTTGAGCTTGTTCCAATGATGATAAAAAAAAATAAAATTTGTGAAAATTTTTGTTTTCTTGCATGCAAATATATACATGTAGCACATGGAAGATATCCACAGTTGGGGAGAGATGTCCAAGGCTATCTCTTCACATTCCTTGTTTGTGCTTCATGCTAAACCAGTTTGTCTGCAGAGATAAATTTGCTTTATTAAAAATCATTGGAGATTGGCCACACACCAATGATTTTAAATAAAACTAATTTTAGGTAACAAATGTTGAACTTCAAACAAAATCTATCACTCAACCAGTTAATGTTGATGAGGCATGACATGGTGAAGGTGACCTAAAATACTTCTTAGAGTCACTTTGTCAGGTGAGCGATTAAGGCCACGTGGGGCCTCTTGTTTCTTGGTGCTTTTGCACCACTTTTCTTTCCCAAATTGCTTGGAAAAGACAAAAATAGAGAGTATTTTATCCGAGTTAGGGACTTCCACTGTAGTGCAAGCCTGTAGTAAACAATTGTGGTAGGTATAATAAGAAAGGAAATTTACTATAAAATTTAGATTTTTCACCTCACCAATTCCCACACTCTAAACTGAGATATAAACCAATATACTAGCTATTGACTGAAACTATTCAAATTGTTGACTTTGTAGCTTCGAAACTGCAGCAATAAACATTTTTAAATGAACCTGGCTGATACCTCACTTTTATCATGTTTTCTTGGAAAAAAGCTTTGTTTCAAATCGGATCGACTCCAATCGGTCGTGAAGCCATTTGTTTCAAATAAAAATGTGGAATGACAAAAACGAAATGATAATTCATCACCAAATGGAGTCGACCCAATTGTAAATTAAAGCCTGCTCTACTTCTGTTTATGTAATAATCAAAGGTATTTTAGAAAACCATTGCTTTTGATGATGTATCCAGTAACTGTGATCGAACAGAGCAATATAAAATAATGTGATCGTGTGGAACGAGTCATTTAGTGAAGTTGAACAGCTGAATAACTTTTTCAAACAAACTTGAAATTTTTATAAATGGTCACTAGTCATAATTCACAATAAATTGAAAGGAACAGTCGTAGTGGTAACAGTGTTTGTAGCGATATAGCTACAACTGTTGTACAGTTGTAGCTACATCGCTACAAATACTGTTACCACTCCTAGTCAGTTACATTTCTGCTCAGAACAATACTCAATGTAAAATAATGTGATCAATTACAATCTGTAAACATTCATGGTTATGGTCGAAGTATGTTCGAAGAGATTCGAATTTCTGATTTCGAATCGAATTAAATATTGACTTTTGAATCAAATTTTCACAGGAGTCTAGGTGGAAGTCCTCTAAAGTGAGCAGCATAGGTATAAACTATATAGGCTAAACTTGTCTTCATCCCTATGTTGTGGTCATGATGTGGCAAAGGATGCTGGTAGTGATCTTAAACTTAAATAGTTGAATGAAAAAGTAGGTGGACATCTATCTCCAGCCTTAATCGCCCCCACTTGAAGAAACATGAGGACACGATATGCAAATTTGCAGTCCATGGACCACCAGGTATTCTGTCCGGTGATCCACGAAATGTAGATTTGCTTGTTCGGTCTTCAAATTTCTACATGTAGGCACAAAACTGCCTTGGGTTATGTTTTCACATGGTTTCCTATATGGAGAGTTGCCAGGGCTAACCTAAGAACCTAAATTCTAGGAACCTCAATGGAGCAGTGTTGCCTGACAAATTGTCAGGTACGACTGTTCGTCCGTGGCTCATGGAAGTGTGAATTGCTCGAAGTTGTTACGTATTGGTAATCTTACACCTTTGAACACTTGTGGTATCACCCATGTCTGTTCAATTGCAGCAATGGGAAGAGTCCATTTTTCATTATGTGGTGATGGACCAATTAATATTTTCAACGGGCAGCCTTGGGGCATTCACTTTGCAACCAGCATACTTAATGAAATTGTGGCGTATCGTTTTCATGGGCCAGAAAAGCAACCTGTTGGGTTCAAAGGGTTAGTGGATTCTCACTCAAAAAAAATCCTCTTCCAGTTTCCATAAATTCACCCCCAGTTACTGTACATAATGCAACACAATGACTTGGTTTGATATATTGGGACAGCAACATATTTGTAGTGCAGGTTTTAGAAAAACTATTGAAAAAAACTACTGAATTTCTTCCGTTTCAAGAATTTTCTTTAACAGATCTTAGTTTTTCTCTGTAAAATTATCAGCCAACATGAAGGCAAGTTCCTTCAAAAAACTAACAAAGGTAAGTGAAAAGAATATTTTAATAATAGACCTGTTGAAAAAAAATCTTGTTTCTCAGGCAATTTTCCCTCAATTTTATGAGGGAAGGTTTTTTTGTTAACCCACAAAACTGTCTTGGAAACCGTTGTTAATTTAACGCCTTATACTATTCTGTGGAAAAAGAAGTGTTTTTAGCTTTTTTTTGCAAAATGAACCTACTATATGTTGTCTGAGAGAGCTTGATTGAAAAATTAATTTTGGAACCAACACTTTGAATACTAAGTGACTATAAACTGCAGGAAATTGGGGTACAGCCTAAGATGCCAAATGTGGTCAAACCCCCACTAACCAAACAGGCAAAAGCTTATACACACTAGAGCATAGCCCAATTTGAGGTGGTACCCTAAGACCGGTGCCCTTGGGTTGCCGTTTCTAACAAAAAAGCAAATGGGCATAATTTGTGAAAAAAAATTTCTTAAAAAGCCAAAATATGTCGAAAAATTAGGGAAGTAGAAGGGAAGGATACATTAAGCAGACATTAATAAAACACAATATATTTGCTGGTGAATGGTAATCATTCACGGATTAACCTGAAATTTGGTGTCACAAGATTTAATCAATTAAATTGTAATTTTTAAAGCACAGCCCTGAACAGATCACAGTCTGGCTTCTTCTTGATGATGTTGCATCTTAAAAAATAATCTTTCTTCTTGATCCAATATTTGAAGCCAGGAAAACCAGGGAAAACACAGAAATTTCAGAGAGCCAAGAAAACGACTGTTTACACCAGGCCAAACAAAACAATGGTTATTGCTGTTAATTGAGGACACTTCCTTGGGTCTGTGCATGTGCAGAAAGCATGTATGGAGGACTGTACATGATTCTAGTTATTTTTATTGATTTGACTTAATTTTTGGAGGGGAGAGAGGGTTCAAAATTAGGCGTTTGGTCTGAATTCTCACGAATGGAGTGCTAACATGTTGCTTCCAGTGGTAGGTATGATAAATACAGAATTTACCTGAAATTTCCATATTTTTACACTGTACACCAAATGCCCAGACTTAGCTGGTGCTAACTCCAAAATATCGAGGGCCAAACACAAATTTTGCCCCCCCAATCCCCAAAATTTGCATGCAGTACCAAAAATTAGAAGTCCTATCTGGCCCTCCATACATTTACTCTCCGTGCATGCACAGATGCCAGGAAGTGACTGGAATTGGCGCAAACATCATTCTTTGTTTGGCCCTCAGTCAGATAACAACAAACTGACTTCGGTGCTTTTAAATCTCAGTTTATAATGATGCCAGGCTCAAATCAATGGTTAATTTGGTGGATCCAAGGACACAGCTGGATGAAGGAAGGAAGAAACGGTGGTTTGAAACGTTCAGGGCTGTAACATTATAATATTTATAAAAATTAGTTCATGTTCCCCAATTTCAGAAGATAGGCCTGACGTCATCATTATTTTTTTCCACTGTTTGTTAAGTATTCCTTCCCTACCCTTCCTTTAAGCCCCCCGGGTAAACTCCAAAGCTTTTTGGATTGTTTTATTGAAATTTTTTTATATAATTTCTTGGGAGTTTAACGTGTTACACAGAATGTTTATTCTGTATATCCCCCATGGTTACCTCCTAACCCTTGGGGTGTTTAGGCATTTTGGTCATGCATCATACATCTGATGTATAGTTTTTTCTTCTGATGAAGATCTTGCTTTACATTGGATAGATCTAAAATCTGTTACTGACTTGGCGCCATGTTGCCTGGGGCCTTGTTTCCGGTTTTCATTCTGACGTTTACATTTACAACGCACTATTTATATATGTAGTTTCCTATTTATTATATGGTAGGACTGTTGTAAGATACATTAAATATTCCGGTAGTGTAGCAGTTAAATTTTTGGATAGAAAAATAATTTTTGTGCACACTTGGGCTCTATCGGGATACATTTGGGCACATCATTCCCTTTGGGAACTTTGGCTCTTGTCAAAATTTTTCGAAAATATTTTTTGTGTAAATTATTTTTCGATTTATATTTTGAATGTTATTTGTTATGTATCTTTTTATAATATTTAATGTGGAGTTGGTGGGAGTACGATCGACTTATTTTGCTTCATTATGAAAGCATATTGCTCAATAAGCAAGGCGAGGAAGTCTTTCCTCTGATTTTCATGTTGATTGCCTTGCTTGTAGTCGATGTACTCTCACTAATTCTTGCTCAGCATGTGTCGCATGGGATGACAAATGTTGGAGACAGGTGTCACGGTACGTTGTTAGTGAGAGGCCACTGCTGGTCCTCTCGCCGGGAGGTCACTCTAGTTTTTAGCTCACCTGACTGAAAGTCAGGGTGAGCTTTTCTTATCACTCTTCGTCCGTCCATTCGTCTTTCATCGTCTGTCGTCCGTCGTCCTGCGTGAAGGTGGTGTTTGAGCCTCTTTCTCCTAAACCACTGGCCACATTTTAATTAAATTTCATGTAAGTAGTGGTTATATAGGGGCATTTTAATTTTTATGCAAATTAGGTTTCGGCTCATATTGAGCAGAGGTGTGAGGAAAAAATGGCCAAATTTTTGGACAATATTCTAATGAACCACCAGTAGCAGAGACTTGATATATGGTATACAGAGTCCTTTTGAGGTTTAGAATCAAGTTTGTTCAAGAGAAGTTTGCCGGGCATTATTTGCATTCGTTATGGGAGGGGCAAGAATTTTTGCCACTCCCAAAATTTTTATATTTTTATACTGTACCAATGACCCAGACATAGCTGGTGCTAACTCTTAAAATATAGGGCCAAACACAAATTTTGCCCCCCAATCCCCAAAATTTGCATCTAACATGTCCTGAATGGCCCTCCACACTTCACCTCTACTGCGCATGCGCAGTGTTAAGGACGTTCCGAAATTGGCGCCATTAATCATTCTAAGTTTGGCCCTTCATCAGTTAACATCTGACTGATCTTTGTGCTTGTAAATCTCAGTTTAAATGATGCCAGACACATAAATATTAGTGAAATGGTGATTCTAAGGAGGATAGAGAAGGAGGAGAGGAAAAATGTGTGACAGAATATTATCAGGGCTGTAACTTAAAATTTTTTAATGAAATTATGTTAAGTTACCTATTTTCGAGGCAGCAGCCATTTTGTTGTCATTCTGATTATTTAGTTACACTGATATTTCAGTGTTTTCCTCTCTCCCTGTCCTTTAAGTCCCCCCTTGCTATTCTCCCATGCTTTTGGCATAGTTTTTGTAATTATTATTACTAAATTTTCTTGGGAGTTTTAGCTGAATAACAGAATGAATTCTGTTCTTTTCCCCATGTTTACGTCTTCACCTACGGGTGGTTAGGCGTTGTGTTCTGCATCTACCATCTGATGTTCTGTAGTTTCTTCCCTGGAAGTCTCTGTTTTGCATCAGATAGTGTATTTTTGGTAACTGATTCCGGGCCTAGGTGCCTGGAGTCTTATTTTAGTGTTTTTACATTCATTGTTTACATTTACAACAGCCCTCTGTGTGAGGGGGGGATTTCTGGAAAATAATACCTTGATGTTATTTTAGTCATAACTAGATACATTATTATTGTTCGTAAGTGTTGAATAAATTGTTTAAAATATTTTTAAAATTTTTGTCCACACTTAGGCTTGGGATCCATTGGGGCTCAACGTTACTTTTCAGAAACTTGGGCTGTTCTGAAAAAATATTTTTTCAAAATATTTTGATTTCAATTATTTTTTCTATATTAATGGATCATATTATTATTATGTATTTTGATTGCCAGGGGTTAGTGCGAGTACCAGGACTTGTTTTCTTTTCACATTGAAAGGATATTGATCAATTGTAATAAGAGGAAGTCTTCCTCTGACTTTTATAATCATTCTATATGTGGTCAGTGTACTCGCATTAACCCCTGTTCTGTATCGTATGATTTCGATGACAATATGGGAAGCGTATGTCACGGTATGTTAGTGGGGAATTGGACACTCCGGTCCTTTTCCCGCAGGGTCACTCTACTTTATCAATTTCTATTTCAGACGATCAAGATTAGGGTGATGTATCTGTGATGTCTTCCAACAGTGTGCCTCCGTCGTCACAATTAATGAAGGGCTAGTGGAAAAGTGCTCATGTAAATACGCCAATTGCCTAAGAGGACCCTAGTAGGTTCGACGGCCTTTGACGTCCGCCTGGTGTAGCGTCCATTCATCGAATGGTTCGGCAGCCGGGTTCGTCCGTTGCGGTCTAGAAGGAATTTCGGGGTGATGCGAGCACTATAAATCAACTAAATGCACACCCAGTGACGGCGGATCAGAGGGAGAATGGAGGAAGCCTTTTAGTCCGGTTCATAGCTCATTCTGGTCCATTCGGACGGCGAGCGAGAGAGGCCCCTCTCTCGTACAACAACATCTGGCCCCAGATGTTGTGGTACAAAATGTTTCGCATTCGGAGCATACGTCCGTCGCTCGGAACGCTCCGACATATAGTCAGTCCGGAGTAGACTGTCAATAAGGCTTCCTCATTCTCATGGTAGCTCACACGACCACTCTTGGCTACGTGACCTCGGATATCCAGTCAGCTTCGCCAGTCAGAGAATCATCGGCGACCAGGTCACACCATCCGGTAGCCAGGGACACGAGGCCTGCAGACTCCGGACGTTCGCATAGGAAGTGTGCGGGAGTCAACGTACACGGAGCTTCCGGCGGCAATGCATCGTAAGACCGCTACTGCACAGGCCTCGGGAACGGACGTGCTTTCCTAAATAGCACAGTTTATCGCAGCATCCCAGCATCAACTGAATCTGTCGCATATTTTTTATCCGACGATGCTGGGTCGGGACGTTCCGCGGAAGCGGGTACGGACGTCCGAAAATTTCATCCGGTCCGACGGGATACCGAAAGGGATTTGGAGGATTTCGAGCTTTCCCTTTCGGAACAACATATGCTGTTGTGTATGTCATCTGACTTGGTCTTCTACAGCTTCTTTCGTCGGACCAGAATGCTGCGATGCCGGATAAGAAACTGATAGCGTCGGTGGACTTAGAAATTTTTGGTTCGGTTCAGGGACATCGTCCCTCAGTTCCGACATAGTCCAATAATGTCACACAAACTTTCGAATTATTGAACGACGCTATATATATTATTATTATATGCTTGCTATAACCAAGCATTTCTGGTTTCTTGTTCGCAAAGTTACGGAGATGTCTTTCAAAAGTGTGCCTCTGTCGTCATAGTTAATGAAGAGCTAGCGGCAATAAGTGCTCATGGAATATGTCTATCGCCTAAGAGATCCCTTGTAGGATCGACAGAGTGACATTCGCTAGCTCACCCGGTGTAGCGTGCATTCATCGAATGGTTCGGCTGCCGGGTTCGTCCGTTGCGGTCTAGGAAGGAGATTTGGGTGATGCGAGCACTTTAATTACTTTAGTACTCACCCAGTGACGGCAGATTGAGGACAGATCGGAGGAAGCCTGTTAGTCCGGTTCCTGGCTTGTCCAGGTCCGTCCGGGCTGTGAGCGAGAGAGGTCCCTCTCTCGTCCAACAACATAGGGGACCGCATGTTGTGATTCAGATATTTTACATTCGGAGCATATGTCTGTCGGTCGGGATGCTCCGTTATATTGACAGTCCGAGAGACTGTCCATAATGCTTCCTCATCCTCACAGCAGGGCACACGACCGCACATTGGCTACATGACCTCGAGTATCCGATCAGTTTCGTCATTCAGTGATTCCACGGCGAATAGGTCACGCCATCCGGTAGCCAAGGGACACGAGGCCTATACACTCCGTTCGCTCGCATATTGGTAGTATGCACGGGGTAACGATCACGGAGCTTCCAGCGGCAATGCATTGTAGGACCGCTTCTCCTCAGGCCTCAGTGACGGACGTGCTATCCGAGTTAGCACAGTTGTTTCGCAGCATCCCAGCAATCGACAGTTTCTTGGTCGAATCAGGAATTATCCGACGGCGCTGGGTCGGTGTGGTCCGCGGTTGCATCAGGTACGGACGACCGAACGCTTTATAGAGTCCGACAGGATGGCGAGAGGGATTCGAAAGATTTCGAGTTTTCCCTTTCGTAGTATCGGAAGCTGCCATTCATATCTTCTGGCATTATCTTCCAGTGATTGTTATTTCGGACTACATTGCTGCGATGTTGGATAAGAGACTTATAGCGTCATTGGACACGGAATTTTGGATCGGTTCAGGGACATTGTCCCTGACTTACCGACGCAGTCCAATAATTTCATTACAACATGTGTTTTATTTTTCGACGCTATATATGCATACAAGCCTGCTACCAAGCATGATAGTTTAGTTTCTTGTCCGCGTTGCTCATATCTGCCGTTTTATCATTTATACGAATAGTTTATTTTGGCAGAGCAGGGCATACCGAGAGTTCATATGCGTCTAGACGGCGTGGTTAAAGACTGGAAATATTCTTTTTCGCCGTCTATGTCTTTTCCAACCTCAATGTTCTAAACGACAATGATGTCTAGTAGACTTAACTTAGACGCTTTATCATACGTAATCCACCTTACTGAGGCGTTATCATTACGTCTTCAAGAAAAGATTTACGGGATATTATTCTCAATGTGATTTCTTTTGAGGGCAGTAGTTTGTTCACGTATAACCCCGCCCTTCAGTGGCTGATTGGAGTTGGTTAGACATGACGCAGCCCTAGCTACATCCACGCGCGTGGATAGTAAGGTTAAGAACTCTCTCAGAGTCGCTTCGTTCTCGGAGAAGCTTCTCTTCGACGGCAACTTTTCAGCAATCCATGAATTGCTCGATTTACACGTTCTCTTGTCTATCTAGTGTTACAAGAGATTCAGACTGGGGCAAACATTCGGTGGTTGACTCAGAGAGTGCCACTGCAGTTGCCGGACCCGAGTGTTGCAGTTATGACGGTTGCCAGTCAAACAGATTGGGATATAATATTGATCCCAACGGATTCGAAGTGCCAGGGTCTTTGGGTTCCGCAGTCTCTAAGCAAGCAATTATCTTCCGCGGAATAATGTTTTTTAGGCTTGCTTTATGTCATTGCATGAACATTATTCAGTTACGCATGTCCAAATCCTGTCCGTTAATTCGACAGTAGTGGCGTATTTCCGGAACCAGGGAGGCACTCATTCGTTTCCGTTATTCAATTTAATGGAAAGAATCCGTCTGTTGGTTATAGTACACCAAGTTCTGTTTCGGTCCGTCATATTCCGGGTCGTCTGATTGTTTTACCGGACTCCCGTTCACTTAGGGGTCGCTTGTTGCCGTCAGAATGGACTCTCAACAAACAAGTATTCAATCAGATTTGCTATCTATGGGAGCGCCCAATGATATTTATTTACGACACAGCTTGCTAATCAATTGCAGACGTATGTGTTGACTTGTCCGGATCTCTGAGCTAATGTTGTTAACGCTCTATTGATCTAATAGGACAGAATGATAGGATACGCGTATCCTCCGGCGCTGTTGTTTCAGCAGGTATTGCTAAGATAAACAACCACAATACATTTCTGTTGATAGCATCTCTATCTTCACAGAGACCGTGGGTAATTTACTCTGATGTCTACTGTGGGACTTAACGCGAAATCTTCCTCAATGAGAGGATCTTTTTTCGCTGGGTAAATCGTGTCATCTTTATCACAATCCGCAAGGTCGCAACCTTCACGTATTCCGTTGTGTGGTCCGTATTGCATTGTAAGCATTGTACTGGACGAGCTTTGGACGCGATTTCTTACTACAGGAGATCCTCTTCTTCGCTATTCTATGCGGCTAAAGTGGAGGCTCTTCCGTCGTTGGTGTAGGGATCACTATGTTCATATTGTTGATCCCTCCATACTACTCATTGCAACTTTTTAGTATACTTGTTTGACAAGATCTACTGCAGCCTGTTATTATTAAGGTTATAGGTTTATGTTACCTCATACCTATGCACTCTATGATAGTTTACAATTGAGTCTTATGTCTCTTTATCTAAGTCAGTTAGTAACTTTTTGATAAATAGACTTAGAATCTTTAGATTAAATTCCTATATGGAATTTAACTTCGGTTCTTATTTAGCTAAGTAATCATTTGAGCCTCTGGAAACAGTAGTTTTCAAATTCTGACCTTTTAGACAGTAATTCTGTTTGCTTCTCTTTTACTGAAGAGTCAGTGAGTTTCATCCACTATCGATGGATGATTTTCACTTTCGTAGTTTCGGAATCACTACTTCCTTTACTATTTAGGTTGGATTTTTGCATAAGAGTTAGGCTCCTAATATCCGGAACCTATTGTTATTAAGGTCCTTCCGTCTTCGTACGGGCATAGGCCTTTACTCTGTCCGGTTAGAGTTTATGTATTTATAAACAGATATCTGTTTATTACTACGGGCGTAAGCTTCTTCTGTCTTTGATGCCTAATAGAAGGACGTTACGCTCCATTCTATTGCTAATGGATTCAATTAACTATCGGTACTGCTTATGGTATATCATTGACTCAGCAGTTGTGCTTAAGATTTCGGCTCATGAAGTAAGAGTTCTTCTACTTCTTGGGCTTACATTAATAGTGTCGCTATTATAGATTTTTGAAGGCTGCTCATTGCGCTCAGCCATCCACATTCATGAATTTTTTTTCTCAGAAATATCGAGTCCATTTCTGGTGGCCTCTATTGTTAGGTCTATTATCTACTGCTCAGAATGTCATTCACTTAACAGTTGTTACTATAGCTAGGTAGGCTGTCTGTTTCGGCAGTGACTCCGTTCTGCTGCCCTCTTTGCTCTGGGCTATTTGACCCAGGGCAAGAAAAAGGGGGGGGGGGGGGAGGGTGTTCCCTTGGGTCACCTGTTTTACTATGAAAACAAGGGGATACCTCCTCCGGAGTTAGTAATTCTGAGCTGTTATTGGGATGGTTGTTTAGTGAGAAGTTTGTTTTAAAAATTCATTCAAGTCTTAGTTTTTAAAGTATAGCTTTTGAAATAGCATGTGTCAACGGACATGATTATGCGATCCTCAGACACTTTTAAGGAGTATAAGAGTCTCTATTCTCTAGACTTACTTTATTTATTGGCTTACTTTAAAAATTATTAGTATAAGGATTATATTGGATATTAATAGAGTACATGGATGTATCATGCTCAATTTTGGAAGGTGTTGTATCTTTCTAATTTATCATAAATAAGAAAGATACATGTAAGGCCTATTACTTCTTTTTCCCTAGAGGGGATGACTCTATTTTTTATTATTGAGCGTATTCCATCTTGCTCTATGTCCTTGGCCCTCCAGCCTTTTTACTATTCAGCTTTGTCTGGGTCATTGGTACAGTATAAAAATGTTAAAAAATTTATAGTAATTTCTATATTTTTTATACTTACCAATGACCCAGACGGGGATGGCCCTCCCAGGAGTTGGGAACTCTTGCCTCCTCGCTGAGTACATAGCGCTTACCAGGCACTGGTTATTAGAATGATTAATGGCGCCAATTTCGGAACGTCCTTAACACTGCGTATGCGCAGTAGAGGTGAAGTGTGGAGGGCCATTCAGGACATGTTTTCTTTGGTTTTAGATGCAAATTTTGGGGATTGGGGGGCAAAATTTGTGTTTGGCCCTATATTTTAAGAGTTAGCACCAGCTATGTCTGGGTCATTGGTAAGTATAAAAAATATAGAAATTACTATAAATTTTTTAACTTTCCAAACCGAGAGGCAGATTTGAACCAAATTTGATATGAGGGCTTATTGGGTCATAAGTACTTAATTTATGCCCAAAGTTTTTTTCCTGTCGCCCCATGGGAACCGCAGGAGCTAAAAATAGAAAAAATTAAAACACCCATATCTCCAAAACTACATGGCACTGAGAATTCTTATTTGGTGTGAAGCTTCCTTAGGACCAACAGAATGGAATGGTAAAAAAAAATTGCTATCGGTTTTATCATGGGGTACTTTTTGGGGACTTTTAAAAAGGTCTGAGTCAGCATTTTTTAAGACTGTGGGTAATGGGAAAAACATGTAAGACTACTTTTCTCCCAAACCCATGTCGTGTACGCTGCCCATATGAACACAGAAATTGAGACCCCACTAATTACACTACGAGATGGGGTCTCAAAACCCCACCACGTGACTTCAATTTGTCTATAATTAACTTGTGTTTTTTGCAAGTGCGGTAATCAAGTTTATTCTTCCACCAAAAATAATTTCAGTTCATTGTTATTTAGTGATTGTTAGGTATTGCACTTAAGTATAAATTCAATACGTATGCTCCTTACATGTTTTTTTATAATAAAAAGCATTAATATGGCAGAAAAAACGATCAAAATATGGAGTTTGAATTGTGTTTTTAATCTCGCATGAATATGTCAAACTGTGTGATGGGATGTTCGGCTGACGTCGGTTTATCTTTTGATCTCTCAGTCACCGGCTCTTAATTAGATCAAATTTTTTCACAGTCAGTGAAATATTACTTTTACTTTTACTTGAAATATTAAAAAGATAGTTCAATATTTGAAAAAGTTATTGAAAGCTATTGCGATTCGGAATGTTGTTCATCAAAATCGATTCAGAACTCGTGGAATTACGAAAATATAAATATTGTACCGTACTGAAATCATGTGAGTTGAAAAAATTATAAGTTAACCAGCACAATATCTGGACATTTCCCAGACGGTCTTTTACCTAATGGTAGCTATTCACGGGGAGAAGAATCATGTTACCGGTACTGAATTTTGAATAAATTGTGGGTTGGAGAGGAAGGGAATCCGATTTACGATTTTAAAAGTTAAGTTCAGAGTGGAATGTTAAAATGTACATGTTGAGAGTGGAATTAACATAAATAAACTACATTAACGAAAAAGGAATGCTTGTGGTGGCCCTGGGACGTTTCAGCCCAAGACGCTACGGAATCCATATATTGAAGCGCCTGCATGCATTAGCAAGGAAAACTGGCCAAGATGGGGTGGGGGGGGGGGGGGGGGGGGGGGATGGGCAAGCGATCAATGATATAGGCATATTTGTGAGTGTGGGTTTATGGGAGTCTGGGGCCCAATTGCCTCGTTTCGGGGATGGGGAGGGAGGGGGAGGGCTATTTACTTCACCATTTAGGAGTGGCATGGATGACTGAATCTTACACCGCCAAGACACTGAAATTTTTGATGTGCTGGCTGCACGCAAAAATCAGGGGTGGCGTCAGAAAATCTCCGATAGAGGAACTAAAATCTCCTGTCTGAAAGACCTATTTTAATTTTGGGGGTTTCAAGACACGTGTGGGGGGACAAAACAAAAAAAATTATAATACGAAATTTCGGGGCATGTTTGAGCTAGGGTTACGATGTATGGTGGTCTGGCTTGTCGATCGGCATGTCATTATTGGAAATAAAAAAAAATATTATTTTCTACTGATTTTATTTACATATGGTTATAACTATGATTACTGAATTAATAAAAAGTAATTGAAAAAATTGATTTGTCTCTTATTTTTTCTCAAGCTTGTCATGTGCAGAGGTGTTAAAACAGATGTTGGTTTGAAGGACAGCTCTGTGCTTTGTCGCACCACTCAAATGTCATTTAACACCTTGTGCAAGTGGTAGTTTAATCTACAGTACCTAATTAATCACTTCAATCCCTACTACTTTTATGTAGTAGCCGTAGAATAATATTTTATTTAAGTGTCACATTTCAATACACATGCATAATATACATACATGTAGAGTATTTTCTAAATTTTTGTATGAAATCCAGCCTATGGAGGCTTATGAGACACATTTTCATCAGAGGTAGGTCTTTTTTTTACAGTAGTTCATAAAAAACAAAAAAACAACAAAAAACCCAAACCCGAAAAACCAAAACACATGCACTCACACCAAAATACACACCCTTGCGGACACCCCCCCCCCCCCCCCCACACACACACACACAAACACACAGAGAGTAATATGCAGACATACGCCCACATGCACTTGCGTATAATTTCGTGTACTAATTTTCTTTCACTTTTTCTTACTCGCTCCCCCCCCCCCCATCACGTATATCTGTCTCTCTCTCTTTCCCACTGAAGCGTACTCTCTCTTAGAATGGCACATTCGCAGATATTTTAATTCTCTCGTCCACCCCCACCCCACCCCCCCCCCCCCCCCCTGTGAAATAATCATTAGTTTCAGTCTCGAGTGAGATACTTTTTGGTATCCATTCAAAAACACTATATTTTCTTTTTACTATATCCTTTTTATAAGAATCTTTAACTGCGTTGCCCGACAAGAGTAAGACAGAAAAGAGGATGTGCTGGTCGAGTTGACTCAATGTCGTGAACTGGTATCACTTCGATCATTAGCCGTGCGCCGTGGGCGCTTTCGTGGCGCAGGAGGCTTTTTTGCCCCCACTTCCCACCCAAGAAAAACACGGTTCATCACGTGTTGGCCTACAGCTGTAAACAAAATGTGAAATTGGGAACTTCGCAAATATTATTTGTTTTTCTCAAGTCTGGTTTATTTATTTCCTCGATCAAATCGATCGCGCAAACACATCAGTTTAGTTTCGAAAGTGACGAGGACTTTGTACTTAACCAAATGGAACTGACTGTTCTATTCCCAATTTACAATTTCAAACCACAGCAATAGTCGCCGTCTGCCTCCTCCAAATTCCAATTTTAATTTAAAATAAATTATCTAATACCAGTAACAAACGCAGTTGTCTTGCCAGTTGACGTCACAAGACAGTATTTATTAATCAGCAGAGAAACTGACTTGTGAAAGCAATTAAACTAATCGTTAATGCTCGTGACCACAGTGGGTCACAGTGTTTTGAAAACTGTCTTCCACTGGTCAAACACTGCGGTCCACTGGAACTCCACGGAGGAGAACACACCGCACCACGCTGAACGTGCTGCAATGTTAGTTATAAGAAACCAAAATGAAGTTAAAAGATTAAAAAATGACAACTCATTTATGTAAATATCAATGTGCAAAAAACAAACATATTTATGTTAATATCTATGTGCAGTGTATTATGTTTCTATAGTTTATTGTTCGTTAAAAGTTAGAACACTTGAATGAAATAAAATATATCAAAGCCAATGTTCCTGTTATTGTTGCTCTGTTGTCAATGAAGATAAGTAATTAATTGTACACGCCCACTCATAAATAGTTCCTCTAGAAATAGACAGCACTAATCTAAATTTAGCATCAATAACTGGGGTATTTATTGACCAGTCTCATATGGGTACTGTACACGTAATGACTGCTCCAAAAGCTTTCAAATTTCACATGTAACATCTTTAGAAGATTGTTTCACATGTTTATTGATATCAATTTCTTGGGTCCATATTTGGGCTCTCTATGGGAGCCCAAATGTTTAAATTAGTGCAGTAATAGGAATATTCTTTAAAAATCTTCTTCTTCAGATCTACCAATAAGAATCTTTTAATATTTGGTATGCAGCATCCTTAAGGGGGTGAGATTCAAGTTTGTTCAAGCCAAGTCCCTGGGTTCATATTTAGGCTGAAAATTTGGGGCCCCGTTCCGGACTTAGACATTTTGGACCAAAATCCGGAATTTTTTTTTGTTTCTTTATGTGTTTCGGTCAATTTTAAGGCAAAAAACCCATTTTTTTATACACTGAACATTTGGGGTCCTGGTGGGACTGTTTTGGACCAAAATCCGGAATTTTTTTTTTGTTTTTATGCGTTTCGGTCAATTTTAAGACAAAAAAAAATAATTTTTTTTACACTGAAAATTTTGGACCCAAATCCGGAAATTAGTTTTTTGGTTTTTTATGCGTTTTAAAGAAAAAAAAATTTTAGGCTGAAAATATTTTGTTTGGGAAAAAAATCTGTTTTTTTGTGCGTTTATCTCAATTTTGGGACGTAAAAGTGCAGGAACTGAAAATAGAAGAAAAATCCTGTGTGTTGTGTGGGCACAATCGCTTCATCTAGTTAGTATATGCTTTTCTTAGGAGGGGCGTATGGAGCTTATTCAAGTCAAGTCCCTGGTTTGATGTTTAGACTACCATGACAGGTGAGCCCCCTCAGGCCCCCTGGGGCCTCTTGTTTAATTTCTATTTACAGAGGAACAAGAACATGGTAATGTTTACGTGACTCCGTCAGAGAGTGTGCTTCCGTCGTCGCATTTAGATAGTTAATCAGAGCTAGCGGCTAAAGTGCTCCTGAATATGAAACAAGGCAATAAACCACAGCGTGGTTTCAGCTCCCAGTCACCAGCTAGCTTGACCAGTGAAGCGGTTACACCGTCCATGGGTACCGTGACGCCGGGTTTGTCCGTTGCGGTCGAGGAGAGTAGAAAGGAGAGAGTGAGCACCATAAAATAATAGGCTCACCCTGCGACGACGGAGAGGAAGAAGCCGGCCAGTTCAGCGGGAAGATCGACGAGGTCTGAAGGACCGCGAGCGAGAGAGCCCCCTCCCTTTCATAACAACATCTGGGGTCAGATATTGTGGTTCGGAACTTGCATCGGTTGGAGCATACGTCAACGCCTGCCGTCCAAGACACTCTGTTCAGTTCACAGCTGGGGTCGGCTATAGTTACGGCTTATTCTTCAGCATCTACCAAGCACACATGACAGCACCTTGGCTACGTGACTTCTGATATCCAGCCTGCATCGCCGAGAAGGTACACTCTTTGTCAAAGAAGTCACACCATACAGTAGCCAAGGAGATGAGGCCTCATTCATCGGGACATCCGCAGAAAAGAGCCATCTCGGACACACTGTCCCAGGAGCAGCTGGAGGCCAAGCAACAGAAGACCACTGCTCCTCAGGCCTCCATAATGGACTTGCTGTTGCAGATTGCGCAGCTCATCGCAGCATCCCAGCAAGTGCAGAAGCAGCCGACGGTAGTCTCAGAAGCTGAACTGTCGGATAGTGCTGGGTCAGTCCAGTCATCGGCAAGTTCAGATGCCGCTGACCATGATTTTCAACTGATTCAGAATAATGATGAAACGGATATAGAGGGGGATTCCCCTTCCTTTCGGAACAACACATGGTTGCGATGGATTTAATCCATCAACACTACCCTCAATTTGTTCCAGCGAATCAGAATGCTGCGACTACTTACAAGAAACCACTAGCATTGTTGGACGCTGTCTTCATCCGGAAAAAGAGGTCATGTCTTTTCTGGTTAAGTCTAGACAGATGTCGCAGGCCTTAGGCCTTTTAGACGACGCTATATTCAACTTCCAGTGGGAAGAAGTAAGGCGGTTTCTTGTCATCATCTTCCATAATTTTAATGATTATAATGGTCGGAGAAGATGTATAGAGAGTTTCTCTGCATTTGGATGAGCAGGCTAAGGACCTAGTTATGGCCTTACCTTCGCTATTCACTATTTGCTCGGACACAACTGATATAGTAATTTCTTCATTCAGAGCGAATTTAGACTGACTGTCTTACACAGATCACCTTTAGTGATGCAACGTCTCTAAGGAAAGGAATTTGAGGACGTTCGTACCTCATTTAGAGTCCTTTCCAGGGCTATTATATTTATCACATATAACTCTGTCTTAACAGTTGCTAATTTGGAGTTAATCAGACGTGACAGAGCCCTTGCGTCATCATCTTTAATAGATGGTAAGATGAAAAACTCTCTATGGGTCGCTCCGGTTTCCGGACACTAAGTTTTTGACGATAAGCTTTCATTGGTTTATGACCAAGTTACAAGGAAAGCATCAATACTCTGCTCCTTAAGTCGGCGTCTGATCGCAATATCAGAAAAGAGTAAGGGAGGACGTCCTGGACAGAAAGTCGTCTAAAGGACTCCTCGCGAGGGTATAGGTAACCCTCCTATAATTACGCTAGGGATCGTCATACGACTCGGAAAGGCCTCGCAGGTACTACAGGTGAGGGTTAGGACCTCTATTGCTTAGCAGTTGACGGATGGTTATCAGGATTTGCATCAAACTGGATAACTAATACGGAAAACCAGTAAGCGAGAAGTGTGGTCTCTGACAGCCTGCCTTTCCGAGAGAAACCACCACTAACTTAATGTCCGTGATGGACAATGTTTCCATCAAATCCTTGCATAAGTCTCTCCAATCGGAGGTAAAAGTTCTCTTGACAATGAAATAGAGGTTGTCGAAAATCAAGAATCTCTAGGATTCTATAATCACTTGTTACTCGTACCATAGCCAGAGAGCTTGTTCTGACTGATAATAAACTGGAGCTGGATAACAAGTTTATCATAGCTCTAAAAGTTTATTTATGATAATCATTTAGTCGGTAAAAGCGAGCTTTTCGAGTGATCGACTATGTGGCAAGCACAGATCTAAGGATCCGTTCTTTCATGTCCTGGTTTTTCTGGCATTCAGAAAGTACCTACAGTTCGTTCATCCGAGGGATAGTATTTCAGTTCCGAGTGATGTGCTTCGGTCTGAATGTAGCGCCCTGGGCTTTCACTCGAATAATGAACAGCAAGAAATTTTATGCCACTGATGGGGTTGTGCGGTGTGGCAACGCTTCTTATTCTGATGGGTCGCATACGCACACGTCCCCTCCAGTTATTCTTTACCCAGACTTGAGTATGAAGACGTATTCGCTCAAGACCAGTATTGTTTTAACAGATCTAGTAAACTAAAAGGTTCATATTGGGACAGATATTCAGTGGTTAACTCAAAGAGTTCTGCTGTAACTGCCAGATCCGGCTTTCACAATTATGACAGATGTGAGTCAGTAGTTTGGGGCAGGACCCTGAGTCCGACAGTCTCGAAATGCAGGGGTCTTGGGACCCTCGGACCCTGGAGAAACACATAAACATCAAAGAATGATGTCAATATTGTTAGCGCTACATCAATGGACTCACATTATTTGCGGCCACGCATGTTCAGATATTGTTGGACAACTCGATAGTGGTAGCGTACATCAAGAACCAGGGCTGCACCCATTCTTGTCCGTTATGATAACTAACGGAGAAGGTTTTTTTTACTTCGTCATGTATCATCATGTTCATCTCTCTGTCATATACCGGGTCGTCTGAACATACTAGCAGACTCGCTCCTCGGAAAGGTCACCTGTTTCTTTTGCATTGGACGCTCAACAAGCGAGTATTTGGACAGTTTTGCGAACAGTGGGATCGCCCCATGATAGTTCAGTTTGCGACACACCAGAATAATTAGTTAGCATCATTTGTGTCGCCATGCCCACAAATGACGCGTATCCTCCAATTCATTTGATTCAATAGATTACATTCAAGATTAAACAGTCTTGTCGTGAATCCTACTAGTAGCACCTCTGTTGTCACAGAAACCTTGGAGCAGTATTCTCGAGTGTCTGTTATGGGATGCTCCCCAGAAGCTTCCTCCATGAGAGGGCCTTCTTTCAGGGGAAGTTTTATTCTTCACGTCCTTCTCCGCACATAGTGCCATAATGGAGTCAGTTAGAAGTGAGGGAACACAGGCCACCTGTGGATTACCCAGGAAGTGTGCTTTCTCTTCAGGGATAGTTCAGTTATTAATCATGACTTAATACCTGAGTGCCTGTTCGACGATTATTTATATTGTTTTTTGGTACCGCTCTCATTGATTCCAGAGCTCTCCCCTCTTTCTTTTGAAGATTCCTTCAAAAGAAAGGGGGTGGGGTGGGGGTGATTTTTACCTCTTCTCTGACTTAATGGGTATGTAACTATGAAGAAAGCTGTTTTATCCGTAATTATATCCTGCATACAGCAGAAGTGTTATTGTATGGCATGTGTTTGTGGGGGATATTCTCTCATTCTCAGATACACTATTCTAATTTTTGGTGGCTTAGTCTGGACTAGCCTTAAAAATTAGGAACTTGTAACATCCTAATTAGCATTGTCTTCAAGCTTAGAATAAGGAATTACTTAATTGGGCTCCTTATTTAGGATATGTCTCCTCTATTACTGTATAGAGAGACATACATGTATTTCCTAATTATTCTAATTTCCTTTCATCATGGATTGCAGGATTTGAACTATTTCGGAAGTCCAAGGCCCTCCACCTTTTTACGATTCAGCTAAGCCTTGGCCATTGGTGTACAGTGTAAAAATATTATAAGTTTATAGTAATTTGTATATTTTTAGCTGCGACTAGCAGCTCTATAAGTGGCAATGTCGGTCTGTCTGTCGGTCGGTCTGTCTGTCTGTCGGTCGGTCTGTCGGTCGGTCGGTCTGTCTGTGACCAACGAGATTCAAAACTCGATGACTTTTGAAATACTTGTTGAAATGACTTTATATTTGGCATGTAAGTGTATCTTATTGATATCCAGCCGCTGTTCAATGCATGTATTGTTCCAAATATTTTTCTTGGAGTTATGGCCCTTGATGAACTTAGAATTTTGTGAGATTGCACCACCCTTCGCAGCTACGGCGTCGATGTCACGATTTTTATACTTATCAATGGCCCAGACGGGGATGGCCCTCCCATGAGTCGGCACTCATACCTCCCCGCTGAACTATTATGTAATACTCTCTTTTACAAAGAATGATGTTGGCGCCAATTCCGGTCACTTCCTGGCGTCTGCGCATGCGCAGAGAGTAAATGTATGGAGGGCCAGATAGGACTTCTAATTTTCGGTTTTGCATGCAAATTTGGGGGATTGGGGGGGGGGGGGAGGGGGGGGGCCAAAATTTGTGTTTGGCCCTTGATATTTTGGAGTTAGCACCAGCTAAGTCTGGGCCATTGGTAAGTATAAAAATCTACAAATTACTGTAAATTTATAATTTTTTGAAAAGTTGCAGATTGCACTTGTCTCCGTGCATGAATTTGTTTGCGTTTTTTTCCTGCCCTTTAGCCCCAAGTTTTAATTAATAATTTTTGGCTCAGTAGGTAGAGATGCAGGCTGCAAGCCTAGAGATTCTAGGTTCGAATCCCACTTTGCGCAAATCTCAATTGCCCAAATGGGGGCATGGTGGCATTGTGTACTAATGTATACTGCACGTCGATAGTGCACTTGTCTTCAGCCAATGCTAACCCTGCTTGTGTGGAGTTATTACGTTGGGGAGTCTGACAGTTACTCTGGTGCTTAGTGGTTCTCTCACGGTACTCCGTCTTCCTCTGCCCGTAAAATTCTGCCACAAGGTTACCCTGGCTGTCAAAAGTGGCATTAAACCCCAATAAATAAATAAATTAATAATCTGTGATTTGCCATTAACTCTTTGAACCCTTGAGGTAACTTCTATGTCAGTTCAATGGCAGCAATTGGGAGAGGTTATATTTATTAATTGCGACACCCCGTGCAGGTTAAAGATCCCTTCATGTTAATCGAGAAGAGCGAAGCCATGAAGCTGCTACTACGAAGGTTATCCCACACACCTCCGCCATTGCGCCAATGAGAGGAGTTAATATAAGTTGTATGACTTGCTCGCCAATCCTTGTAAAACAAATAAGCTTGAAAACAAAAGCTGATGGTGTGGTATTAAGCACCAATAAATACATAATTCTTCTGTTTTGGTTTCAATATGACTACAGATTCCAAATGCAATATTAAAGCTTTTTGAGTAAGTGAGTGATAGACTCATTTAAAAACCTTTTTATAGACCATTCTTGTTTGTCATATTATGTGATTGATCTGTCCGTCTGTCTGTCTATCCATGCGTTAACTTTTCCATTTCCAGGTGATAAGTTGAGTTTGGATTTATAGATCAGGACCAAACTTGGTTTGTGCCTCAGTTGTATCAAAATGAAGGTTAAGGTCGAATTGGGGCTTTGTCCGATGATTTTACAAGAGTTATGAGCCTTTCGACTTAGAAATTGCACATTTCCATCAACATTTTGATTTCTGGATGATAACTTGAGTTTGGATTCATAGATCAGGACCAAACTTGGCCTTTGCTTCAGGTATATCAAAATGAAGGAGAAGTGCGAATGTGGGCTTGGTTTGATGATGTTTACAAAAGTTATGGGCCTTTTCGACTTAGAAATTTCTCATTACCATCAACAGTTTGGCTTCCGGATGACAACTTGAGTTTTGATGTATAGACCAGAACCAAACTTGCTTTATGCCTCAGTTATATCAAAATGAAGGTTAAGTTGAATTAGGGCATGTTCCAATGATTTTTACAAGAGTTGTGGGCCTTTTCGACTTAGAAATTGCATATTTCCATCAACATTTTGTCTGAACATTGTTTATGGCATAACTTGAACAATAGTTAACAGATTTCAATTCTTTTTGACATATCGTCCCCTGAGTTCCAGTGTGTTCTGTGTGCCAGTAGGCACATAGAACACCTTGGAACTCAGGGGACAATATGTCTATAGCAATAATGTCTATGTCAAGTTTGATGACCAGCGATATATGATGAAAATTATATGAGTTATTGCCCTCTGTTAAAAAATATTGTGTTATCTTGTTTATGGAATAACTTAGACATCAGTTACCAAATATCAACTTTTTTTTCTCTTTGGAACAATGTCTACCTCAAGCTTGATGACCATCATTATCTGATGAAAATTGTCAAATAACCCCCCTCTCCATGTCATTTAGGCAGTTTTTAGCTCCGACCATCATTATCTGATGAAAATTGTCAAATAACCCCCCTCCCCATGTCATTTAGGCAGTTTTTAGCTCACCTTGACAAAGTCAAGCTGAGCTAATCCCATCGCTCTCCGTCCATGGTCCATCCGTCTGCCCGTCAATACCATGTTTTGGTCTTCTCCTCCAAAACCACTGGGCCAATTCAAGTGAAAGTTTGTGTGAGTAATGGTCCTGAAGGGGCATTGCATTTTTGTTCAACTCAATATGCCCAGCCCCATAGGGAGGAGGTGGGTGAAAATGCTCCAAAATATTTTTAAAATCTTTTTCTCATTATTCTCATTAACCAGTGGGTACAATGACTTGATATTTGTTATGGAGCTTCCTATTGAGGTGTAGATTCAAATTGTTCAAACGAAGTTCGAGAAGCAATATTTGGCTTTGTAATGGTAGGGGTAAGATTTTGGCCCCGTCCAAAATTTCTGTTTTCTGAACTGATGATCCAATTTGAACCAAATTTGGTATGTGGTATTATTGGCTCATAAGTACTTGACTCATGCAAAAAGAACAATCCTGCATCCCCATGGAAACCCCAGGAGCCAAACATAGAGATATTTTTAAACGTCCATATTTCCCAAACCACACAGAACAGAGAACTGTTATTTGGTGTGAATCATCCTTAGGACCAGTAGAATTGAATTGTAAAAAAAAATTGCCATCATTTATATTAGGGTGTTCTGTAGAGGGCATCAAAAAAATGCTGAGTCAGTATATTTGCTAAAATTAAAAAAAATCAGTGGTCAGAATCTTTTGATATTCGGTATACAGCATCCATTGGGGGTCAGATACAAGTTTGTTAATATAAAGCCCATTGGCCCATATTTGGGCTCAATACAAAAGACTGAATTTTTAAATTGGGGCAATATGGGGAAAATTCTTTAAAAATCTTCTTCATAACCACCAGTCAGAATCTTTTAATGTTTGATGTACATCATTGTTATGAGGGTCATATTCAAGATTGTTCAAACCAAGTCCCCAGGTTGATATTTAGGCTTTCTATGGAAAATTTTAACTTAGTTCAATACGGGGGATAATTTTTTAAAGTCTTCTTCTTCAGATCCATCAGTTGGAATGCTTTCTCATATTTGGTGTACAACATCTCTGGGGAAATCAGATTCAAGTTTGTTCAATTTGAGCGCCTTGGTTAATATTTGGGCTCCATATGGGAACCTGAAATTTAATTTAGTACAGTATGAGTGAATTTCTTCAAAAGTCTTCTTCTTCAGATTCACCTGTCAGAATCCTTTCATATATGGCTTACAACATCTCTAGGGGAGTCAGATTCAAGTTTGTTCAAATTGGTTCCCTGTGTTAATATTTGGGCTCCCTATGGTAGCCCGAGTTTTAACTTCGTGCATTAAGAGGAACTTTCTTTAAAAATCTTCTTCTCCAGATCCACCAGTCAGAATACTTTCATATTTGGTATGCAACATCTCTAGGGGGGTCAGATTCAAGTTTGTTCAAATCGGGTCCGTAGGTTAATATTTGGGCTCCCTATGGTAGCCCAATTTTTAACTTAATGCAATATGAAGAAATTTCTTTAAAAATTTTCTTCTTCAGATCCAACAGTCTGAATGCTTTCATATTTGGTATACAACATCTCTGGGGAAGTCAGATTTAACTTTGTTCAAATCGAGAGCCTGGGTTGATATTTGGGCTACCTATGGGAGCCAGAATTGGCCATGTAGCTGAAGAATTAGAAATTTTGTATTCAGTATCCTTTAGAGGTGTAAATAAGATTAATTCACATAGGTTGTATCAAGCGGCTTCATAGGGGCGCTCAACATTTTACATTATGATCAACTGAAGAAAATGAATGATGCTCAGACTATTTTTGTCACTCCTGAGGGGCTCAAGGATTGAAAATGTATCCTATGGAGATGGATTGCTTAATGTAGTCTCATTCTTGGACTATGTTTATATCGTGTTCTGTTCAAAGTGAGCGCTTCAGTACCTATGGGCCTCTTGTTTTAAAATGCATTTTGAAAGATTTGGAGTGATTACGCGCAGAAAAAATAATTGACTCCTATAACACCCCTTGCCCCGGTTCATTTAGGCTTAAGGGTAAAACAACAGTAAACACCCTAACTAGATAGATGTAGGATCAGTTCTTGTTTGCTGAGTTAAACAAGTTCTGTTTTACTGGTATCATTAGACTAGTGGTATACAAGTCCTTTGGCTTAAAGTATTCTTTTGTTCCTTAATCCTTGGCGGACCCAATTCAGACTGACAAACTTTGTGGTCCCAGAACAGGTACACTAACAAATAGCTTTCAGGAATTCAAGCAGGCAGCAGTTCTCTGACAATCTGTCTTCAGCAAAGCAAAGATACACGAAGCTACAGTCATCGCTGTAAAACCTCATTATTGCAAAATTTCAGATAATGACTCAAAAGTTAATCATGCAAAAGTTAATGAAACGTACAGAGAATTAATACTCTCTCTGCCCAGTGCTTGCATTCTGGAAATCACAGAAGTGCGACTAATGGCCTCTTGAGAAAAGTTTCAGAACTGCGGATGCCCCCATACTATAACAGTCATTTCACTTTGATTAGGGCTGTCACGATTTTTTAATTTAGGAATCGATTAATCGTCACAAGTAATCGATAATAACCGATTAATCATACTTAGATGATCCCCTCTCCCTCTCTTTGAAGTCGTTACAAATGAAGTTCAAGGCAGTTGACCTACCTCAAGTAAACAAAGAAGATGAGGGAGCATGGTGGCTCAGTAGGTAGAGGTGCAGGCCTTCAAGCCGAGAGGTCCTCGGTTCGAATCCCACCTGCGGCAACCACATTGTGTCCTTGGGCAAGACACTTCATCTCCATTGCCCGCGTGAGGGCACGGTGGCATTGTGTACTAAGGCGTACTGCACGTCGATGGTACACTTGTCTTCAACCAATGCTAACCCTGCTTGTGTGGAGTTAGTATGTTGGGGAGCTGACAGTTGCTCACCGTTGCTTGGTGGTTCTCTCCGAGTACTCTGGCTTCCTCCACCCGTAAAACTGTCACGGTCATGATTAGCCATTGTGCATAACTATGTGACCTTAAACACCAATAAATAATAATAGATAAATAATAAATAAATACAAAGAAGACGATCCTTTTTTAGGAACATTCAAAGCTTTGATGTTCTGAACTTTTGAACCATCAGTGTAATAACCAAGACTGGTTGGCAGCTGCGAACTTTCAAGTTCGCAACTGCCGACCGGTCTTGATTATTACATGACTGTTCAAAAGTTCAGAACATCAATGCTTTGAATGTACCTAAAAGACAAATGCTTCTAATGGCTTTTTGAGGTTTAACGTCAACGTCCTTGACCTTTCACCTTTTGAAACAGCAGTTTTTTCATCAATTTTTTTTTAATTATTAAATGTCTAAAACGGGGTTAAATTTACCGATTCTCAGACAACGAAAAATACTCATCGATTTCGGCATGACCAATTGACAGTCTATTAATTGATTAATCATGACAGTCCAAACTTTGAGGAGAAACCCTGTGCTACAGGATTTTCTTTAATGCCATCAATTGGGAGCTGTTAAATGTCAAAGGTCATGATCGGATGGGCATTTGCTGCTCTCCTTATTTTCAAGTCTTTTGAGGATGCTGGTGATCCTCGCCTCAAAGCAACATGCTTGAATGTATGTGGGAGATGTACTGAACATCAATATCACCAAAACTTTCTTTTATTTTCAAGCCTGTTGTCAAAATTATTGAAAACTCCGTGCTTTTCTTTTCTCCAAAGTTATTTAATGTACTTGAATCATTGTAGTCATTAATCGTCACAAGTAATCGATGTGTATGTATCCTCCATTATCATTTCCCACTCTCTTGTATACTAAGTGCTAGGGGATATCTTACAGAAGTAGAGCTTTCTGATGTATTTTTTTTTTGTTTAATTATCTCATCCCTCATGGAATCCCAGGAAGTGTGGCAGTACTTGTTTACTGTTGTAAACAAGTTCTGCTTTACAGGTAAAATAGAACCTGTAACCAACCCCTGGGGGTTAAAGGCCTCTTTAATGGGCAGGATAAGTATTCTGAATTGTCTAAACTTGACTTCGTACCTATGTTGCTCATGATATTGCCAATATGCTAAAGATGACCTTAAACACCAATAAATAAATAAATAAATAATCTCCATTTGATTGTTATCCCCCTGCAAGAGAGGGATATAGCAAAGACTTCTATCCATCTGTCTGTTCATCCATCCGTTCGACTGGCCTTCTGGTCGGCCATCAGAACTTTGGTTATGGCATAACTTGAACAATAGTTAACAGATTTCAATTCTTTTTGGTATATGTCTCTATAGCAATAATGTGTAGGTCAAGTTTGAGGACTACACTGATATCTCTTGAAAATTATGGGAGTTATGGCCCTTTGTTATAAAAATATCCTGCAAAATTTGTTTATGGCATAACCTGCACAATAGTTAATGGATTTCAGTTCTTTTTGGTATACTCTCTCTATACCGACAATGTCAACATCAAATTCGATGACCACCAATATCTGATGAAAATTAGAGTTAGTGCCCTTTGTTTAAAAACTATTGTGTGATGCTTGTTTATGGCTTAACTTTAACAAAAGTAACCAGATTTCAATTCTTTTTGGTACGTGTCTCTACGCCAACAATGTCTACATCAGGTTCGATGACCAGCAATATCTGATAAAAATTATGGGAGTTATTGCCCTTTGCTAAAAATTGTTAATGCTTCAAATAATTTCAGTAAGACCATAAATAAATGATCTCATCATAGTTTTACTAAAATTTTGGGGACAAATTGTTAAAATGTAAATTAAAATACAAAATTTAGATATTGCGTTAGTTGGGTTAAGGGTCAATATGAAGTAATCCAATCTTCAGTGCCTGTACTAACCCTCGTGGGAACCCCTGGGAGGTGAAACAGTGCTTGTTTACTGTGGTGAACAAGCACTGTTTTACTGGTAAAATAGGACCTATTCAGCAATCCTGGGGTGGAAGTCCTCTAAAATAGGCAGCATGGGAATAAATGATTGGCTGGACATGGCTTTATCTCCATGTTGCAGTCATGATTAGCCATTGTGGAGAAACATGTGACCTTAAACACCAATAAATAAATAATATAAATAAATAGATATGGCTGTACAGATATGTCACATTTTCCGTGATAAAACATCATGCATGTAAATTTTATGGGGCCTGATTGTGATTTGTTTGAATATATTTGTTTGCGGGGGGAGGTGGGGGGGGGGGGGAGAATTTCTTTGCTATGCTTTTCTTGTTACAAACAACTCTATCTTACATTGCTCATCTGTAAGTTTGGAAATAAAATACTGTTTAAACTATAATGGTTTATTTTTGTTTCGCTTCAGCTTTTCATTGAACCATGGAAACTTCTTCCTTTACAAAGATTTCTTCCACAACCAAAAGGAAGGGGAGTGGGTAGAGGAGGCCGAGGTGGTGGAAGAGGAGGTATGGACAAGTTATTATGAGAATGCATAGCTTTTAACCCTTTGCCTGACATAACCAGAAGAAAACATTTGCAAATGCATTTCTTAAATAACTAAAAAATTTCATTGTTTACCACCTAATCATAACTTATAACTCCTCATTGAAATGAGCTCATTCCAATGATGGAGGGCCAAAAGCTATGTTTTGAAGGTGAAATTTGAAAAAAAATACTATAATTTTAATGGTTATGTGTCGCAAAAGACTTCTATAGATGTCAGGTAAAGGGTTGATATACTATTGTGAATATTGAAGTGCATATTTAACTCTTAACTGATGGAGTGCTGGAAGCCCATATTTGGGCTTTATTCTGAAGCGCAGGTACCACAACTCGAAGGCTTATATTCAGTGCATGTGCTTTGTATTATCTTTGAAGTGACATTATTCAGTCTGTAAGGGTTTGCCTTGTTACAATTTATGGGAGAGTGCCAGCTGGCACTCTCCCATAAATTGTAACCAGGCAACGATATGTGTAAAAGATTTGATGGCCAAAAATAATTCAGCACTCTACCAGTTAACCTGCTGAGTATTCTCTTTAATTTGACTCCTATAACCCAACTCCCCAAGAACTGCCTAAAACAACTGCAAAGCCACAGGATGTAAACTTGTCTGGGTGCAGCGAAACATTTGTAAAAATCTCCAGCCTTTAAGGGTAAAACAACAGTAAACACCCAAACTAGATAGATGTAGGATCAGTTCTTGTTTGCTGAGTTAAACAAGTTCTGTTTTACTGGTATCATTGGACTAGTGGTATACAAGTCCTTTGGCTTAAAGTATTCTTTTGTTCATTAATCCTTGGCGGACCCAATTCAGACTGACAAACTTTGTGGTCCCAGGACAGGTGCACTAACAAATAGCTTTCAGGAATTCAAGCAGGCAGCAGTTCTCTAACAATCTGTCTTCAGCAAAGCAAAGACACACCAAGCTACAGTCATCGCTGTAATACCTCATTACTGCAAAATTTCAGATAATGACTCAAAAGTTAATCATGCAAAAGTTAATGAAACGTACAGAGAATTTATACTCTCTCTGCCCAGTGCTTGTGTTCTGAACATCACAGAAGTGTGACTAATGGCCTCTTGAGAAAAGTTTCAGAACTGCGGATGCCACCATACTATAACTTTCATTTCACTGTGATTAGGGCTGTCGCGATTTTTTAATTTACAAATTGATTAATCGTTGCAAGTAATCGATAATAATCGATTAATCATACTTTGATGATCCCCTCTCCCTCTCTTTGAAGTCATTAAAAATTAAGTTCAAGGCAGTTGACCTACCTCAAGTAAACAAAGAAGACGATCCTTTTTTTAGGTACATTCAAAGCTTTGATGTTCTGAACTTTTGAACCGTCAGTGTAGTAATCAAGACCGGTTGGCAGTTGCGAACTTTCTTCTGAAAAAGTGGAAGAACAGAATCTTGTAATATTTAATGTGCTGCATCCTTCAGGACAGACTTTATAATTTTGTTCAAATGATTTCCTTGAGCTCTCTGTGAGAGCCAGCTTTTTCACTTGGTGTTATTTGAACAAGTTTCTTTTCGAATCTTCCACAGACAAAGTTCACAGAATGATTTGATATCTAGAATGAAGCCTGCTATGGTGCATAAAATTTTGATGTATTCAAATCAAGTTTCTAGGGTTTTATTTGCTCAAATTGTGAAAGCTTTCAACATGGACTGAAATAAAAGAGATTTCTTAAAAAAATAATTTTTTCGCAAGGCCCTCCGAATTGTTTTAATATTTGATATAAAACATTATTAGGAGCACAGCATAGTACTGAAATGGTTAACCAGATAATCAGTTTGAAATCAGTTAGCTACCTAACCGATCAGAAAAAACGTCAATGGGTTATCCAAAATATCAATAGTGATCATCATTCCACGTTTAAAATGTAGTAAATCTGC
Source organism: Pictodentalium vernedei (assembly GCA_031216915.1). Classification (NCBI taxonomy): domain Eukaryota; kingdom Metazoa; phylum Mollusca; class Scaphopoda; order Dentaliida; family Dentaliidae; genus Pictodentalium; species Pictodentalium vernedei. The sequence goes on along the minus strand of CM062297.1, from coordinate 483,508,955 downwards.
CATTTCTCCTTTGTGATAGATTACACATCGAATCTGCGTTGTGTATATTTCGTTAATGATCGGCAGTTTCCATGAGTAATGATTAATCACAGAAACTTGTACTCGACAACGTTCTTTGTATACGCACTACAGAATAGTTTGAGAACACTGCTTTCCAATTCCTATATTTTTGATCCCACATTCAGTGAAATAATGGACATGGATAACCGGATATTATCCACTTATAGCTTTTGGTTAGTTGGTTACGAAAATGAGCCAACCGTTTTAGCCCTAGTACAGCATTCGAATTCGCGTTAATGAAGTACCTGTGTTGGTACTCAGGATCATTATGGGCTCCTGAATTTTGACTTGGTGTTAAATGATAAGATTTAATTACAAAGCATTTTCTGAAGCACCAGTTCACAAAATCATTTGATAACTGCATGAGGGTTTAAAAATGAAATGTGTTCAAATCAATTGTCTGGCCTGATATTTGAACTTACTGCAGGAACCAAAATTTTAAACTCCATCAGAATTAAGGACATTTTTTTCATGAAAGGCATTTTATTAATTAAAATCATTTTTGTTTCTGCCAAGGGAAGACAGGCTTATTTGTTTCATCCTTATAGAGCTATTCCTAGTTTTCCCCTTCCCCAGTATTTGTTTACTCAGTGTTATGACTTCTGACTCTTGCTTTTGTAGATTATGTTAGATTACATCCCCACTGCATTCTACATTTTTATTTATTAGCTCAACTTGATGAAATCAAGCTGAGCTGTTGCTGTGACTTCCCGTCCGTCGGCTAACGTATGTACGTCCACAATTTTCTTCGGCACATTGCACAGGACCAGGGTTGATACGCGAGTCTGGAAAAAGTATGGAAGTTTTAAGGCCTGGAAAAGGTATGGAAAATTACATTTTCATATAAATGGTATGGAAAAAGTATGCAAATTTAATAAAATATATTCAGAATCACTTTCGCTGTTCATGGAATTGAAATTTACTAAATCTCTTTTTATTTTAGTTTTAATTTCGTTTTGAATCAAATTATCGAAACCATATAAAATTTAGTAGTAATGAGCCGATGTTTGGCAATCGCATCTGACATCGACTGATTTTAAGCCATCGGTTGACCATCAGTACAAGTGTTTGAACATCAGTTCTTGCTGATGGTTACATGGAACACCACAGGATCAAAATTGTTCATATTTATGTTTGGTTCACGACCTCATACAAGCAGTAACAAGCTTAATAATTTGCCACAATGATTGGCAGTAGTGTTGAAATGATTTGTCAATTATTCAACATTTATATTATCCCACTCCCATTACAAGTTACACATACACTGACAGCACCCCATCAGTATTATGAATTGCAGTTTCATCGTTTGATATCACTGTCAGTTCATTTGTAAACAGTCTAGTTAATAATTCTTCTTTATACCCCCGCTTCGAAGAAGTGGGGGCTATATAGGAATCGCCCTGTACGTCCGTCTGTCCGCCCGCACGTACGTCTCTCCGTCCAAACAAATTCTTTTATGCGCAACTCCTCCTACATTAAAGAACCGATTTTGAAGAAACCGTTCAAACATCATCACTACTAAGTGAACATGCGCATATTCCAAAATTTTTGATCTGCGACAATTTTAACCAGGTTATCTCTCATGAACTTTGATTTAATATGGGTTTCTACATGAAATTCTTGTGTGCGCAACTCCTCCTACATTTATCAATCAATTTGAACAAAACTTTTCAGACATCATCACTACTAAGTGAACATGCGCATATTCCAAGATTTTTGATCTGCGACAATTTTAACCAGGTTATCTCCCTTTGACTTAGATTTATTATGTCTTTCCGTCAAAACAAATTCTTGTGTGCACAACTCCTCCTACATTAATGAACCGATTTTGATGAAACCTTTCAAACATCATCTCTACTAAGTGAACATGTGCATATTCCAAACTTTTTGATCTGCGACAATTTTAACCAGGTTATCTCTCTTGAACTTTGATTTAATATGGGTTTCTGCATGAAATTCTTGTGTGCGCAACTCCTCCTACATTTATCAATCAATTTGGACGACCTTTCAAACATCATCTCTACTAAGTGAACATGTGCATATTCCAAACTTTTTGATCTGCGACAATTTTAACCAGGTTATCTCTCTTGAACTTTGATTTAATATGGGTTTCTGCATGAAATTCTTGTGTGCGCAACTCCTCCTACATTTATCAATCAATTTGGACGAAAGTTTACAGACATCATCACTACTAAGTGAACATGCGCATATTCCAAAATTTTTGATCTGTGGCAATTTTAACTAGCACATTGTAAATGTGTTTTTCCAAATGTAAACCATATATGTGTGGCCTCTTTAAGTATTCAGTGCTGTTCTGTGGAAGGTCACATGCAAATACAAATTTCAACAACAAAAAATGATCTTTATGTATACATTTCCTTATGGCCTTCGCCTACATGATCAGAAGTGCATTCCTCTAAAAACCCAAAGCGGGGGTATTAATCACCTTCAGTGATAGTTCTAGTTAATCACTGTCAACACAAAGTGGACAATAATAAATGAACATAAAATACACTCATTAACCGATAGTTTTCACAGTCGGAGTATAACTTCAATCTGTTGTGCATGTTACTTACTTCATACCATCGTCGTCATGGATCATTCACCCATCTGACTTCAGAGCGTGAACACCTGGACAGCAATGAAACTACCATACAGACTAGTGAAAACCATTTCAGCTCTGGGCGTCTCATGCCCTATCTCCTGGAGTGTCCATCTGAAACTGGAATTTGAAGTTGATAAGACCGCAACACCACCCTCTTTGGGGAGAGGTAGCACCTTTGGTGAGAGGATCCCCTCTCATGCTGGTCCTCACCTGAAGGGCCACGGAGGCCCTGAAAAGAGATAGAATAAGAAAAAAAAAGAAGAGTCCATCGACCAAGCGCTGGGGCGCCCGGCGCTTGGAGGCCTTCCGGAATAGGAAGAAAGAGGCGAGTGAGGGGATGGAGGTTCTGGAGGCAGCTGCCAATTCCCCTCCTAGTCCCACTGGCACACCCAACCAACTGCCGGCTCCTGAGCTGGTACATTTGGATGAGGAATGACTGGTGGAGACTGAGGAGGAACTGGAAGTTGCATTTTCACCACCTTCTGCCCCTCACTCCCCTCTTTCTTCACTACCGGATAGCTCGGGAGTGGGAGTCACAGCAGAACAGCCACCTCAGACCTCAGTCACCATCGACATAGAGAGCGTCATGAGAACAATAGAGAGAGGAATCAACGCCGAGACACAAGAGTTCTTGAACAACTTCAAGGAAATATCCAAAAAGGCATTAGATTTAACTCAGCAACTAAACTCAACAACATCGCCATCCATATCACCACATCCCAACCACCTCCTAAGAAAAAGAGCCATAAGAAGCACAGATGGGGATAAGCTGCCTCCTTCCTTCTCTTTCCTTCCTTTACCACGCTCTGACATGACACAACACTATACAGTCACTAAGGGTCGAAAGGGGCTTGCCCCAAACCGTCCCTGCGCAACTTCAGCACGCAAAACCATTTCATTTCGTTACTCGTGTAAATTGTCTAGAAATAGTGCATGGCCATTTTGTGCTTGGACTTCTGGGATGGTTATCATTTGTGAAACATTATTTTTTTCCATTCAGGATTTTGCGGCACTTGACGTGTGAATATGAATCTACGAAATGGATTAAATTGCAGTGTTAGAAGCTATTTGAAAACACAACCATTATGAATGTATTTACAGTTGTTGATTTCCAGTGTACTACAATATCTTCCCACCCTGATTATCTTCCCCACCCTGATCCTGATTATCTTCCCCACCCTGATTATCTTCCCCCACCAAGAATTTTTTCACCCTATTACCTACTTGAAAGTTAGATTCCTTTTATCATTCATTGTGATTTAGTGATTCATTTCAAACAATTTTCAAGTGTGTGGGGTGGGTGATGGAGGGGTAGGTGGGGAGAGATAACGTAACCTATGTATCCCCCCATTCCCTACCTGAAACTTGAAGGTCAAGAATATATTTTTTACTAAAATCAGTTTTTCTGAAGGGTTTTCAGATACACAGGTCTTCGACCCAGGAATATCCCACATCAGTCTTGAAACAGGGTTATATTGAGGAAAAGCATTCAGAAACATTGATTTGAGAAAAAAATATTTCTTGTCCTTGAAGTCCAAAGTGGGGAAGATAAACTTCTCATGTTATCTGTCACTTCCAACCTCATAAAATGTTGTGTTCAAAAATGTTTTACATGGATTATATTTTCAGAACATATTTCAGAAATACTGATTCCAGTAGAAAAAAGTCCAGAGTTGAAACTTTTTTAAAGATGCACTCAAAGACCAAAATAGTTTTACTCAGAAGATTTTCAGCCTTTTGTCAGCCCTGAGTGATGGAAATTATTTTCTGCTATCACAGAGAGCTTTCAGAGAGACTCTTGAAAAAAATATGTCACATTCCATGGAAAGGCAAACATTTTTAGCTCAACTTTGACGAAGTCAAATTTGAGCTATTGTCGTGGCTCGTCCGTCTGTCCGTACGTCAACAATTGGCTATGGCTCAGGCTAGAGGTCGTATTTATGAACCGATCTTTACGAAACTTCTTGTGTACCTGTGTTATGACCCTGGGACGGGAACGAGTGTTTTTAGGTGTGGTCTGAAATTCAAGATGGCTGCCAGCGGCCATTTTGTACCGATGATGCAAAAATCAGTTTTTTGTACAGAACTTCTGTATGAAAGTTCTGATTTGAATAAAGTTTTGTATAAATGTTTAGTATCATGGGATACATCACATATAATACGGGTTTTTTTCTCGTGCGTAAATTATGCAAATTAGACTGACTTTTATTTATTTAGTGTTACTTTCAGAGCTGTAAGTGCCAAGCTGCTATGGCTCGGGCTAGAGGCCGTATTTATGAACCGATCTTTACGAAACTTCTTGGGTACTTTTGTTATGACTGTGGGACGAGAACGAGTGTTTTTGGGTGCGGTCCGAAATTCAAGATGGCTGCCAGCTGCCATTTTGTACCGATGATGCAGAAATCTGTTTTTTGTACAGAACTTCCATATGAAAGCTCTGATTTGAATAATTTTTTGTATGAATGTTTAGTACCATGGGATACATCACATATAATACGGGTTTTTTTCTCGTGCGTATATTATGCAAATTAGACTAACTTTGATGTTTTTTGGTGTTACTTTCAGCACTGTAAGTGCAAATGCCAATACGGCTCGGGCTAGAGGCCGTATTTATGAACCGATCTTTACGAAACTTCTTGGGTATCTTTGTTATCACCGTGGGACGAGAACGAGTGTTTTGGGTCCGGTCCGAAATTCAAGATGGCCGATGGCAGCCATTTTGTACAAAATTTGGTGCAATCAGATTTTTGCTCAGAACTTCCTTATGAAAGCGCTGATTTGAATAATTTTTTGTGTGAATGTTTAGTACCATGGGATACATCACATATAATACAGGTTTTTTTCTCGTGCAGAAATTATGCAAATTAGATGAACTTTGATTTTTTCAATGCTGCTTACACACAGTAAGTACACATGTCAATACGGCTCGGGCTAGAGTCTGTATTTATGAACCGATCTTCACGAAACGTCTTGGGTACCTTTGTTATCACCTTGGGACGAGAACGAGTGTTTCTGGGTGCGGTCCAAAATTCAAGATGGCTGCCAGTGGCCATTTTGTATCGAAATTAGGTCTAATCAGTTTTTTGTCACAACTTCTACACAGCTCATATTTGTGAACTGATCTTCACGAAACTTCTTGGGTACCTTTGTTTTCACCTTGGGACAGGAATGAGTGTGTTTTGGGGTGCCTTTGTTATCACTGTGCTATGAGAACAAATATTTTGGGGTTCAGTCAGACCCACTCTGGGACTCAAAGATTTTTTCTAGTTTAACATCTGACTGTCACCCACCTTTACAATACTTTACCTATACATTTGTTACAGGCAACGCTCAGTATTTATGTACAAACCGTTACAATACTTTATATGTACCTTTGTTATCAGGTCATTACCTAGGTGTTTGTCATTGCTGTGTCACATACTATACATGTACATGTCTTTGTCTTGACAAGTTGAGCTACAGTGTCATTGACACTTTCATTTTGGTGGGGGTGGGGGAGATAATAAGGGGCTGTGGGGTGGGGGGCGTATTGGGGGAGGGGTGAGGGGTGGATAAACTGTTACACCGGACCACAACGAAAGCAATTTGAGTTACTGTGCAGAAATGAGACCTACTTTTGTTTTAACCTGTAGATCCACGTGGGTTTTGAATCTAAAATTTGAATTAAAACATAAATTAGTAATTAAATCAAGCAAATAAATATATGTTATTTAATTCCCCTTTGATATATTTTATTCAATTTCATCTTGAAGCTAAATTTAAATGCAGGCGGAATTTAAAATAGTGTGAGCGCAAGTCACCTATTTTTGCATCGATCAAATACACTGCACTATTAACGTGATTCCGCTGACGTTGTTTTTTAGCTTGCCTGACTTTCAGTCAAAGGAGCTATAGTGATCACTCACCGTCAGTCGTCTGTGAACATGGTGTTTGCGTCTTCTCCTCCCAAACCGCTGAACCAATTTAATTGATATTTGAGATAATACTTTGTTGTGACATCACATTTTGATTTTGTTTGAGGTGTAGACTCAGATTTGTTCAAGAGAAGTTTGAGGAGCTATATTTGTCTTCATTATGGGAGGGGAGAGAATTTTCTATATTTTTATACTGTACCAATGACCCAGACTTAGCTGGTGCTAAGGAGGTCTCGAAACTGCTGCCAAAAGTCATTCTTTGTTTGGCCCTCAATTCAGTTACAACTGACTGATATTTGTGCTTGTAAATCTCAGTTTAAAGGATGCCAGACACATAATTATGAGAGAAATGCTGGATATATGGTGGAAATAGAACGTGGAGAGGAAAAAAACAGTGGAAACAAATGTTCAGGGCTGTAACTTATAATTATTTTACGAAATTATTCATGTTACCTATTTTCGTGGCATGATCTTATTGTGGTCATTCTTGCTATGAATTTTCCATTGTTTAATCAGTGTTTCCTCTCTCCATTTCCTTTATTCCCCCCAGCTATTCTCCCATGCTTTTGGCTTATTTTTCGTAATGTTTATTAGTAAAATTTTTTGGGAGTTTTGGCTTGGAAACAGAATTATTTTCTGTTTTTCCCCATGTTGACGTCCTCACCCTAGGGGTGTTTAGGCATTTTGGTCTGCATCTATCATCTGATGCTCTACAGTTTCTTCTCTGGAAGCCTCTGTTTTGCATCAGATAGTGTTTAAATCGGTAACTGATTTCGGGCCATGTTTGTTTCAGTGCCTGGAGTCATGTTTCCGGTTTGTTGACACTTTTGCTTATTATACCCCCTGCAAACAAAGTTTGGGGGGGGGGGGTATATAGGAATCACCTTGTCCGTCTGTCCGTCTGTCCATCCATCGTAAGCGCAACTCCTCCAAAACCGTTTGAAGAATTTTCCTGAAACACAAAGGAAGAACTCCATATGAAGATGTGCATGAAGCAATATAATTCCGTTCTGACATTTCCAAGGGGAGATAATCTAACTTATACCGTCTGTCCATCCTTGTAAGCGCAACTCCTCCTAAACCATTTGAAGAATTTTCATGAAACTTTACACAATGGAAGAACTCCATATGAAGATGTGCATGAAGCAATATAATTCCGTTCTGACGTTTCCAAGGGGAGATAATCTAACTTATACATTTCAGGTGCGGGGGGTATCACTTTGTGAGTTTGCTCACAGTACCTCTAGTGTTGACAACTGTTACTTCTGACAATGATTACTTGGCTTCTGCTGAATTTAGTTCATAGCAAGATACATTAATATTGTCCGTAAGTGTTACATTAATTTTTTCAAATGATTTAAAATTTTTGTCCACACTTAGGCTTTTTTGGGGGCTCAGGGTTCCCATTGGGAACTTGGGCTCTGAAAATTTTTTCAAAAAAATTTTTTTTTGAAAATTATTTTCTTTTGAATTGTTATAATGAATTATAATATATTATGTATATTCATTTCAAGAGTTAATGCGAATAATATGACGGTGTATATTTTTTTCTGGTTGAAAAAATATTCTTCTATCGTAATTCGAGGATATCTTCCTCTAATTCACGAGTTCATTGTGTTTCTTATAATCAATGGAGTCACATTAATTCTTGCTCTGTGTGTGTTGATTGATATGATAACGTTGGAGACGTGTGTCACGGTATTTTGTTGCGGTGAGAGGTCCATTATGGTCCTCTCTCCGTACGGTCACTATATATTATCAGTTTCTTTTTCAGAACTCAGAGTAATGTTTCCGTGATGTCATCAATAACTGTCTCCGTTGTTGCAATATTAGGGCTAGCAGGAAGTGCTCAAGGTATTCTGACAATTGCTGGGAGTTAGCTAGTTCTATCGAAGGCATTGTTGCCCGCTAGTCCGCCCGGTGTCGCGTCCATTCACCAGGAAATAAGAATGGTACAGCGCCCGGGTAGTCCGTTGCGGTCCAGGGAAGCAGATTGGGTGATGCGAGCACTATAAAACTTCAGATGTGCACACCCAGCAACCACGGATCCGAGGATAGTACGGAGGAAGCCTGTCAGTTCGATAGCTAGCTCATCCAAGTCCCCCTGACCGCGAGCGAGAGAGGCCCCCTCTCTCTTGCATCAACATCTGTCCTGCAATGTTGTTGCATGTTGTTCGTTTAGCCGGAGCTTACGTCCACTCCTCCTGTTCGGGATGCTTCATCGCATGACAGTCCGACGCGGCTGTTATATTGGATTCCTCATCCTCGTCAACACACACGACCGCACCTTGGCTATGTGACCACAGATTTCCAGGAGACGTTTGCATATTATATAAATGCAGGATTGAACGTCCATGGTACTCTTCTTCGCCGACCAAAGAATACACGTCGACCAGGTCACTCCATCTGCTAGCCAAGGATACGAGACCTTTCCAGTGGGGATATTCGCATATTATATAAATGCAGGAATGAACTTCCCGGGAGCTTCCAGCGGATAATTCACGTAGGACCGCGGCTCCACAGGTCTCATTGAGTAACATAAACAAGGTGGTGTTACCACGATGTCTTCGTAAAGTGTGCTTCCGTTGTCACAGTCAAATGAAGAGTAAGCGGCAAAAGTGCTCATGTAGATACGTCAATTGCCTGGAGTTCCCTAGTACTATCGATGACATTGGTGTCCGCTAGCTCGCCCGGTGTCGCAACCATTCACCAAATGGCTCAGCACCCGGGTTCGTCCGTTGCGGTCCAGGAAGGAGATTTGGGTGTTGCGAGCACTATAAAATATAATGTGCACACCCAGTGACGGGGGATATGAGGATGGTATGGAGGAAGCCTATTAAGTCCGGTTCCTAGCTCGTCCAGGTCCATCCGGGCTGCGAGCGAGAGAGGTCCCTCTCTCATATTACAACATCTGGGTTCAGATGTTGTGGTACAAAACGTTCCTCAGTCGGAGTATACGTCTACCGCTCGGGACGCTCCTTTACATAGACAGTCCAGAGAGACTGCTCTTTCTGCTTCCTCATCCTCACGGCAGCACACGTGACAGTACCTTGGCTATGTGACCTGTGATATTCAACCAACATCGCCGATCAGGGATTCTACGGCGACCAGGTCACGCCATCCGGTAGCCAAGGTATACGAGGCTTTCATTCTCCGGATGTTCGCATATTAGAGGTACGCAGGAGTGAACGTCCAAGGAGCTTCAAGCGGCTAAATCAAATAAGAGCGCAGCTCCACAGGCCTCTGTTGTGGATATGCTATCGCAGATAGCACAAATTATCGCAGCGTCCCAGCAACTGACAGTAACTCTGTCAGATCAGGAATTATCCGATGAAGCTGGGTTGGTATGTTCCGCTGCAGGTTCAGGCACGACGACCAAGAATTTCAAGTGGTCCGACAGGATGGTGAAAGGGATACGGATAAGTTGTATTTTCCCTTTTCGGAACAACATAATTGTCGTAGAGTGCATCCGGCATTATCATCAGACGTTGTTCCTCAGGACCAAAATGCTGCGTTGCCGGATAAGAAACGGATAGCGCCACTGGATATAGAATTCTTAATCGGTTCAGGGACATCATCCCTCTATTCCGAGATAGTCTAGATATGTTTCATGGACATTTGATCTGTTGAATGATGCTATATTTATATAACTCGCTACCTAAATGGGCAGGTCAGGTTTCTTATCGGCAATAGGCTCTACATCTGCCTTTCATCATTTCATTAAATATTTGAAACGGCAGGACGAAGCATTCTGAGAGTTCTCTGTGTCCAGACGACCAGTTCAGGAACTAGTATTGTTTTACTGTCGTCTATGTCAATTCCAACCACGATGTTGGAAATAACAATATCGTCTAGCAGGGACAGCTTAGACGCATAATCGTACGCAGATCACCTTACCAGAACGTTATCATTACGTCTCAAGGAAAAAGAATTCTAGGATGTACAACCTCCTTGAGAGTTCTTTCAAGGACCTCACGTAAAACTCCGTCCTTTAGTGGCAATATGGAGTTGGTTAGATGTGACGTGGCCCTGGCTACATCCATGCGTGTAGATAGTAAGGTGAAAAACTCTCAGAGTCGCCCCGGTCTCCGGAGAGTTTTCTTCGACGGCAAGCTTTCCGCAGTTTATGATCAGTTAACTAAGAAAGCTTTAGACTCTCTGCTATTCATTCGCTTCCATATAGTCGGATTCAGCAGAGAAGAGTAAGACAGGCACTTCTGGGACGAATACGTCCAAGGGAAGTTCCTATAGAGGTTCCTATGCATCCTCTAGGTCTTATTCTAGAGACCGTCAGGGTAGCGACTCAGATAGGGGCCGTAATTCTGACCGAGACATCCGGTCAGACGCCCCTAGGTCGACGAGGCGAGGTGTGGGCTGTGGAGGACATGGCTTCTACTTCCGCAAGCCTCGCAGGACCAGGAGGTAATGGTTTTAACCTCTATTGTGTACTAGTGAGTGGAAGACTGTCGAGTTTCTCAATAATTTGGGATTAGATTACGGACGTCCCTTGGATTCAAGGGGTGATTTCGGAAGGATTAATTGTTCCACAAACGAAATCCTCTGTTAACTCGGAGTCCAACTTGGACTCAGCTTATGTCAGTCAGTAGAATAGACGCTCGCTTCCATCAGAAGTCCAGTCTCTTCTGGAATGATCGCTATAGAGATCGTAGAAATCCAGGAATTTCCAGGCTTCTACAACCATCCTTTTCTGGTTCCAAACCAGACGGCTCATTCCGTCCACTCATATTCTGAGCTGGATAACAAGCTGATCGTGACTCCAAGTTTCTATATGGAGTCCATCTGATCGGTCAGAGCGAGTATTCAGGTGTACGACTGTGCTACATGCATAGATTTCTAGTTGCATACTTTCACGTCGTGGTACATCAGGCGTTAAGAAAGTATCTTTGCTTCTTTATCATAGGAATTGTGTTTCAGCACTGACCAATGTGTTACAGTCTGAATCTAGTTCCTGGGCTTTCACTTGAATAACAAACTCGGTAATGACTCATTTCTGAGCTCATTCATCTGCGGTAACGTCGGCCTACCTGGATGACATTCTTCAGAGGTGTGGCAATGAGTTAACACTTCAGAACGATGTGCAGATTCTGCTTCTATTGATCCGACGGCTCGGTTTCATAAGTAAACGAGGAGAAGTCGGATCTGGTTTCGTCCAAGTCATTTACCCACCGGGGGATAAGCTTCAAGACGCATAACATTCTTGTTTGTCTGCCGTTAACCAGAGTGCAGAACAATGTGCATATTCTGCTCCTATTGATCCGACGTCTCGGTTTCATACGTAAACGAGGAGAAGTCGGATCTGGTTTCGTCCAAGTCATTTACCCACCGGGGGATGAGCTTCGAGGCGCATAACATTCTCATTCGTCTGCTGTTAACCAGAGCGAAATTAATCAGTTATACTTGCTATTGTCTTCGCTCAGACAAGGTCTCAGCGAGAGATCTCATGTGACTGATACGTTGTGCAGAACTGCCGTAATTTTATTCCAATGGAGCGGTTACGCAATTGTCCTCTCCAATTTTCTTTTAATTCAGAATTGGAGGGTGAAGATTATTTCGCTCGATACGGACATCTTCTTGTCAAATCAAGTGAATAAGAGATTCAGTCTTGGGCAAGTTTTCAGTGCTTAACTGAAGTAGTTCCACTGCAATTGCCGGATCCGAGTTTTACAGTTTTGACGGATGTCAGTCAAACACTTTGGGTAGTTTCATTAAACCCAACGGATTTGAAGTGCCAGGGTCTTTTGTTTCCGCACACAAACATCAAGAATGATGTCATTTTGGCTTGCGCTACGTTATTGATGAACGTTATTCAGAATGCTCATATGCTAATTCTGTCCGACAACTCGACGGTATTAGCATATTTTCGGAATTATGGAGGCTCTCATTCCATCCTGTTATTCATGTTAACAGAAGGAATCTTTAGGTTGGTACTAGAACATCAAGTTCTTCTATTCGTCCGTCATATTCCGGGTCATCTGAATGTATTAGCGGACTCCCTTCACGGAGGGGCCGTTTGTTGCCACCAGAATGGACTTTCAGCAAACCAGTATTCAATCAGATTGCTACCAGGAGAATGGCCAATGATCGACTTTTTCGCGACGCATCTCAACAATCATTTGCAGATGTAGATGTCACAACGTTTGGATTTTCGAGAGTTTGCAGTAAACGCTCTATCGATCTTGTGAAACGGAATAATAAGATATACGTATCTTCCAATGCCGTTGATTTAGCAGATATTGCTCAATGTAATTTATTTCAATGCAATTCTGCCTGTAGCTCCTCTATATCCACAAGACTGAGGATTAATTTACTCAGGCGTCTGTTGTGGGACATGCCGTGGAAGCTTCCTCCACATTGCGGTCCATTCTATGGTCAGAGGGATTCAATCTACTGTCAGTTCTGCTAATGATTATATCTTCATTCAGCAGTCTGTGCGTTGGTTTTAAGCTCATGAAGTAAGAGTTCTTCTACATTATAGACTTAAGCTAATAATGTTGATATTACAGATCTAATGAGGGCTACATATTGGTCTTAGCCCTCCATTTTCACGATTTTGTATCTGAGAATATTGAGTCCTTTCTGCATATCTATTACTCAGAATGTCGTCTACTAAACAGTGGCAACTTTATGTGTATAGGCTTTCGGTTCCGGCAGTGACTTTGTCCTGCTACCCTCTTTGCTCTGGAGTATCTGATCCAGGGAAAGGGGGGGGGGGGGGGGGGGGCGGGTGTTCCCTTGGGTCACCTGCTTTATAGTGTAAAGCAAGGGAATACCTCCCTTGTAGTCAGTTATTTCGATTCGGTTCCGAGATGATTTTAAATGGGGATGGCCCTCCCAGGAGTTGGGAACTCTTGCCTCCCAGCTGCATACATAACGCTTACCAGGCACTGGTTGTAAGAATGACTTTGGCGGCAGTTTCGAGACCTCCTTGACACTGCACATGCACAGGTAGGTAAAAGTATGGAGGACCATATTGGACATGTAATTTTCGGTTTTAGATGCAAATTTTGGGGATTGGGGGGTAAAATTTGCGTTTGGCCCTAGATATTTTTGAGTTAGCACCAGCTAAGTCTGGGTCATTGGTAAGTATAAAAAATATATAAATTACTATAAATTTTTTAAGTTTCCAAACCGAGTGGCAGATTTGAACCAAATTTGACATGAGAGCTTATTGGGTCATAAGTACTTAATTTATGCCAAAAAAACTTATCCTGTCACCCCATGGGAAAATTTTTCATGGGAACCGCAGGAGCTAAAAATAGAAAAAAATTAAAATGCCCATATCTCCAAAACTACACTGAGAATTCTTTTTTCTTGTGAAGCTTCCTTAAGACCAACAGAATGGAATGGTCCAAAAATATTACTCTCGGTTTTATCATGGGGTACTTTTTGGGGACTTTGAAAAAGTGCCGAGTAAGCATTTTTTAACACTGTGGGTAATGGGAAAAACATTTAAGACTACTTTTCTCCCAAACCACTGCTCCAAAAGCTTTCAAATTTCACATATACCATCTTTCGAAGATTGTTTCACACATTTATTGAAACCAAATCCCTGGGTCCATATTTGGGCTCTTTATGCACTATGAGGAATATTCTTTAAAAATCTTCTTCAGATCTACCAATCAGAATCTTTTGATATTTAGTATGCAGCATCCTTGGGGAGGGGGGGGGGGGGGGTAGAGATTCAAGTTCGTTCAAGCCAAGTCCCTGGGTTCATATTTGGGCTCACTGTGGGAGCCTGAATTATAACTTAGGTCAAAATGAGGAATTTTATTTAAAAATCTTCTTCAAATCCAGCAGTCGGAACGTTTTGATATTTGGTATGCAGCATCCTTAGGGGGGTGAGTTTCAAGTTTGTTGAAGCCAAGTCCCTGGGTTGATATTTAGGCTCCCTGTGGGAGCCTGAATTATAACTTAGTGCAGTATGAGGAATTTTTCTTTAAAAATCGTCTTCTTCAGATTCAGCTGTCGGAATGTTTTGATATTTGGCATGTAGCATCCTTTGGGGGGTGAGATTCAAGTTTGTTCAAGCCAAGTCCCTGGGTTCATATTTGGGCTCACTGTGGGAGCCCAAATTATAACTTAGTTCAAAATGAGGAATTTTCTTTAAAAATCTTCTTCTTCAGATCCAGCAGTCAAAATGCTTCGATATTTGGTATGCAGCAACCTTAGGGGGGTAAGATTCAAGTTTGTTGAAGCCAAGTCCCTGGGTTGATATTTGGTATAACTTAGTTCAATATGAGGAATATTCTTCAAAAATCTTCTTCACATCCACCAGTCAGAATCTTTTGATATTTGGTATACAGCATCCCACTGGAGGTGAGATTCAAGTTTGTTCAAGCTAAGTCCCTGGGTTCATATTTAGTTGGGCTCCCTGTGTGAGCCCGAATTATTACTTAGTTCAATTTGGGAAATATTCTTTGAAAATCATTATTTTTATACTGTACCAATGACCCAGACATAGCTGGTGCTAACTCTTAAAAATCTAGGGCCAAACACAAATTTTACCCCCCAATCCCCAAAATTTGCATCTAAAACCGAAAAAATCATGTCCTAAATGGTCCTCCATACTTTCCCTCCACTGCGCATGCGCAGTGTCAAGGACGTCTCGAAATTGGCACCAAATATCATTCTTTGTTTGGCCCTTCATCAGTTCACATCTGACTGATATTTGTGCTTGTAAATCTCAGTTTAAATGATGCCAGACACATAAATATTAGAGAAATGGTGGATCTAAAGAGGAAATAGAAGGAGGAGAGGAAAAATGAGTGGCAGGAAATAATCAGGGCTGTAACTTCAATTTTTTTTACGAAATTATGTGATGTTGCCTAATTTCGAGGCATGAGCCTGTTGTTGTTAGTCTTGCTATAAAGTTACACTGCTTGTTCAGTGTTTTCTCTCTCCCTTTCCTTTAAGTCCCCCCTTGCTATTCTCCCATGCTTTTGGCATATTTTCTGTAATATTATTACTAAAATTTCTTGGGAGTTTTAGCTGAATAACAGAATGAATTCTGTTCTTTTCCCCAGGTTTACGTCCTCACCCAGGGGTGTTTAGGCGTAGTGTTCTGCATCTACCATCTGATGTTCTGCAGTTTCTTCCCTGGAAGTCTCTGTTTTGCATCAGATAGTGTGTTATTGGTAATTGATTTCGGGCCATGGTTATCAGTGCCTGGAGTCATGTTTCTGGTGTTTATACACTTCTTGTTTACATTGACAACAGTCTCTGTGGAAGGGGATTTCTTGTCTTTGTATTAGCTTAATCATAACAAGATACATTATTATTATACGTAAATGTTGCATTAATTTTTTAAAATATTTTTAAAATTTTTGTCCACACTTAGGCTTTTGGGGATCCATTGGGGCTCAATGTTACTTTTCAGAAACTTGGGCTTTTCTGAAAAAATATTTTTTCAAAAAATTTTTTTGATTTCAATTATTTTTTCTATGTTAAATGGATCATGTTATTACGTATCTTTGTTTTCAGGGGTTGGTGCGAGTACTAGGACTTTTCGTATTCTTTTCACAATGAAAGGATATTGTTCAAATTGTAATAAGAGGACATCTTCCTCTGACTTTCATAATCATTGTATTTATTGTAGTCAGTGTACTCGCACTAACTCCTGTTCAGTATGTGTCAATTGGATGACAAACATTGGAAACGTGTGTCATGGTATGTTGTTAACAGGGAAAAGGCCATGCCGGTCCTTTCTCCGCAGGGTCACTCTAGTTTATCAATCTCTATTTCAGAGGAACAGGAACAGGGTGATATTTCCGTGATGTCTTCCAAAAGTGTGCCTCCGTCGTCACAGTTAAATGAAGAGCTAGCGGCAAAGTGCTCATGGAAATACGTCAATTGCCTAAGAGGTCCCTAGTAGGATCAACGGCGTTGTCGTCTGCTAGCTCGCCCGGTGTAGCGTGCATTCATCGAATGGTTTGGTAGCTGGGTTCGTCTGTTGCGGTCCAGGAAGGAGATTTGGGTGATACGGATCAGAGGATAGAACGGAGGAAGCCTATTAGTCCGGTTCCTAGCTTGTCCAGGTCCATCCGGGCTGCGAGCGAGAGAGGTCCCTCTCTCGTACAACAACATCTAGGACCAGATGTTGTGGCACAAAACGTTTCGCTTTCGGAGCATACGTCCGCCGCTCGGGACGCTCCATTATATAGACAGTCCGGAGAGACTGTCGATAAGGCTTCCTCATCCTCACGGCAGCGCACACGACCGCACCTTGGCTATGTGACCACGGATATCCAGCCAGCTTCGCCAATCAGAGAATCCACGGCGACCAGGTCACGCCATCCGGTAGCCAGGGACACGAGGCCTGTAGACTCCGGACGTTCGCATAAGAGAAGTATGCAGGAGTCAACGTACACGGAGCTTCCAGCGGCAAAGCAACGTAAGACCGCTACTCCACAGGCCACAGTGACGGACGTGCTATCCCAAATAGCACAACTTATTGCAGCATCCCAGCAAACGACAGAATCTCTGTCGGATCTGGTAATATCCGACGACGCTGGGTCGGTACGCTCCGCTGAAGCATCAGGTACGGACGACCGAGAACTCCATAGGGTCCGACAGGATGGCAAAAGGGATTCGGAAGATTTCGAGCTTTCCCTTTCGGAACAACATAAGCTGCCGTACATTTCATCCGGCATTATCTTCCAGAGGTTGTTTCGTCGGACCAGAATGCTGCGATGCCTGATAAGAGACTGATAGCATCATTGGACACAAGAATTTTTTGATCGGTTCAGGGACATCGTCCCTGAGTTTCCGACACAGTCCAATAATGTCACAAGAACATTCGTATTATTGAACGACGCTACAGATATAAGCTTGCTACTAAACAAGCAAGTCTGTTTTCTTGTCTGCAAAAGTTTCCGTGATGTCTTCCAAAAGTGTGCCTCTGTCGTCACAGTTTAATGAAGAGCTAGCGGCAAAAGTGCTCATGGAAATACGTCAATTGCCTAAGAGGTCCCTAGTAGGATCGACGTCGTTGACGTCCGCTAGCTCGCCCGGTGTAGCGTCCATTCATCGAATGGGTCGGCGGCCGGGTTAGTCCGTTGCGGTCCAGGAAGGAGATTTGGGTGATGCGAGCACTATAATAAGACAAAGTGCACACCCAGTGACGACGGATCAGAGGAGAGATCGGAGGAAGCCTATTAGTCCGTAGTCCGGTTCCTTGCTCGTCCAGGTCCATCTGGGCTGCGAGCGAGAGAGGTCCTCTCTCGTACAACAACATCTGGGACCAGATGTTGTGGTACAAAACGTTTCGCATTCGGAGCATATACGTCCGCCGCTCAGGACACTTCGTTATATAGACAGTCCGGAGAGACTGTCGATAAGGCTTCCTCATCCTCACGGCAGCGCACACGACCGCACCTTGGCTACGTGACCACGGATATCCAACCAGCTTCGCCAATCAGGGATTCCACGGCGACCAGGTCACGCCATCCGGTAGCCAAGGGACACGAGGCCTGTAGACTCCGGACGTTCGCATAAGAGAAGTATGCAGGAGTCAACGTACACAGAGCTTCCAGCGGCAAAGCAACGTAAGACCGCTACTCCACAGGCCTCAGTGACGGATGTGCTATCCCAAATAGCACAACTTATCGCAGCATCCCAGCAAACGACAGAATCTCTGTCGGATCAGGAATTATCCGACGACGCTGGGTCGCTACGCTCCGCTGAAGCATCAGGTACGGACGACCGAGAACTTCATAGGGTCCGACAGGATGGCGAAAGGGATTCGGAGGATTTTGAGCTTTCCCTTTCGAAACAACATAAGCTGCCGTACATTTCATCCGGCATTATCTTCCAGAGGTTGTTTCGTCGGACCAGAATGCTGCGATGCCGGATAAGAGACTGATAGCGTCATTGGACACAAGAATTTTTTGATCGGTTCAGGGACATCGTCCCTGAGTTTCCGACACAGTCCAATAATGTCACAAGAACATTCGAATTATTGAATGACGCTATATATAAGCTTGCTACCAAAACAGGCAAGTCTGGTTTCTTGTCCGCAAATGCTCTAAATCTGCCTTTCATCAGTTCAAGGAATAAATTCGGAACGGCAGGACAGGGCATACCGAGAGTTCCTCTGCGTCTAGACGACGAGGCTGAAGACTTGGAATTGTCTATACTGTCGTCTATGTCAATTCCAACCACGACGTTGGAAATGACAATTATGTCTAACAGACTTAACTTAGACGCTTTATCATACGCAGACCACCTTACTAAGGCTTTATCATTACGTCTTCAAGGGAAAGAATTCCAGGATACAATCCTCATTGAGACTTCTTTCAAGGGCAGTAGCTTATTCCACGTATAACTCCGCCCTTTCAGTGGCAAACCTGGAGTTGGTTAGACGTGACGCAGCCCTAGCTACATCCACGCGCGTGGATAGTAAGGTGAAGAACTCTCTCAGAGTCGCTTCAGTCTACAGAGAAGCTTCTCTTCGACGGCAAGCTTTCAGCAATCTATGAATTCGCTCGATATAGACGTTCTCTTGTCAAATCAAGTGTAACAAGAGATTCAGACTTGGGCAAACATTCAGTGGTTGACTCAGGGAGTTCCACTGCAGTTGCCGGATCCGAGTTTTACGATTATGACGGATGCCTGTCAAACAGGTTGGGGTACAACATTGATCCCAACGGATTTGAAGTGCCAGGGTCTTTGGGATCCGCTGTTTCTAGGCAAGCACATAAACATCAAAGAAATTATGTCAATTTGGCTTGCACTACGTCATTGAATGAACATTATTCAGAAAGCTCATGTCCAAATCCTGTCCGACAATACGACAGTATTAGCGTATATCCGGAACCAGGGAGGCACTCATTCCGTTCCGTTATTCAGTTTAACGGAAAGAATCCTTCTGTTTGTTCAAGAACACCAAGTTCTGCTTTCGGTCCATCATATTCCGGGTCGTCTGAATGTATTAGCAGACTCCCTTTCACGGAAGGGTCGCTTGTTGCCGTCAGAATGGACTCTCAACAAACAGGTATTCAATCAGATTTGCTACCAATGGGAGCGGCCAATGATAGACTTATTTGCGACACAACTCAACAATCAGTTGCAGACATATGTGTCACCATGTCAGGATCCCCGAGCATATGCAGTAGACGCTCTATCTATCTCGGACGGAATGATAGGATATGCGTATCCTCCAGCGCCGTTGATTCAGCAAATATATTGCTAAAGATAAACAATCACAATGCAAAATTCTGTTGGTAGCATCTCTGTCTCCACAGAGACCGTGCATAAATCTACTCAGGTGTCTGCTGTGGGACTTACCGCGAAAACTTCCTCCACGAGAGGATCTTCTTTCGCAGGGGAAATTGCGTCAACTTCATCACAACCCGCAAGGTCTCAACCTTCACGTATTTCTGTTGTGCGGTCCTTCTTGCACGGCAAGCATTGTACAGGACGAGCAGTGGACGCGATTTCTAACTGTAGGAGGACCTCCTCTTCACTAATCTATGCGGCTAAGTGGAAGGTCTTTCGTCATTGGTGTAGGGATCATTCTATTGATATTTTTGATCCCTCCATACCAGACATTGCAAACTTTCTAGTATACTTGTTTGACGAGATCAACTGCAGCCTGTTACTATTAAAGGTTATAGGTCTATGCTATCTGATACCTATGCACACCATGATAGTTTACAAAATGGATCTAATGTCTCTTTATCTAATTAGTTAGAAACTTCTCGATAAATAGACCTAGAACCCTTAGATTAATTCCTAAATGGAATTTAGCTTAGGTTCTTCTTAAACTAAAAGAAAAGCCGTTTGAGCCTCTTGAGACAGCAGATTTCAAATTCTTGTCTTATAAGACAGCATTTCTCTTAGCTTTCTCTTCTGCTAGAAGAGTCAGTGAGCTTCATGCACTATCGGGGGACGATTCTCACTATCGTAGTGTTGGGAACACTACTACCTTTACTACTAATGTTGGATTTTGGGCTGAGAATCAGGCTCCTAATAAATATCCGGAACCTATTGTTATTAAGGCCCTTCCGTCTTCAGACAGGCATAGGCCTTTACTCTGTCCGGTTAGAGCTTTACGTATTTATAAACAAGATCTCAGTTTATCAGAAAGGGACGAAAACGCTTCTTTCTGTCTCTGATGCCCAATAGAAAGGACATTACGGTCCATTCTATTGCTAGATGGATTCAATTAACTCTCCGTACTGCTTATGATAATCTATCTTCAACTCAGCAGTCTGTGCTTAAGATTTCGGCTCATGAAGTAACTGCTCTTTCTACATCTTGGGCTTACGCAAATAGTGTTGCTATTACAGATTTAATGAAGGCTGCATATTGGTCTCAGCCATCCCATTCACGAATTTTTATCTCAGAAATATTGAGTCCATTTCTGGAGACCTGCATTGTTTAGGTCCGTTATCTCTTGTTCAGAATGTCGTTCACTAAACAGTTGCAACTATAGTTATGCAGGCTTTCTGTTCAGGCAGTGACTCCGTCCTGCTGCCCTCTTCGCTCTGGGCTATTTGACCCAGGGAAAGGGGGGGGGGGGAGGGTGTTCCCTTAGGTCACCTGCTTTATAGTGAAAAGCAAGGGGATACCTCCTCCAGAGTCAGTAATTCTGAGTTGTTACCGGGATGGTTTTAAAGTGTAAAGTTAATGTTTAAAAATTCATTCATGTCATATTTTTAAAGTGTAGCTCGGTGTGAAGCTTTTGTATATGTCACGTGTCAAACGGGCGTTAATATACAATCCTCGGACACTTTTAAAAGAGTATATATAAAGAGTCACAATTCTCTGGACTATCTTTATTTATTGGCTTACTTTAAAAATAATTAGTATAAAGGGTTATACTCTATGTTAATAGAGAACATTAATGTTATTATGCTCAATTATGGAGGGTGTTGTGTCTTTCTAATTTATCATAAAATAAGAAAGATACATGTAAAGCCTAATGCTCCTTTTCTCCTCGAGGGGATGACTCTATTTTATATAGTTGAGCTTATTGGATTTTCCTCTATGTCCTAGGCCCTCCAGCCTTTTTACTATTCAGCTATGTCTGGGTCATTGGTACAGTATAAAAATGTTAAAAAATTTATAGTAATTTATATATTTTTTATACTTACCAATGACCCAGACGGGGATGGCCCTCCCAGGAGTTGGGAACTCATACCTCCCTGCTGAGTACATAGCGCTGACCAGGCACTGCTTGTAAGAATGATATTTGGTGCCAATTTCGAGACCTCCTTGACACTGCGCATGTGCAGTGGAGGGAAAGTATGGAGGACCATTTAGGACATGATCTTTTTGGTTTTAGATGCAAATTTTGGGGATTGGGGGGCAGAATTTGTGTTTGGCCCTAGATTTTTAAGAGTTAGCACCAGCTATGTCTGGGTCATTGGTAAGTATAAAAAATATATCAATTACTATAAATTTTTTAACTTTTTTTAGATCCACTGATCAGAATCGTTGGATATTTGGTATAAGCTTTTCTTAGGAGGGGCAGATGCAACTTGTTGAAATCAATTCCCTGGATTGATATTTAAGCTACCATGTCGGGTAAGCGCCCTCAGGCCCTCTGGTTGTTTTATTTTGATACACACATTGACTTACTCTTGAGATCAATGGACATAATTATCCTGACTGCACTGTAAAATTAATCATATTCTATGCATTCTTGAAGCTACTACACCTTTTGATAGTAACTTCTGACATTGACACTCACAATTGATCGATTGTGCACTCAACTAATTGGCAAGCGGATGACAGTTGCAAATCCTTATCAGTTAATCACTAAAATGTAGGTCTTTGTAACCAAACACAGAAATAACCGATCTGACACGAAGGTTAGCGACCATCAATTGATCCATAGGTTTCTGTGATCAAAATGGCTCCACCCAGCGATAGCATGTTTATGTTGTTAGGATCAAGAAAAACAATGCACAAACTTGAAAGTTTGTTCTGCTAAGTTGAGTCATTGTGTAATACTGTCAAGAACGTGAAATGAAATGGGGAAATGTTTGTTTTCAGAAACGTGTTTGGAAAATCCCAAATTCAAACACAGGATTAACAGGTTCACGAAAGGCAAAATGTCCCGTCTGTAACAAGTCTATTGACATCGCAAATATGGGGGGAAGTGGCATAACAAGTCATATGTCCTCCAGAAAACATACTATTTTGGATCAAAAACTCAGCACAGCCAACAGTTGTTGACTTTTTACTTAAAGAATTTTAATAGTTCTGGTTTATTTGTTGTGATCATTGGTGGTAAAACTCAAGACAACTGGTAGTGGGGTTAATCTGCAACAGATTACATGTACATGTAAGTGTTTTGTAAGATATATTTTTGATTTATCTGATCACACTAGAGGTTCAAAAATCACTCTGCGATGGGTATGGAAAAAATGGGGGAGAGTGTGGAAAAAGTCTGGAATTTTATTTCTTGCTAGGCGTGGGAACCCCTGCAGGTCGCATTTATGATCGGATTGCTTTGAAACTTGGTATGCTTGTTTGGGGTGACCTCTAGATGGGAGCTATTGATTTTCATCCATTTCCATCAAAAAATGTTCCCGCTGGCAATGACCTTTGCACTTAGTTTAGTTAGGCATCAATATTTCCATTTGGCACACCCTACAGGGTGCATTTATGATCAGATCACTTTGAAACCTGGTATGCTTGTTTGAGGTGCTCCCTAGATGGGTGCTATCGATGTTCTTCCATTTCCATCAAAAAATGATGCTGCTGCAACGATATTTGTACTTAGTTTAGTTAGGACTCAATATTTCCCTCTGGCACACTCTACAGAGCATGTTTATGATTGGATTGCATTGAAACCTGGTATGCTTGTTTGGGGTGACGTCTAGATGGGTGCTGTCGATTTTCCCCTTAAAACATGTTGCCACTGGCAGCGATCTTTGAACTTATTAAATTAGTTAGGCATCAATATTTCCATTCACATATATTGAAAATTTATATAATCGTTTCACAGGGAACCTTTGAAGTTGAAACAGTGCTTGTTGTGGTCATGATATAGCCAAAGATGCTGTAATATTAGTTATACAGTGTTTCAGCAGGGTGTACGGGACTGTACTACCCTTCTGAGATCTGTATTTCCTGAGATAAATTTATTACCCTGCCCATTCAGTGTGTAGAGTCTTGTTTTGTTATGTAATCCACAAACGGCATTCCAGTGACAAAAACCTGGATAAAAAAAATAAAATTGAGAAACTGAAAGAAACACGCTTCTTTATTATTCAACATGAACGATAAAATTTTGCAAAGGAATAGTTGAAACCTAAAACAACTTGAAAATGTTAACCGATAAACTGGAAAGGAATAGTTCAAGCCTGAAACAACTTGAACATGTCAACCGGTAAACTGCAACAGTTTATTTCTTCTGAAATATGTTTTCGGCAAGCGGACAAATTTTTTTTATTTGATTAAGAGTTATTTCCCTTTGATTGACCTCAAACATTTGGGAGTCTTTTATTCAAGGACATTGGGAAATGACACGTCGTTATTATTGTGAGGCACATGTTGATTATTAGTGTTTTTAGCTCACCGAAGGGAGCTTAACTTATCACTTGCCATCCGTCGTCCGTCGTGAACTTTACATTAACGACTACTCTTCCCAAATATCTGAATCAAATTGAACCAAATTTGGTGTGCATGTTCCCCATCATATGTCAATTCAAACTTGTACAAATAAACTTGCCACACCAACAGGGGGCACCACAAGGGGCATAACTCTGATAGCACCCATGAATTTCTTTCCAAAATTCAAAAAAAATCTTCTTCTTCAGATCCACCAGGCAGAATTCTTTCCTATTTGGTATACAATATCATCTCAGAGAGGCTCACTATAGAAACCCGAATTTGAACTTAGTGCATTTCAGGCAAATTTCTTAAAAAATCTTCTTCTCCAGATCCAGCAGGCAGAATCTTTTGATATTTGGTATGCAACATTGTGGGGTGGATCTGATTCAAGTTTGTACAAATCGGCCCCCTGGGTTTATATTTGGGCTCAGTATAGAAGCCCGAATTTGAACTTAGTACATTTCAGGCAAATTTCTTAAAAAATCTTCTTCTCCAGATCCAGCAGGCAGAATCTTTTGATATTTGGTATGCAACATTATGGGGTGGATCTGATTCAAGTTTGTACAAATCGGCCCCCTGGGTTCATATTTGGGCTCAGTATAGGAGCCTGAATTTAAACTTAGTGCATTTCAGGCAAATTTCTTTAAAAATCTTCTTCTCAAGATGTAGCAGGCAGAATCTTTTGATATTTGATATGCAACATTGTGGGGTGGATCTGATTCAAGTTTGTTCAAAGCGGCCCCCCTGGATTCATATTTGTGCTCACTATAAAAGCTCAAATTCGAACTTAGTGCATTTCAGGCAAATTTTTAAAAAATCTTCTTCACCAGTTTCAGCAGGCAGAATCTTTTGATATTTGGTATGCAACATTGTGGGGTGGATTTGATTCAAGTTTTCAAATCGCCCCCTGGGTTCATATTTGGGCTCAGTATAGGAGCCCAAATTTGAACTTTGTGCATTTCAGGCAAAATTCTTTAAAAGTCTTTTTCTCAGGATCCAGCAGGCAGAATCTTTTGATATTGGGTATGCAGCATGATTAGTGTGGGGGTGAGATTCAAGTTTGTTCAAGCCAAGTCCCTGGGTTCATATTTGGGCTCACTGTGGTAGCCCGAATTATAACTTAGTTCAAAATGAGGAATTTTCTTTAAAAATCTTCTTCTTCAGATCCAGCAGTTGGAATGTTTTGATATTTGGTATGCAACATCCTTAGGGGGGTGAGATTCAAATTTGTTCAAGCCATGTCCCTAGGTCCATATTTAGGCTCACTATGGGAGCCCGAATGATAACTTAGTTCAAAATGAGGAATTTTCTTTAAAAATCTTCTTCTTCAGATCTAGCAGTCAGAATGTTTTGATATTTGGTATGCAGCATCCTTAGGGGGTGAGATTCAAGTTTGTTCAAGCCATGCCCCTAGGTCCTTATTTGGGCTCACTGTGGGAGCCTGAATGATAAATTAGTTCAAAATGAGGAATTTTCTTTAAAAATCTTCTTCTTCAGATCTAGCAGTCAGAATGTTTTAATATTTGGTATGCAGCATTATGGGGTGGATCTGATTCAAGTTTGTACAAATCGGCCCCCTGGGTTCATATTTGGGCTCAGTATAGGAGCCTGAATTTAAACTTAGTGCATTTCAGGCAAATTTCTTTAAAAATCTTCTTCTCAAGATGTAGCAGGCAGAATCTTTTGATATTTGATATGCAACATTGTGGGGTGGATCTGATTCAAGTTTGTTCAAAGGGGCCCCCTGGATTCATATTTGGGCTCACTATAAAAGCTCAAATTCGAACTTAGTGCATTTCAGGCAAATTTCTTAAAAAATCTTCTTCACCAGTTTCAGCAGGCAGAATCTTTTGATATTTAGTATGCTACATTGTGGGGTGGATTTGATTCAAGTTTTCAAATCGCCCCCTGGGTTCATATTTGGGCTCAGTATAGGAGCCCAAATTTGAACTTTGTGCGTTTCAGGCAAAATTCTTTAAAAGTCTTTTTCTCAGGATCCAGCAGGCAGAATCTTTTGATATTGGGTATGCAGCATGATTAGTGTGGGGGTGAGATTCAAGTTTGTTCAAGCCAAGTCCCTGGGTTCATATTTGGGCTCACTGTGGTAGCCCGAATTATAACTTAGTTCAAAATGAGGAATTTTCTTTAAAAATCTTCTTCTTCAGATCCAGCAGTTGGAATGTTTTGATATTTGGTATGCAACATCCTTAGGGGAGTGAGATTCAAGTATGTTCAAGCCATGTCCCTAGGTCCATATTTGGGCTCACTGTGGGAGCAGTCAGAATGTTTTTATATGTGGTATGTAGCATCCTTAGGGGGCGAGCTTCAAATTTATTAAAGCCAAGTCCCTGAGTCCATATTTGGGCTCCCTGTGGGAGCCCAAATTATAACTTAGACAATATGAGGAATTTTTATTTAAAAATCTTCTTCAGATTTAGCAGTCGAAATGTTTTGATATTTGGCATGCAGCATCCTTAGGGGTGAGATTCAAGTTTGTTCAAGCCAAGTCCCTGGGTTCATATTTGGGCTCATTGTGGAAGCCTGAATGATAATTTAGTTCAAAATGAGGAATTTTCTTTAAAAATCTTCTTTTTCAGATCCAGCAGATGAATGTTTTTGATATTTGGTGTGCAACATCCTTAGGGGGGTAAGATTCAAGTTTGTTCAAGCCATGTCCCTAGTTCCATAAAATTTGTCTCTCATGATTTCATTCCTTTGTAGTGTTGATGAACCATGTCTAACTGAATGTGACCCCAAATACTTCTTTGAACCACTTTGACCGGTGAGTGATTAAGGCTCTTTGGGGCCTCTTGTTTTAGATACAGTGGTGCATTGTGCAACTTGGAGAATCGAGGACACTATATTCAAACTAATACAAGTGCTTTAATAAGATTAACAGAAAAGACAATTCACATAATGAGATTGCATGTTTTTAGAACGATCTGTAGAGTAGAAACACCACAACAGAATCCCTTTTCCCGACAGTAAAATCGGATATTGGGGGTATGTACATATGTTTTATTTAAGTTCTCGGAATATTCTCATGAAACAATATTGTTCTCATTTTGTTTGTGAGTCTGAATGTTTATTATTACTGACGAAAGTGTTTGAGGTGATGGGTGAAAGGGAAACCAGTTAAGTGTAGAATAGAATGTCCTTACACCCCGTTTAGATGTCACGTGATATTCTCATTCACCCCGTTGGAGTTAAATGTACCGCACTGGATGCATTGGTTACTGGCCAATTAGGAAGCTTGTATAATTTTAAAAGGGTAATAAGTGATCTTATACACCAATAAATAAAGAAATTTAAAACAGTCACAATATAAATATAATTAATATCCCTGACAGATATGATTTGCCTTAGAACTTTCAGTGTAATTATTTAATGCATTATATCTTGGTTAACAGATCTCAATGAGCTCTGTCAAACAAGATATTATGAATTAAATAAACCACTAACATATAGGGTATCAACCACATACTGCTTAATTGAATTTAAAAGACATAACCAGCAACCACCCCCCCCCCTCCCTTCCCTCCCCCCCCCCCCAAAAAAATGACATTTTTAAAAAAAACAGTCATACAATTTTTATGTGCAGACTTTAGATAAGATGACAGTCATTGTCAGCCTAGAGTAGGTTGTAGTCTCCTTGTGCTACCTGTGGCCCATAATTTTGCTACTGAACATGTGCTGAAACTGGTGTGTAAGAAGGTGACTTTAAAAAAAAAAAACTACACACATTTCGTTATTGCAGGATTTGGTGGAAGAGGAGGTGGAAGAGGAGGTGGAGGATTCAGAGGTGGTGGTGGAAGAGGAGGTGGTGGATTCAGAGATGGTAACAGACGTGATTTTCGTGGAGGAAGTGGTGGCAGTGGTTTCAGAAGAGGTGGTGGGGGTTCACGGTGATATTTCTGTGTAAAGACAGTGGAAGAGATATTATGCTACAGGTATTGGGGAAACGTTTCAGGAAACAAGTATGTTCCTCTAGTCTTGTTTGTATAGCATTTGCAACCACGGCTACTGTGATACCAGAATAAAACAACTTGAAAATACTGACATGGTATGGAAGGCATAAAAATCTTACAGTCCTTCCTGGGAGATAAGCTTGAGTACAGTCACACCTATGAGTGCTAACAAATTCAATTCCATGCTCATTATTTCAAATCTAGATTGCATACCTGTTAACTTTACAAATAGACCTTCCCACAGAACAGTAGAACATACTCTTCCTGGAACAGACTAGGAATAGTATGGTTTGTTGTTCTTCTGCAGGTTGACAGAGCACACTATTCCTGATCTGGTCCAATTGTGCATATAGACCTTACCCACTGTGGACTTGTCACTTTTCATGGATAGGCAATATTTCTACGGACACAATAATATTAGATTCCAAACACTAATTATAGGAATAATCATAAAAAAATCTAACCCTTTAACCAATGTAATGGCCAAAACCGGCCAGCGCTATTCACAAAATTTACTTTTCAATTTTTAGCTCAACTTTGGCGAAGCCAAAATTGAGCTTATGCCATGGCCAGTCGTCTGTCGTCCGTCTGTCCGTCAACAATTCAATACGTCTTGGGCTAGAGGCCGTATTTATGAACCGATCTTTACGAAACTTCTTGGGTACCTTTGTTATGACCGTGGGACAAGAACAAGTGTTTTTGGATCCGGTCCGAAATTCAAGATGGCTGCGAGCTGCCATTTTGTACCGACAATGCAGAAATCTGTTTTTTGCACAGAACTTCCATATGAAAGTGCTGATTTGAATAATTTTTTGTAGGAATGTTTAGTACCATGGGATACATCACATATAATACAGGTTTTTTTCTCGTACGTAAATTAGGCAAATTAGACTAACTTTGATGTATTTAGTGTTACTTTCAGCACTGTCAGTGCAAATGCCAATATGGCTCGGGCTAGAGACCGCATTTATGAACCTATCTTTACGAAACTTCTTGGGTACCTTTGGAATCACCGTGGGACGAGAACGAGTGTTTTTGGGTGCGGTCCAAAATTCAAGATGGCTGCCAGTGGCCATTTTGTACCGAAATTAGGTCTAATCAGTTTTTTGTACACAACTTCTATACGGCTCAGGCTAGAGGCCATATTTATGAACCGATCTTTACGAAACGTCTTGGGTACCTTTGTTATCACCGTGGGATGAGAACGGGTGTTTTGGGGTGTGGTCCAAAATTCAACATGGCCACCAGCAGCCATTTTATACCAAAATTAGTGCAATCAGTCTTTTGTACAGAACTTCTGTATGAAAATTCTGATTTGGATAAATTTTTATATGAATGTTTAGTAAAATGGAATACATTACATACAGAACGGGTTTTTTTCTCGTACAGAAATTATGCAAATTAGATGAATTTTGATTTATTAGCTCACCAACTTTAGTTGTGTGAGCTTATGGAATGGCTCGATCGGTCGGCGTCAGCGTACGTGTCCAATAATGTTAAAGTTTCTGTTTAGGTCACTTATTCGCCCTATTTCCATATCATGGCTTTTATAATGCTGCTATATGATGATTATTATCATTTTACCATGATTTAACCCCTCATACCCTACATTTTAGACATTTTTCTTGACATTTTTAGTTGCGTTTAGTTTTCTGTTAAGCTCAGAATTTCATGTTTAACTAAGTGTTTAGGTCAGCTGCTGTGCTCCTTCTCTTCCAATGGCACTTATATTCATCATACATGTTCCTCAGTATCATTGTTCCATGACTAACCCCTCATACCCTGCATTTTAATCATTTTTCTTGACATTTTTAGTTGCGTTTAGTTTTCTGTTTAGCTCAGAATTTCATGTTTAACTTAGTGTTTAGGTCAGCTGCTGTGCTCCTTCTCTTCCCATGGCACTTATATTCATCTTACATGTTCCTCAGTATCATTGTTCCATGATTAACCCCTCATACCCTGCATTTTAAACATTTTTCTTGACATTTTTAGTTGCGTTTAGTTTTCTGTTTAGCTCAGAATTTCATGTTTAACCAAGTGTTTAGGTCAGCTGCTGTGCTCCTTTTCTTTCCACGGCACTTATATTCATCATACATGTTCCTCAGTATCATTGTTCCATGATTAACCCCTCATACACTGCATTGTAAACATTTTTCTTGCCATTTTTAGTTGCGTTTAGTTTTCTGTTTAGCTCGGAATTTCATGTTTAACTTAGTGTTTAGGTTAGCTGCTGTGCTCCTTCTCTTCCCATGGCACTTATATTCATCATACATGTTCCTCAGTATCATTGTTCCATGATTAACCCCTCATACCCTGCATTTTAAACATTTTTTTGGACATTTTTAGTTGCGTTTAGTTTTCTGTTTAGCTCGGAATTTCATGTTTAACTTAGTGTTTAGGTCAGCTGCTGTGCTCTTTCTCTTCCCATGGCACTTATATTCATCATACATATTCCTCAGTATCATTGTTCCATGATTAACCCCTCATACCCTGCATTTTAAACATTTTTCTTGACATTTTTACTTGCGTTTAGTTTTCTGTTTAGCTCAGAATTTCATGCTTAACTTAGTGTTTATGTCAGTTTCTGTGTTTTACTTTTAAGAGGTTGTGTTTAGGTAAGCTTTGTCGCATGTTATGAGCCTGTTTGATACAGTTCTTGTGTTTGCCAAAGTTACCATCAAAGAGGAATGTTGGTGAGCTATAGGGCGTCGGCGTCCTTCTTGTTTAGTGCTACTTATACACTGTAAGTGCACATGTCAATACAGCTCGGGCTAGAGGCTGTATTTATCAACCGATCTTCACGAAACTTCTTGGGTACCTTTGTTATCACCTTGGGACAAGAACGAGTGGTTCTGAGTGTGGTTCAAAATTCAAGATGGCTACCAGTGGCCATTTTGTACCGAAATTAGGTCCAATCAGTTTTTTGTCACACCTTCTATACAGCTCGTATTTATGAACTGATCTTCACGAAACTTCTTGGGTACCTTTGTTTTCACCTTGGGACAGGAATGAGTGTGTTTTGGGGTGCCTTTGTTGTAACTGTGCTATGAGAACAAATATTTTGGGGTTCAGTCAGACCCACTCTGGGACTCAAAAGATTTCTTTTCTAGTTTAGCATCTGACTGTCACCCCCTTTACAATACTTTACCTATACATTTGTTACAGGCTACGGTCAGTATTTATGTACAGGCCATTACAATACTTTATATGTACCTTTGTTATCAGGTCATTACCTAGATGTTTGTCATTGCTGGGTCACATACTATACATGTACATGTCTTGAGAAGTTGAGCTACAGTGTCATTGACACTTTCATTATTACTTTTTCATCACAAAAACATAGCTTATGACCCCTCATTGGAATGGGCTCGATGAACTCGTTCCAATGAGGGGTCATAAGCTATGTTTTTGATGCAAAAAAAAAATCTAAACATTAGTGCTTCAAGAATTTTATTTGGAAGTGTCTTCTGCTTTTCATGTTATGTAAAGGGTTAATGAAGCACTGGATACAATCCAGTGCTTCTTTAATTAAAATTTTGCTACTGATGATTTTTGATACCAAGTAAAGGCAGGCATGGAGATCATTGTCTCTGCGTGGATTACGAACAGTCCACGGCAAGTGTACTGTACAGTTAAGAGCTATAAATGACCGATTTCTTTGTTGACGATCCATTATACCTTGCATTTGACACAGTTACAAACTGACAGCTTTGAATGGTTGGTCCTGTCTGGATCAAAGAGTACACAGTTCTTTATGAGTGTACTACACACTCATAACCCACCTTGAGAGAGTAATATTTTGCACTTGCTAAAATCTCAAAAGTAAAGAATTGAGGTTACAGTGCAAATGTACACAAATCTGTCAGGCCTTTAAATTCATTTATTTTGGGCACACCCTTTTGTCCTAATTTTGGCACATTAAAACCAGAAATAACAGCCTTATCCTCTTATCTTTCATTGCCATGCCTTTCTTTGTGTTTCTATAATCATATGACAGAAGTTACTCTCAAATGTAGATGAGGCACAGAGTATTTATTTATTTTTAGCTTAACTTGATAAAGTCAAGATAAGGTATTGCCACCATGCATGCGGAAGTCTGTGAGTCTGTTCACATTTTCCGTTAGCACAGGCTACACCCTGTAGTTCTTATCCGATCATCACGAAATTTCACATGCAGGTTTGAGGTCATGTCTAGATGAGAACGTCCCCTTTTGGTCGCGATTGGTTAAGCATGGTAGCGGCCCAAGCGAAAACCATAAGCACAGTCTACAGGTCGTATTCATGAAGATATTTCATTGTAACTTTGTAGGATGCCTCTGTATAAAATCTAGATGAGAACGTCCCCTTTTGGTCATGCTCTGTCAACCGTGATGGCTGCCCAAGCCCGAAGCCCAAAAACTTTTAGCACAGTCTACAGGTTATATTTAATATGGAGGGATTTCATTGTAACTTGGTAGGATGACTCTGGATGATGTCTAGATAAGAACTCCCCCTTTTGGGCGTGATTGGTCAACTGTGACAACTACAGGCCCCCAAAAACCTTTAGCACAGCCTATAGGTCATATTTATGAAGGGACTTCATTGTAACTTGGTAGGATGACTCCAGATAATGTCTAGATGAGAGTGTCCCCTTTTGGTCGCCATGACAGCTGCCTCTACAAGTCGTATTTATGGAGGGATTTCATTGTAATGTAGGTTGATTCCATATGTCTAGATGATAACATCCCCTTTTGGTTGTGATTGGTCAACTGTGATGGCTACAGGGGCCAGAAGCCTGAAAATATTTAGCTCAGTCTACAGGTCATATTTATGAAGGGATTTCATTGTAACTTGGTAGGATAACTCCAGATAATGCCTAGATGAGAACATCCCCTTTTTGTCGCGATCATTCAACCATGATTGCTGTTCGAGCCCAAAACTGTCATATTTGTGAAGGGATTTTAATGTAACTTGGTAGGATGACTCAGTATAATGTCTAGATGAGAACATCCCCTTTTGGTTGTGATCGGTCAACCGTGATGGCTACAGGGGCCCGAAGCCCAAAAACCTTTAGCAGTCTACAGGCCGTATTTATGAAGGGATTTCATTGTAACTTGATATGATGACTCGTTTTGGAATAATTTCACTGTAAATTGGTAATTTTCGTTGATACACATTAACTGTGATGACCACATACATTAACTGTGAGGGCCACATTAACCCTTTAGTAGAATCTACACCTCATATTATTGTCTCCCGCTTTTTGAAAAAAATGGGAGATATTAAATTTGGGGTGTCCTTCCGTGTTTTTCGTTTCCAGACTCTGACTTTCCTTATAGTGATCGTATTTCGATGAAATTTGGGTAGTAGATCACTTTCATCAATTGTGGGTCCAAGTTCGAATATGGGCATTTTCTGCACATATTTAATTAGGTTGCTGAAATTTGATTGGCTGACAGTTTCCAGACTCTAACTTTCCTTAAAATAAACCGATTTTGATAATATTTCATATATTGATTACTTTTATCAATACCTAGGTCAAGTTCGAATGTGGGAAATTTTGTACCGAAAATCTGTCCGACTGCCCCGTGCGTCAACGCATCTCGGACTAAAAGCTGTATTTATGAACCGATCTTCACGAAACTTTTTTGGTATCTTTGTTATGATTGTGAGACCAGAATATGTGTTTTGGGGTTTGGTCCAAAATTCATTTTTGTCCCGAAATTGGGTGTAATCAGTTTTTTGTACAGAACATCTATATGAAAGTTCGGATTTGAATAAATTTTTGCATGAATGTTTAGAAACATGCTATACATCACATATAATACGGGTTTTGTTCTTGTGCAAAAATTATGCAAATTAGAGAAACTTTGATTTATTCAGTGCCACTACTAATACACAGTAAGTGGACACCTTCCATGTTTTTGGTTTCCAGACTCTAACTTTCCTTACAGTCAGTCGATTTCGATGAAATTTGGGCAGTAGATCACTTTCATCAATTGTGGGTCCAAGTTCGAACATGGGCATTTTCCGCACATATTTAATTAGGTTGCTTAAATTTGATTTGCTGATGGTTTCCGGTCTCTAACTTTTCTTAAGAGTCCACCGATTCCACTTGCAACTCAACTATATTCCACTGGATGCATTAATTCCCCTTGAAACTACTGCCCAGCGGGAGACATGAATTCACTGAATTTCACTGAATTTGCTTGTTTTTATTGAAAACATAGCATACAGGGAACAGAAATGAACATATTCCCAATTATCACAATTCTTGTCTTATTTCATAATACTTTCATAGACATTGAACATTATCCTTTTCATCAAACATAACACTCAGACAAGTTAAGCTACAGTGTCATTGAGACTTTCATTCTTGATATCTTCACACCTTCTCTAATTTGGGAACACCGTAAACGGTGTGAAATTGGGATAATCAGAAGGCCTGAATCTGTTATAAATTAGTTGGATGGTGCTAGTAGAATTGTAATTGTTATCAATATAATTCCAAATTTATTCCATTTCTGTTGTGTTCAGTGACAAAAATTGTTCCGTACACAGTAAAATCATGCATTAATTTTGACCCAAACTATTTGTGATATCCTGCATTGCTCACCAACTTTCTTCTCCCCAACACAGCTTAAGGCTATATCCAGATAACACAACAAAATATCAACATTCATGTGTAATGATGCTCAAAAACAAACTAAAATACACAGAATATTGATTTTTATACCAAAATAGAAATAAATGTCCAATGTACATGGGGGTGGGGCTAAAATGAATTTTTAGTTGAATTCTAGTAACTTTTACAACTTTGAGAAAACCGGTTTCTATTTGTTTATTTTCTTTTTTCAAAAGACAGTCGGACAATTGAGATACAGGAATAACAACTAGTACTCCGGTAGGCATGTGTTGGCACATAACTTGACCATAACACCTCCACTCCATGCTGTGTTTTCACCTTGGACATGGCTGCAACATGACACTACCCAAACACGAAGACGAGTCGAGCACACTTGATGTGTTGATTACATGGTAAAATCTTTGTTGACATATATTTTAAGCATGCAATTTTCACAAAATATCACAGAAAGAGGGAATTTTAGTTGGAAAACATTCTCTGTGCATTTTTTGGCCGCACATTTTTTGAAATTGAATACCGATATCGGCATTGAAAAAAATACTGCAGTGTACCGGTATATCAAAAGACAGTCCAGATATTTGAACATACATACCATAATCAGGACTTGAGCCGACACAATCAGAATGAATCAGCATGCCTTGATTATGCAGTTTGAATAAAAACTTAACCTAATGCAAAGGATATCAAAATTTATTATTTAAAATATTAGTTTATCATATTTTTCAACAAATTTCAACAAAACCATATCATGTGATGCGTCATTGGATGAGTCACATGATGTGGTCTTGTTGAAACTTTTTGAAAAAATAACATTTTTCCAACTGCTCATTTATATATTACTCGGGTGGAAGCAGACTTTTCGTTAGGTAAATGAATTATGTTATTCATACAGGGGACTGCAGTTTAAAAAAACTCTGGACATCTCGAAAACTATATTCTGTGTGAATAAATGATGATAAACCAATATTTTTAGCTCACCTGAGCGAAGCTCAAGGGGAGCTTAACTAATCACTTTCTGTCCGTCGTCCGTCGTCCGGCGTCCGTCGTCCGTCGTCGTCCGTCCGGCGTAACTTTACATTATCGACTTCTCCTCCTAAACCACTAGCCCAATTTTATTCAATTGTTGGCTAAATGTTTATTACCTAATGCCAATTCAGATTTGTTCAAATGAAGTTGCCCCTCCTCCTGGGTGGTGCCACACCCCCAAGGGGCACCAAAATCTTTGTAAATCTTCTTCTCATGAACCAGCAGTAGCAGAGACTTGATATTTGGTGTGCAGCTTCCTTTTGAGGTGTAGACTCAGATTTGTTCAAGAGAAGTTTGTGGGGCTATACTTGACGTTGTTATGAGAGGGGCAAAATTTTTTGCCCCGCCCAAAATTTCTATTTTCCAAACCGAGAGGCTGATTTGAACCAAATTTTATGTGAGGGCTTATTGGGTCATGAGTACTTGATTTATGCAAAAAAAATTTTTCCCGCAGCCCCGTGGGAACCGCAGGAGCTAAAAATAGAAAAAATTTAAAACGCCCATATCTCCAAAACTGCACGGCACTGAGAATTTTTATTTGGTGTGCAGCTTCCTTAGGACCAACAGAAAGGATTGGTAAAAAAAAATTGCCATCGGTTTTATCATAGGGTACAGTTTCGGGACTTTGAAAAAGTGCTGAGTCAGCACTTTTTAACACTGTAGGCAATGGGAAAAACATTAAAAAATCTTCTTCTCCAGATCCAGCAGGCAGAATCTTTTGATATTTGGTATGCAACATTGTAGGGTGGATCTGATTCAAGTTTGTTCAAATCGGCCCCCTGGGTTCATATTTGGGCTCAGTATAGGAGCCCGATTTCGAACTTAGTGCATTTCAGGCAAATTTCTTAAAAAATCTTCTTCTCCAGATCCAGCAGGCAGAATCTTTTGATATTTGGTATGCAACATTGTGGGGTGGATCTGATTCAAGTTTGTTCAAATCGGCCCCCTGGGTTTATATTTGGGTTCAGTATAGGAGCCCAAAATTGAACTTACTGCATTTCAGGCAAATTTCTTTGAAAATCTTCTTCTCCAGATCCAGCAGGCAGAATCTTTTGATATTTGGTATGCAACATTGTAGGGTAGATCTGATTCAAGTTTGTTCAAATCGGCTCCCTAGATTCATATTTGGGCTCACTATAGGAGTTCGAATTCGAATTTAGTGCATTTCAGGCAAATTTCTTCAAAAATCTTCTTCTCCAGATCCAGCAGGCAGAATCTTTTGATATTTGGTATGCAATGTTGCGGGGTAGATCTGATTCAAGTTTGTTCAAATCGGCCCCCTGGATACATATTTGGGCTTACTATAGAAGCCCGAATTCGAACTTAGTGCATTTCAGGCAAATTTCTTAAAAAATCTTCTTCTCCAGATCCAGCAGGCAGAATCTTTTCATATTTGGTAAGCAACATTGTGGGGTGGATCTGATTCAAGATTGTTCAAATCGTCCCCTGGGTTAATATTTGGGCTCAGTATAGGAGCCCGATTTCGAACTTAGTGCATTTCAGGCAAATTTCTTAAAAAATCTTCTTCTCCAGATCCAGCAGGCAGAATCTTTTGATATTTGGTATGCAACATTGTAGGGTGGATCTGATTCAAGTTTGTTCAAATCGGCCCCCTGGGTTCATATTTGGGCTCAGTATAGGAGCCCGATTTCGAACTTAGTGCATTTAGGCAAATTTCTTAAAAAATCTTCTTCTCCAGATCCAGAAGGCAGAATCTTTTGATATTTGGTATGCAACATTGTGGGGTGGATCTGATTCAAGTTTGTTCAAATCGGCTTCCTAGATTCATATTTGGGCTCACTATAGAAGCTCGAATTTGAACTTAGTGCATTTCATGCAAATTTCTTAAAAAATCTTCTTCTCCAGATCCAGCAGGCAGAATCTTTTCATATTTGGTAAGCAACATTGTGGGGTGGATCTGATTCAAGTTTGTTCAAATCGGCCCCCTGGGTTTATATTTGGGCTCAGTATAGGAGCCCAAATTTGAACTTAGTGCATTTCAAGCAAATTTATTAAAAAATCTTCTTCTCCAGATCCAGCAGGCAGAATCTTTTGATATTTGGTATGCAACATTGTGGGGTGGATCTGATTCAAGTTTGTTCAAATCGGCTTCCTAGATTCATATTTGGGCTCACTATAGAAGCTCGAATTCGAACTTAGTGCATTTCAGGCAAATTTCTTAAAAAATCATCTTCTCCAGATCCAGCTGGCAGAATCTTTTAATATTTGGTATGCAACATTGTGGGGTGGATCTGATTCAAGTTTGTTCAAATCGGCCCCCTGGGTTTATATTTGGGCTCAGTATAGGAGCCCAAATTTGAACTTAGTGCATTTCAAGCAAATTTATTAAAAAATCTTCTTCTCCAGATCCAGCAGGCAGAATCTTTTGATATTTGGTATGCAACATTGTGGGGTGGATCTGATTCAAGTTTGTTCAAATCGGCTTCCTAGATTCATATTTGGGCTCACTATAGAAGCTCGAATTCGAACTTAGTGCATTTCAGGCAAATTTCTTCAAAAATCTTCTTCTCCAGATCCAGCAGGCAGAATCTTTTGATATTTGGTATGCAACATTGCGGGGTGGATCTGATTCAAGTTTGTTCAAATCGGCCCCCTGGATTCATATTTGGGCTTAATATAGAAGCCCGAATTCGCACTTAGTGCATTTCAGGCAAATTTCTTCAAAAATCTTCTTCTCCAGATCCAGCAGGCAGAATCTTTTGATATTTGGTATGCAACATTGCGGGGTGGATCTGATTCAAGTTTGTTCAAATCGGCCCCCTGGATTCATATTTGGGCTTAATATAGAAGCCCGAATTCGCACTTAGTGCATTTCGGGCAAATTTATTAAAAAATCTTCTTCTCCAGATCCAGCAGGCAGAATCTTTTGATATTTGGTATGCAACATTGTGGGGGTGGATCTGATTCAAGTTTGTTCAAATCGGCTTCCTAGTTTCATATTTGGGCTCACTATAGAAGCTCGAATTCGAACTTAGTGCATTTCAGGCAAATTTCTTAAAAAATCTTCTTCTCCAGATCCAGCTTCAGAATCTTTTCATATTTGGGTAAGCAACATTGTGGGGTGGATCTGATTCAAGTTTGTTCAAATCGGCCCCCTGGGTTTATATTTGGGCTCCGTATAGGAGCCCAAATTTTAACTTAGTGCGTTTCAGGCATATTTCTTAAAAATCTTCTTCTCCAGATCCAGCAGGCAGAATCTTTTGATATTTGGTATGCAACATTGTAGGGTGGATCTGATTGTGATTCATGAACGTATTTATTTGTAAAGTTGATAGACTCTTAGACAAAATTTGCAGAAAAGATCTACTATAGAAGGGGTGGTATCCAGGGTGAACCGTTTACCCAAATCTAGCAGTACTAATGCATTACTTCACACAAATCTTCGTTCAAATTTTATGACCCCTCATTGGAAACACACGCATTCAGCTCATTCCAACAAAGGTCATATGCCATGTTTTCGAGACAAAGGAATAAAAATTTTAGTTATTCATGAAATTTTTAGGCAACTGTTGTCTGTTATTCACATTGCTTCATGAAATTTCAGTACTTTTAGAAGTTACCTCAGTAATCAAGGGTTAATTCCCCTTAATTAAATGTCGCCTCTAAAAAACAACCACTTTGCATATCTTACCTTTTTACCAGCATAACTGCCAAAACTTGTCAGCATTCTTCGCAAAAATCGCTATTCAAATTTTAATTTTGTCTCTTAAACATACATGTACTTATCGCTTGTAAATACCCCCATTGGAATGAGCTTTTTGAGCTCATTCCAATGAAAGGTCGCACACCATGCTTTTTGAGTCAAAAAAGCAATTTTTTTTAGTTATTCCAGAATTTCGTACGTAAAACACAGCTTTATGACTTCACATTAAAATGAGCTCTCTAAGCTTGTTCCAATCAACATTCACGCACTATGTCTTTCACACAAAAAATAAAATTTTCCATTTATTCAGGAATTTTGTTTGCAAGAACACTCTTACCCCCCCCCCCCCCCCCCCCCCACAAACACACACACACAAACACACACACACACACACACACAAACACAGACACACACATCTAAAAGTTCGTCGGCAAAAAAAACAGTTACTTCAATTTTTAAATGCATTATAGGAACAACTTGCCTAATCAAATTTAAATACTTTTGCATCATTCTGTATCTAGAACAAACCATTTACCATATCTTTACGCAAAATTCTCCAGCATCATTCACAAAAAAACACCATTATTTATATATTCACATTTCTGTCTCAAAAATATAACTGATCTTCCCATACCCCTATTGGAATAAGCTGTTTGAGCTTGTTCCAATGATGATAAAAAAAAATAAAATTTGTGAAAATTTTTGTTTTCTTGCATGCAAATATATACATGTAGCACATGGAAGATATCCACAGTTGGGGAGAGATGTCCAAGGCTATCTCTTCACATTCCTTGTTTGTGCTTCATGCTAAACCAGTTTGTCTGCAGAGATAAATTTGCTTTATTAAAAATCATTGGAGATTGGCCACACACCAATGATTTTAAATAAAACTAATTTTAGGTAACAAATGTTGAACTTCAAACAAAATCTATCACTCAACCAGTTAATGTTGATGAGGCATGACATGGTGAAGGTGACCTAAAATACTTCTTAGAGTCACTTTGTCAGGTGAGCGATTAAGGCCACGTGGGGCCTCTTGTTTTAATTATATTGACATTCAATCAATACTTGTTTGAATTCCGGTGTTTTGGTTAAACGATATACCATGGAGCCATGGTGACAGCTCCATGGTATATCGTTACCATGGAGCGATATCATGTTTCACTTTTTGAAGAAATATGTTTGCCTGTTGAATGCCTATAGATGGTATCGCTTGTGACATCAATATGTGACAACACAGAGCAATAGCATTTCCCTTGAGCAAAATGAAAACAATTTAAATTCTTGGTTCAGATATGAAAACTATTGTCAACTCCACTTTTCTGATGTCCTTTCTCCTGGCCTTTTTTTTTTTGGTTATTCGGAGCAACTTCAGCCAAGGATAGTTTTTATATAACTTGCCTCTATTTACAGCCATCACAAACTAGAAATGGTCTGTGGCCCGGTATACCCCCACCATGGCATACCGCTTAGTGAGGGTGACTGAAAAGGGACATTCAATTTTTTTAAGTAAAAAAAAAATCCAATATGACCACCAGTCGGCCATCTTGAATCTGATCGGGAAAAAGATTATGTCACGCACTGCTCCGCATCATGTTGATCGTTTTAGTGAAGTTTCATGAAAATGCGACTAAAACTGTGGAAGTAGTTCGCTGCACAAGTATTTTGCAAAATCCAATATGGCCTCCAGTCGGCCATCTTGAAACCGATCTGGAAAAAAATTAGGTCATGCACTTCCCCTCATCATATTGATCATTTTAGTGTAGTTTCATGAAAATGCGACTAAAACTGTGAAAGTAGTTCGCTCCACAAGTTTACATGTGCAACGGACCGACGGACAAGTTGACTCCTATATAACCCCCTAAACTTCATTTTGTGGGGGTATAAAAATGTGGTAGCAGACTCTCAGGAATCACAGGAACCCTATTCTACCAGTTTAGTTCTAGATTGGTATCAATTTGGGTTCTATGCAATGTATAATGTGCTTCTGCTATTCAGAGATTAGTTGAATTTCATAATCATAAGTTGGCCAAAAATACGTTGGCATTGCATGAATAGGGTCCTGCGAAGCTTTGAGATTCACTTTGCTTTCAAATCTTAAGTTGCTGTTTGGTTTGATTTGAATTAGCTTCACGAGTCATTTCCATTTGAATCTTTTCACTAGAATATAGCTTGGCATCCATCATCTTCATCGTCTCACAATACGTATAGTTCTGGTGGAAAATGGACATAAATAATGTTGAAAATAAAAGACTTGAGCGTAGTTTCTGCTATCTAAACAGAATCAACATCTGTACCCCTACCAACAGCCGTGCTAATTCCAGTCTCATTAGACACTACCACTGTTGAAAAAAGTTTAAAGTTTCCAAGCAACGTTAATGATGAACTGTTGCTGGTGGCTTGCCCTCTGCAGTGCCCAGTACCGATGATTCTTGCACCCATTTCATTTTTTGAACCATAATCGCTTCTGGGTGATATTCCAACTATATCACCAAGGCATGCCTTCAATGAAGGCATGCCTTGGTTATGTAGTTTGAATATTTCATTAGACAGGACTTGAGCCATCACTGTTGGAACAAATCAGGTTTACAGCATGCCCCCCCCACACCCCCCCCCCCCCCCCCCCCCCCCCACCTTTCTCCCACAGATGGTCATTGATGCCCCTGATTTTATTTGAATTTGAATAATAGACCCGATTCGATTCAAAGCAAAAATGGGTGATACGCAGTGCCCTATACATCGATGTAACCTTATTCTCACTTATCAAAAAGAAAATGTCAGTCTTGATTTTGCAATATTCAATGTATGAAATATTTACCCTCTCTTGGTTGGGTGTTTGTACCGAATCAAGTTCTGAGTGAGAAAGAAACCACATTTGTGATCCCAGTACTCTAAAATGAGTAGTTAACAAAAATTTGCAGCTCAAATGGGAAAAGTGAATCGATGTAACTGTTTATGAACAGTGAAATAAATCTTTATATTTTAGATAAAGGTTGTTTTATTTTCTAGCAAACCTATTTTCTTAATGGCAAATTACATTTTAACACACCCTGTTAACCCTCTGCTCTCTGATGTCAAAATATCAAATTTCAAGCAGCCAAGTTTTCCCATGATGAAACTTTGACTTGAACCATTTCAATTAAGGAGTTCTGTCAAATAAAGAGGTTATGTTCCTAATTGCATTATGGGAAACATTTACTGTTTGAAATTTTAATATATGCCACATCAGTGTGTAAAGAGTTAACTCTTTATCCAATGTACAGGATATCAAAATTTATTATTTTAATTATTGTTTTTTCAAATTGTTCAAAAAATGTCAACAAAACTATATCATGTGCCCCCCCCCCCCCCCTCCATTATTGGATCATAC
Organism: Pictodentalium vernedei; assembly: GCA_031216915.1. Lineage (NCBI taxonomy): Eukaryota > Metazoa > Mollusca > Scaphopoda > Dentaliida > Dentaliidae > Pictodentalium > Pictodentalium vernedei. The sequence goes on along the minus strand of CM062297.1, from coordinate 483,466,137 downwards.
AAGTTCCAATGAGGGGGGGGGGGGGGGGCACATGACATGGCTTTTTTGAAATTGTATGAAAAATATTTTTTCGACTGCCCAGTTTGTAAATTTTGTGAGTGGATGCAGCCAATTTTAAGGTAAAGGGTAAATAATAACATTACAGACAACTCTGATTTTACATGTTTTATGCCCGGCCATCTGAAGGAGAAACTTTGGGTTGACGTGACAAAGGTTGAAATCCGGTTTGACAACACAAGTGTGATGCCATTTATTTTCCACATCATACTTTCTTTCTAATCTTAAAATATTGATAATTCATGACTTGTACAAATATATAAGTTGGAGAAAATGTTTTCAGAAGATTTTTTTAATTTAAGGTGGGTGTAACAACCGTTACACCAATAGTCCCTGCATTAAAAAACAGAGGTAAAAAACTATTTTTGTAGAAAAAAAACTCTGGAAAAGCATGGGACACATATTAAGCTATGTACAGAAACACTCTGATCGGAGATAAATGCATAGAAGCAACTTAAAACAACCCACTCTGGAGGTTCAAAGATCAAGACCGGACAGGAGCAAAATTGGGATGGGAGGGCTGGAAATTGAATTGAAAATTAAAATGAGTGCGTATGTGCTGACATAAAACAAAGGAAAGGCTAGTGACGCCTGAAATGACGCTTCAGTTTCTGAAAGATGTCCAGCTGCGAATCTGATTGGCTAATAATTAATACAAGGTGTGAACTTCTGGCATGGGGAGATGAACAATTAATAACTGTTGATGCCCTCTATTGTTCAGTCTACAAATTACTATATCAGCTGGACACTTTAATAACACATCAGATGACCCAGCATAAATGCTTTTACAAGTAAAATTTCTTTATGCCCGGCCATCTGAAGGAGAAACTTTGGGATGACGTGACAAAGGTTGAAATCAGGTTCGACAGCACATGTGTGATGCCATTTATTTTCCACATCATATTTTCTTTCTAATCTTAAAATATTGATAATTCATGACTTGTACAAATATATAAGTTTGAGAAAATGTATACAGAAGAATTTTTTAATTTTTGGTGGGTGTAACCGCCACAATGCCAGCTCATCTCCAGAAGGTCTAGAGCTGGCATACACCCACCAAAGAGGCAGAGGGGAACGGAATATATACGACTCTCCAAAGTGGGTTGGTTTGTAAATCGTTTGCTGTCCATTGAAAGTGAAGATAACAAAATGCATCAAGAAATTATTTGAGGAACTGAAAGGCTAATACAAAGGAAATCCCCCCTCACTTATACACCATTTGCAATAAGTAGAGGGGTGAAGATTGCCGATGCTCAAGCATCAAAGGCCCACTCCCAGTATGTAATAAGGGAGGGAGAGAAAGGTGCTACGGTTAAAGCCCGAGCACATCAAAGATATAACTGGAAGAGCCTGATGCAGAGCAAGGACATCACAATGATTACATGGTAAAAATATGTGGAGGAACTGACCCAAAACCAAGCCCAATATGTGGAGATCCTATGGGCAGAAGTTAAAACATTACCAAGCACTAGTCGTCAAAGATTCTTCTGAATGAATATATAGCCATAGCAGGCAGAAGAGGGAGAAATGGTTTGCCATCCTGTCCGCGACGTATGCGAAGAGAAGGGCAAATTCTACTCACAGCATGTGGAAGCCAAGTCGCTGGAAAATTTACCACTAAACGAGCAAGCTGCGCGAAAGGTAAAAGTTGATGATTGTCGTAAAGACCGGGAAATAAATGGAAGTCCCGAACCTACATGGTGAGGCGTATAGAGGCCCAATGGGGGAATGAAGGGTGCCATTGGGCATTGACCAATAGAAGAAAATAAATGGAGCCCCTCCTGAGGCACGTGCCGATCGCGGTGTGCTGAGAGGGGCACGACATCGAAACGAAATGTGCAAATGTTGGCCAATGGCACCCCGCACTACTCCCCAACGAACCTCCAGTTACAGAGGAAGTGCTCGAACATTTTTCTTAAAAGCATCGGACTTCCAGCGGCCCATTATACGTATTTGTGCGTCTGAGAACCCCGGCGAGACTGCTAGAGTGGCAGCACCTATCCGAAAGCTATGGCTTTTGTAAGTGCGCGTATCAAGCCCGCAAAAATTAAGGGCTGCGTGAAGAATTTTATCGAACTCTTTACGAGGTACTGGTGAACAATCACTTAAAAGAAACAGGGGGCCGGGGGAGGCACCGTGTAACGTAAGGTATTGTAAGAGCTGATTGACCGGGCAATACAAAGTGTCTGGCTTCGGCTGAGGACTGATAAGATGGACTGAGCCTGGTACACTGTGCTTGTAGTGTCGAAAAGTAAGCACTAAGCAGCAAGCAGAAACCTGAAGATCGGAATATTGCAATATATTCAAAGTATTATTGGCCTGGGTATAACACAATTCTCCGATGCGCGCGAATGCGTAAAAAGCGGTTGTGAACATTGCCTTGAACAGGTAAGTTTGATAATGAGTTGATGCAACGTGCCGAATAGCAGAAAGCAATCGTGCCAAAAGAGACTCTGTGATAGGCATACGAATATCGATGGAAGGACGCAAATTGTTATACCTAGTCAACAATTTCTTGAGATAAAAATTATCAATAGGATCCGAAAAACCGCGGAGCTTAAAAATATATTTAATGCCAGACAAAACGGTGCGTACGGAAGAAATGTTATATTCACGGTGAAATAAGTGACTGATGAACAAAGAAAGGGTGGAAGTCGGGTAAGGGAGGATGATTGGAAAGCCCATATAAAGTACAGAAATCTGACAAAAGTATCCAAGATTTATGGTAACAGGATTGGGTATTAGGTGACAATGCTTTGGACATGAGATGGTCTAATATGGCAGTAAGTTCTCTGTGAATAGGCTGGATGGTATCTCTGTGGGCATTGCCTCTGCCCATGGTGCTGCCAGTTTGAAATCTGCCACCTGCAACCGAGAAAGTTGATCAGCTAAAGAATTACGTTTACCAGAAATGTGCTCCACCCGGGCCAAAATATTGTATTTAAGCGTGGTCAATACCAATGTACGCAACAAATGTAGAAGAGAGACGTCCTTGGTTGTCTGCTTATTTATGATGTTAACGACGGCTTCATTATCAGAGTAGAGGATGATTCTACGATTTTGAATGTAAACCCCCCATATCTCTAAGGCCACCACAATGGGATAAAGCTCTACCACAGCTATATTCAACTGCCGCACCTGCGAGGGCCAAGCAGCAGAGAACCAATGTCTACCAAAGATCGTGCCAAACCCAAGTGTCGAGGAAGCATTGGTGTGAAGCTGTAAAGCGTGACTGGATACCCACTCCGCATCCAGGAACAGGGTCTTACCATTGTAGAACTTCAGAAATTCCAACCAGTCACAAATCCACCTTGACTTCTTCGACCAGGCAACACTACGGAACAAGCGAAATTCAGAACACCCACAATGGATTGCAGCTCATGTAATGTCGTTTTAGACGATTGGAGGAACTGGTCAGTACCCAGTTTACATTTAGTCAATTTGTCCATTGAGAGGCGCACCTCCATGGCAACAGTATCCAATTCGATTCCTAAAAATTCCATGACGGTCGAGGGCGCAAAAGTCTTGTCCTGTGCAATGGGAACGCCAAGTAGTGTGCACAGATCTAAAAAGAGCTTCAAAGAGAGCTCACACTCCCGATAACTGCCGGCTAGTAGGAGGAAGTCATCAAGAATGTGAACAATGTTTGAGATATGGAACCTGTGAACTGCAATCCAGTGCAAAGAAGAACTAAAAGTCTCAAAAATCTTACAGGACATTGAGCATCCCATGGGTAAACACTTATCGAAGTAAAATCTGCCACGCCACGTGAAGCCAAACAAATGATGGTCAATAGGATGAATTGGAATTAATCGAAATGCTGATTTAATGTCAGTTTTTGCCATGAATGAGCCAGGTCCAAGGTTTTGTATGATCGAAATGGCATCCTGTATGGTGGAATATTGCACCGTGGCCATTTCGTGTGGTATTCCATCATTTACCGAATCACCCTGAGGGTGCGATAAATGATGGATGACCCGAAATTCGCCCGGAGACTTTTTAGGTACAATGCCCAGAGGGGAAATTTTGAACAACTCAAAAGGGTGGTTTGGAAAAGGGGCCTGCCACTCTGCCAGCGGCGATTTCTTTTTTGATTTTAGCATCTAAAATGTGTGGGTAATCTCTGGCAGACTGAAGATTCCCACAGGCAACAGAGGGGGGAACAGTGGTGCAACCGAGTCGAAAACCTGCGGAGAAACCTGTTGTGAGAAAAGAGTCGAAATCAGAACCCTGTAATAAAAAGTGTAATACCTTAACTTGCACAGGTGTGACAATTTTATCATTATTTCTTAGCGTTGTTGTTGTTGTTGTTGTTGGATGTGCCCCAGGATCTGGATCTGGCAATTGTGCGACGACCATAGCCACCTCGAAAGGGTGACTGCGACCATTTATTTCGTTTCGGACATTTGGCAAATGAATGATCCTGGTCGCAAGCAAAACATGAATGGCGGTATTTGCAAGAACCATTGCAACCGTTACCCCCATGTAATGGTGACAATAGCCCTTGGGATATGGTCCCACGCGAGGTCTATTGGTGTATCGCTGATGTACAGGTGGGTTATAGCCCCTACGCTGCGGAGACAGAGGACTGTGCAAGGCTTTAAGCCACAACTCCATATGGATGGTATCCCACTGGAGTGATGGGTTAAACTGCCTTAAAGAACGAAAGTGATGATCATAAAATAACCAATTAGCTCTGTCAGCAGCCAAGGAGTGGATAATTGACTGCTACTTCAGGAGCTGGAAACTTGACAACATATACCGCCATGTATATCTCAAAGGCTGTCAGCCATTGGTGAATACCGGAGATGCATTTGTCATTTTTTGGAACACAGTGGACTGAAGGGAGATCAGGATCAGAGGAGTCAACTGCCAATGTGTTTTGAGTTTGACCTGTATTCACGGGTAGTAATGTGGCCAACACTACAGACTCCTCAATCTTTTTGTTTCGTAGCAGGGCCCACCATCCCATCTAGGGGCACAGAAGCAGACACAAATTGACTGGAAAAACCTGGTGCTGACACTTGTAATGTGGGCTGTTTATCTGTGGAATTATGGCCATGTAAACGTATGGGAGGGGCCAGAGAACCCAAACCAAGCACCTGAGAACCTGGGAACACATCCATATTTTGTAAAACACTGCTATTAATTAGGGGTGTACCTGTGTCTGGGCCACCAGGTAAGTCTGAGGAGGCTACAGTCTCTTCTCGTCACAAATGGTCAAGTGTAGCTTGTAGTTGGTCAATAAGAGTCTGTCTTGATGGGTTAGGTAGATGGGCAAGTCCTGTCTGACTGAAGCAGATTGGAAGGTCCTGGATGAGGGGGGGGTTAACCGAGTAAAGTGGATAAAAAGCGTCACCTCTGGTGAAATAGTACTGGCTGTCACTAGTATGAGATGGTCTCTGAGAAGTGGAATGAACATGTTCATATTGTGTGTGGTTATGGTTCAGTGCAGAGTCACGCACAACAAATGGATTGTCTCTAGTACAAGTAGATGATACTGTCTGTGTGGGAGCGGTTCTGGAAATGGGAGCACTAGTGAGATGTGAACCAACAATGTCTGATGAACGAAGTTGCGAGTCATTAGCACCAATATTAAAAGTCGATTGTGTAGGTCTCAACATGGATTGTCCTGTATGTATTGAGGGTAGTGCCGTAGGCACAACAAATGGTGTGTCACAAGAAGAAGCACTCAATCTCACAGTTGCAGTGGAAGCAGGCCTATAAATGGAAGTGCCTGTGTGGCCGCACACTGGAAGCTGAGGGCCCACAGCCCTAGAAGGAGATAAAGTCTGCACTGAAATGGTTGAAGCGATAACAGAGTCTGTGTGGTTTGATAAATTGTCCCTAGTCCGGCTACAAGTTGATACCATTGTATGCTGTGCAAAGTGGCTTAGTTCAATGTCTGTAACAGGAGAGAGAGGTGTCTCGGGTGCGACTGACACCCTGCTCCGAGGGCTTAAAGTTCTATTTGACACTGTGGCAGATGCAGTCTCTGGTGTTATGGAATGTTGGTGTCCAACAGTAGCTGGTACATGGAATAAATGCGATGAATCATCGTCCAAATTTAGGCGCATCTGACTGTACCCATTGATGCTGGTGGTTGTAGTGACTGGGGTGTACCCCCCATCTTCTTTGCTTTGGGCATTCTACAAGTAAAATGGTACTAGTATTAGAATACGGATGTAACACAAGTAAGTAACTGGTTAAGCGCCGTGGCCGGGTTCAATTGTGGTCGAAAACAATGCTCCCGTCCTAGGGAAGCAAATCAAATAACAGAGCATCACCTGGAATTTGCTGCATGGAAAACTAAGGAAGAAAGCCTATTGGCACTCCTCAACAATTCATCATAAAACAAATCGTAATAGGCAATGAGGGTGTTGAAAGAACTGCACTCAACCAGCTAAAGACATACACATAAAAGAATCGACCGAGCCATCAGTACCAGGAGCCAGGGAGAGAGATGGAATGCCTAAAATATTACGGAGAGGGAACAAACGGGGCCCCCCAACTTAACATGCAGAAAGTGCACAGTCACTGAGTGCCAAAGGAGCAGACAAGACAGTGGAGGCACCACAAACAATAGAGCTGAACAGATAAATGCGCAGCAGCTGCAGCTAAATAAATTAGTTCCCCCCTACACGGTGTAAGTGACACGAGAAGCCAAAACTAGCTCCGACACAAACACAGGCATTACAAGTAAGAATTGGCGTGTGAATCCCCCCCCCCCCCCCCCCCCCCCGCCCCATAAAGTAAGTATTTTTTTTTTTTGGGGGGGGGGGGGGGGGTGAATTAGGGCATGGCCCATTCAATGTGGGGGTGGGGGGGGGGGGGAGACACACCACATAATTACAAAACGTCCTGGCTCCTAGTACTCAAGACAAAAAATACTGAAAGTGTAACATAATAAAGGGGCAAAAACTGAGTGATCAGTAATGCCAGCAAGACATCAAACGTAATAATCAATACATGCAGCAAGTAATAAAATACAAACCGTCGGAAAACACAGTAACTGAGGACAAAAAGCTGAAACAACGTCGTAAGATGGGGAAAAACAAGGCCCACAGTTGCATGTAAATATAATATGGAAACCATGCTGGGTGACCAATCAGAGGCGGTGGATCCGAGGCATATTCGTACAGGTCTTAATGCTGAAAAAGGACACGGGTCAACTACTGGCGTCATGAGGTGAAAAATACCCATCGCTGATTAATCCTGCAAACCAAAAAGGTGCGCGTGCAAAAATAATAATATTAAGGAGGAATGCGAAGATCAATGGACGGTGTAGCATTGCACACATAACCACAAAGGGTCAAAATGAAAAAACGGCCGCCGAACATCTGAACCATCGATTGTGAATGTCTTAATTCGGAACATCGGACTGGTCAGCTGGGTGGATTGTCTTAATTCCCGAAAGAATTGCGGAGCGAATATTTCCTTTGAATGCCCATAAGCCCTTCGGATTCAAATGAACGCCATCTGAAACTTTAGCACGAATGGATAAAGACAAACGTTTTTGTCGCCAATAACGGACAGAAGCCAAGTGCCCACTTAATTCTCCTGACAATTTGACGTTCAATGCTTCGACCTGGTGATTGAAACGTGCAATATCCTGCGGATGGGTAGAAAATACTTTACAGGGTCCAGGCAATTTAATTATAAAATGGTGAAGAATTTCAAAAACAAAAATCTCATGAACCGGTATCTTTCGCTCCAACTACCAAATAAAATCCTGCATCTTCTGGAAAACTGAATCCGGGGATGAAGACGAAAGATCATTTCCCCCTAAAGCTAATATTATGATATTGGGAGCAAACAGCTCAATCTGACAACGATGAGCGCAGGTGATTTTGTCGAAAGTTAAACCACTTACACCGAAACATTTAATGACCACAGGGGAGAGGGATTGATCAAAGTTAAGGGAATCTTCAAAATGGTGGACCAACAGGCTACTCGCTCCAGTTGTTTGTGGTAAAAGGTACTCCGCAAACCTGCACACAAAACTACTCCCAAAAACTAATACTTCGTGTACCATTATCAGAACGGGAAGAGAAAAGTACGAATTACAATAATGTAATAAAATTAACGGTACTAATCTGTTGAAATCCAACGAAAATTCTTGATATTGATGAGATGAAATTGAATTGAAAATTAAAATGAGTGCGTATACGTTAAAATAAAACAAAGGAATGGCTAGTGACGCCTGAAATGACGCTTCAGTTTCTGAAAGATATCCAGCTGCTAATCTGATTGGCTAATAATTAATATAAGGTGTGAACTTCTAGCATGGGGAGATGAACAATTAATAACTGCTGATGCCCTCTATTGTTCAGTCTACAAATTACTATATCAGCTGGACACTTTAATAACACATCAGATGACCCAGCATAAATGCTTTTACAAGTAAAATTTCTATATCTTACTTGGTACTGGCCCCTTGAAATGAAGGATTTGAGGAAGCCCCCCCCACCCGAAACTGATCCTAGTTCGAATGAAATGGACAAAAGTCAAGAAAAGCTAATGATGCTTCAGCTTCTTGCTCTTGAAAAGCAAGCTTTGTCCAACAAGATATAATGAATTAAATACTTAATTTGTGATTTAACCCTTTACCCAATGAAGAGAATAGCAAAATTTATGATTTTAATTACTATTTTTAAAACTTTTTTAAACAAATTTCAACAAAACCATATGTGACCCCCCCCCCCCCCCCCCCCCCCCCCCCCCCCCCCCTGGAATGGCTCAATGAGCTCGTTCCAGTGAGGGGTCACATGATATGGTTTTGTGGAAATAATTTACAGAAAAAAAAAAAAAAAAATTTTTCAATTGCTTAATTTGCAAATTACACAGGCAGTTGCAGGCTATTCGTTGGGTAAAGGATAAAAAAAAAATTCTGTTTCTCGGGCTCCTACCTCGTCACTGAAAATCTGCCTCATCACCTTGCAGTTAAGATATAGATGGTTAAATGTGTAACTGCATTATGGTAAATTTTTGCAGCTGAAAACATCGGTTTAGCTACTGAACAGTCAAAGCCCTAAAAAACATTAGCCATTTGGAACTACAGTGAGAGGAAACCAGAAAAAATTAAAAGGTCACTGTAACTGCCACCTTTGGCACAATGACCTAAATATAAAGAGGGCTCTTCCTCTCATCATACCCAATTCAGATGTAAAATTTCAGTTTCGATCGTCCCTGCAGATTTGATGAGAGTGGAAACCAGGAAACTGTTAAGTTTAAGATCAATGTGATGTTGACCTTTCTCACAATTACTCCAAAATAAATAGGGTTCATACTCTCAGCATACATAACCCAAAATGTCAAGTTTGGCTTTGATTGACCCATCGGAATTGTAATTCAAGAGCAGGCCCCAGCTGCCAGAAAATGGTATGACCTTGACCTTTAATATGTACTGAACCCAAAATATAAAAAAAAGTTTTTTCTCTTGGCAGATGACCCATATGGCAGGTTTGTTTTTTTGTTAACCATGTGGAACTTCAGTTAGAGAGTGGAAACCAACTTTATCTACAGACAGATAGACAATGCCAGATATTTCCCCCCCCCCCCCCCCCCCATTTTTTCAGGGGATTTAAGAAAATGCCTCCCTCCCTCATCATAAAATAGAGAAAAAATTGCCTGAGTAACAAAAAATGGTCCAAATGTCAATAGTTTTTTCAAAAGATCGCAAATGGAATGTCTGTGTTATCATGAAACTTACTGGCTGTAAGCATAATCTGAGATATGTTGTGAAACAAAGTCAGGTCCCTATGTCACATTTTTAAAGCTTGATTGCACTTGGTGAGAAATTCCCTTCCATCCATATTTTTCAATATTATTTACCTGGCCCATGAATCTTAATTACTGGTAGTACAAGCATAATTTCTCCCCCACCTAAAGGTGTGTTGCAAACCAAAACCGAGGCAATGTGACCCACTAGAACACACTTAGCGTACAGTTCCCTTCTGTTTCATATTTCAGATGTTGTGCCTGCGGCCGTGAAACCTAATGGGTGAAAGCATCAAACTCCAGAGCTGTTAACCTGTACACAAAAATGAGTCACTTTGATCCATTTTTCATATTGGGCCACATTCAGCTGCAAAATTCGCTTGAAAATCATATTTCATTTCCAACAAGCTATTAATTGAAAACAGAATATGTGTTCATTTTTGGAATTCACATTAAACTACAGCGCACTGTCACAGTGCCAAAGCTGCAAAATTATCCAAATGACCTGCACTATTGAGAGGGTGTCTACGGTGACAGACCGACCGACAGACAGACCGACATTGCCACATATAGAGCTGCTTGTCGCAGCTAATAAAATTCCACAATCCAATACAAGTATTTCCATTTATTCCTTGAATCCTGCACCCTATATATGAAATCATGCACATGTAAATGTTGTGTGTGATATGGGAGCCTGTCAACTCATCCTGTGCAATGCCTATGGCCAGCCAGTGTTTGTTAGCTTACCAACTAACTCTGCCCAGTACACATGGCTAGTCACCATTTTTCCTTCTGGTTATAAGTAAGATCATCTCTATTATTCAACTCATTCTGTGCATACACAACCCTGGTGAGTGTATATTTTCATGTGGTGTGTGACAAGGCAGTTACCAGTTTCTTTTAAAAACCAGGTGTGTCTTACCCTGTGAACTGCACTGGGTTAGTCACACTTTATGGTTATAAATAAATTTCATTATTAGAGGTGTAACTAACCCTGTTTACTGTACAGTCTTCATGTAAATTTCATCTTTAGCAACCCTTTACCCAACTTAATGGTCAAAACCAGCCAGTAATATTCTCAAGAAGTATTTTACTGGCAGAGTGCTAAATTATTTTTCAAAGGTGATTTATAATAAGTATTTTTTTCAAAGATATCATCCTATAAGCAATGGGAGCCTTATTTTAGCAAGTTTTTGTTCATAGATATTTGTCTGGTTACAATTTATTGGAGAGTGTCTGGCACTCTCCATAAATTGTAACAGAACAGTTTTGAATCAATACTTTTTTTCTACCGCTGAGCAAACAGCAAGCTGTCATATATAGTGTAAAGCTGCAAAAGTGGCTTTCAGCACGTTTCAATAGAGCCATTATAGTGGCTTCTAGCACTAAACCAGCTAAACTCAGCTTATGGCCCTTTATTAGTATGGATTGTGGAAATTTTATTTTGAGTGAATTCCAAAAATGAAAACATCTATTTTTAGCTGCGACAAGCAGCTCCATATGTGGCAATGTTGGTCTGTCGGTCAGTCTATCACCAACGAGTTTAAAAAACACCATCACTCCTAAAATACTTGATGGAATGACACCATACTTGGTACGCAAGTGTATCTTCATGATGTCTACACCCTCTCAATAGTACATGTCATTTGGATAATTTCTGTCACATTTATGGACTTGTCCCAGAGTTTTTTGTCACCAACAAGTTTTTTTGTCACTAACGAGTTTTAAAACATAACTCCTAAAATATTTGATGGAATGACACCATACTTGGTATGCAAGTATATCTTCATGATGTCTACACCCTCTCAATAGGGCATGTCATTTGAATAATTTCTGTCACATTTATGGACTTGTCACCAACAAGTTTTTTTGTCAACAACGAGTTTTAAAACATCATTGGCGTTGCAAGAATCGTCGCAGCTTCAGCACTGTGACAGTGCGCTCTATTTAATTAATAACTTGTTATGCTTCATGCTGAGATGACAGGATACAGCCATCAATCCCACAAACTCATTCATCTTCATCAGACTTTGAATTCTAATCCTTTCCATACGATGTTCAACAAGTGCAAAATGAAACCTTTTAACCCTTTACCTAACACGAAAAGCAGATGGCACTTGCAAAAAGAATTCTTGGCAAACAAATTTTTTTTTTTTTTTTTTGTCTCAAAAACATAGGTTATGATTCCTCATTGGAACAAGCTCGTTCCAACGAGGGGTTATGACCTATGTTTTTGAGACTAAAAATGAAAAAATAATGAAAATTGATTGGTGATTTTTTAGAATATTGCTGGCCGGTTTGGACCGTTACGTTGGGTAAAGGGTTAAACACTACAGAGCCACACCCCTCCTCCCACCTCCAGGCTGCAAAAATCCAGATTTAAAGAAAACTGTTTTTTCCAAAATTCAATTCCAGGTAGAAAATTGCTGTCATTGGCTTACATGTTTTTACACCAAATAGTCTGGTAAGCAATATAATGTTAACCAACTCACATTGAATGAGATCTGAACAAGACTGACCCAGCATTCCCTAGATCATACCTGGTGTTTCTCCAATTAAACTGATAATATGCATTTACCATACTGAACTGAGAATAAGCTCATAATCGAAAATAAGCTCAGCTACCAATTTTTAAGATTTCAGTTTCAGAGTCCCCTCCTTGTAAATAAGCAAAGTCCCTGACTTTGTTAGCTTAACTTGATAAAGTCAAGATCAGCTATTGCCATTATGCATGCAGAAGTCTGTGAGTCTGTTCACATTTTCCTTTAGCACAGGCTACACACTGTAGTTCTTAACCGATCATCACGAAATTTCATATGCAGGTTTGTGGTCATGTCTAGATGAGAACGTCCCCTTTTGGTCGCGATTGATCAATCGTGATGACAGCCTGAGCCCAAAACCCGCAAACCATTAGAACAGTCTACAGGTCATATTTATGAAGGAATTTCATTGTAACTTGGTAGGATGCCTCTGTATAATATCAAGATGAGAACGTCCCCTTTTGGTCATGATCTGTCAACCGTGAAGCTGCCCAAGACCGAAACCCAAAAACTTTTAGCACAGTCTACAGGTCATATTTAATATGGAGGGATTTCATTGTAACTTGATAGGATGACTTTGTATGATGTCTAGATGAGACCTTCTCCATTTTGTCGTGATTTGTCAACCGTGACGACTGCCCGAGCCCAAAACCTTTAGCACGGTCTACAGGTGGTATTCATGGAGAGATTTCATTGTAACTTGGTGGGTTGACTCCATATAATGTCTAGATGAGAACGTCCCCTTTTGGTCATGACTGGTCAACTTTGACGGCTACAGTGGCCCGAAGCCCGAAAACCTTTAGCATAGTCTATAGGTCATATTTATGAAGATATTTTCATTGTAACTTGGTAGTAGGATGACTCCAAATAATGTCTGGATGAGAACATCCCCTTTTGGTCATGATCATTCAGCCGTTCCAATGAAGTGTCACATGATATTGTATGGTTGAAATATTGATGTGGGAATTTTTTTTCAAGTGTTCAATTTGTAAATTACAAGGGCACACGTGACCGATTCATTAAGTAAAGGGTTAATGCATCGTTGTTACGGGATTGATGGAGTCACCTAACTTTGTGAAAACTTTGTGTCCAAATTCTCTATCAGGCTAGAGCTCTCAAAACCTAAGCCCACCCATATACTTTTGTCCTCTTTTACTTCATGCACCCGCTGCTTATTCCCAAGTCAGTACAGTGTATGACACACCATTGCGATGTACTCTCCAAGCACTTTTTGTTTGTTACATAACAACATTTTATTAGCCAAAGCAAAACACACAATAATGTTGTCTTTTTAAAAAAGATTAGAACAGTTTAACTGGATATAACCACAAGTATAGGTATATTATTACAGTTCAGTCATCCAAACGTCAGACCTTTATAATCTGAATCTTTGTTGTGGAACTAAATTGAAAGATCAGATTATGATATTTTATCACATATGGAAAGTTGACAAGCCTTAACTATAGGAAAGTAAATGTATTATCTATGTACCATATTTCAACTTTATTCCTCTTAATCGATACATGAAGTGATTTACACATTGGCTCGATCACAAAAAGTCCGAGTGGTGTTATTATTAAGAGGTCATGCTTGAGGACGAGTTTTCTCTTTTTCTATGGAAAATGGACTCGTCCTGAGCATGTTTTGAGAATCATGATAGTTGACTTTATAAATATGTCCTGATGTTTTTTTTAATTTTAGAACACTTTAGAGTTAAGGGAAAAAAAAAAACGTTTTCAAGGTGCGAAAATGTGTTGATCAGGATTTTGCTTTCAAATAGTCTGAACTGAGCCATGTAGGGGCATTTTTATTTCATTGAGATACAATATTTAGACCTTTCCGTGGCATTTGTTTTGTCTAATAATCTCAAGAAGCAATTGAATCGTTGTATTGGGCTTAAAACTGATGCGAGAATCAGAATCGGGACTCACGAGGATAACAAACGAGAATCAACATTGATTCTTGTGAAATACTCAATTGACTCTTGTCAAAGATTCTGAAAGTGTTCTGAAAGTCTGGAAAATTTTTAATATTTATTGCTCTCTCACAATGAGATAACACTTTGACCTCCCCATGGTAACCCCGGGAAATGAACCAGTGCTTCTTTACTGTTTCCCATTTTAGAGGACTTTCACACCAGTGCTTGGGGTGAAAGTCCACTAAAATGGGAAGCATGGGAAAAACGATTGACTAAACTTAACTTTATCTCCATGTTGTGGTCACGATTAGCCATTGTGCAGAAATATGTGACCTTAATCCAAAAATAAATAAGTAAACAAATAACTAACACTGACTTAGCAGCGGCGTCTAGTGAAGTATTGACTGCCTATATAGGCAGCCAAAACTTCACTAGAATCCACTGCTAAGGTATCATAACTTCTATCAGCAAGACCATCAAAAACCCTATGTGGGAATCTAAATGTGGGAATCTAAATCTGCATGTGACAAAAGAAACTTTTGCAAGAAACCCCTATAAAACAAGGAACTAGCCCCCCTAAGGGTTAAACTTTAATGTATGTATAAACATGAGGCTTGTTTTTATATCCCCACAAAACGAAGTTTTAGGGGGTATATAGGAGTCAACTTGTCCGTCCGTCGGTCGGTCTGTTGTCGTCATTGGTCTGTTGCACATGTAAATTTGTGGAGCGAACTACTTCCACAGTTTTAGCCGCATTTTCATGAAACTTCACAAAAATGATCAACATGATGAGGAGCAGTGCGTGACATAATTTGTTTCCTGATCGAATTCAAGATGGCCGACTGGTGGCCATATTGGATTTTTTTATGTAGATGTGTGGAGCGAACTACTTCCACAGTTTAGCTGCATTTTCATGAAACTTCACAAAAATGATCAACATGATGAAGGGAAGTGCGTGACATAATATTTTTCCCACTTGGTTTCAAGATGGCCGAATGGAGGCCATATTGGATTTTTTTTTTACTTAGAAAAATTGAATGCCCCTTTTCAGTCACTCACACTAGGCAGTTGTCATGCTGGGGGTATAGTGGGCGACAGACCATCTCTAGTTAACTATAAAATATGAACAGATTGCACTCAAAAGAGTATAACAGTACCATTCAATTCTAAATTACTGATTACTTAAAGATTGATTCTCACGGCAGGAGTTCATGAATCAAAACCGATTCTTGTGAATCAGGACAAACATCAAGGCATGTGTATTTCAATCGCTGACTTAACAGTAGTAAGTATGGACATATCAGCAACAGAGCTCACCTTCATTTAATGCTTCTGCTCTGGACATCTAGGATTGAGCAATTGAAACATGACCTTGGTGGCTTTGCACTTGATGGAGCTGATGTGTCACCTGGTAATGTCAGTCCGTGAATTGGTGGCCACTGTACTGAAAGCGGAAATGTGAAAAACAACTAGAGACAGTGTCATATCGGGATGACACAAGAAGATACTACCACCACTTCTCCTGCTCCACCCCAGTCCACAAAACTGCAAATGGCAACAACAATGCATGGATGTTCTAATCATGTTTGTTCAGCACACAAAATATCAAATCAATCGGATTAAAATTTTGAGACCAGTTGCAAATACAGAGTCATAATAGACTTGTTCAAAAGGTGCGGTAACTCTTGGGAAATAAGGTACAGCAACATAGCCTAACAATATGCGCAAGTTCATATCATTATAAGTTATCTCCGTCAACATGTATGGTGTATGGAGATTTAATACCTGGATGTTGGTTTTTAAACATGAGCCGCAGGCAAGGTGTTTAAATGAGAAATCCAGGTATTAAATCTCCATATACCATACATGTTGACGGAGATAACTTTTTTGTCCCGTTTGAAACACAATAGAAACATAGTGGAAATGAATTTGCAGACACCTTTCTCATGCATCGCAGTTGTTTTGTTTTTACAAATGCAGAAGACAACAGAACAGATAGAGTTACATCCCTTGGGTCATTAAGGAAACAAGTAAACAGTAGTTTGTTGACATATCGTGCCCCGAGTTCCAAAGTGTTCTATGCGGACCTACTAAATAATGAACATAACACAAATACAAACAAAAACAAGTAAAAAATTGCAAAATATAGGCTAATAAAAGTTTAAAAGGGGTAGATTGGTGTGTGTAGGGGTATGTTTTATTCATGTCTGAAATTTTATCGACTTCTGATGAGTATTAAGATGATTTAAAATTGTTGCATGATGCATAACTTGTGTTCGTTAATTAGTCGCAGTTGACCTGCCCTACTAAATAACAAACACAAGAAACGATAGTGGATAATTAATTGGCTGTCAATATTGCATTGGATTACCACTTGCATAAATGGCTGGTTTGAAATTTGTCTCTTTTATATTTTATTATGCCCCCGAAAAATTTTCGAGGGGGTATAGAGCCGAGGTCTCCGTCCGTATGTCCGAACATTTTGTATTATAACTCGAGCATCAGTTGTTGGATTTTAATGTTCTTTGGTAATGGTAATATGGCAGCTTGGGGGAATGGATGCCCTTGTACCTTGTGTTTCATAGCGTTTTTTTAATTCCGTTCATTCAAAGTTGTTTGGATGAACCAATTCTCTTCAAACATTCAGAAGTTATTTATTTACATGGAAGTCTAACTTTGCTACCTTCGGGGGTATAAGCACACACGTTAACGTTGCTCTTGTTTATTTACTTATTATTACTATTTTTAACTGGGTTCAATTTTAATTATCTTTGTTGCCTATCTGCTACGTTGGATGTTTTATTGTTTGTCAGACAATTCTACTGATGTACAACATTGTTGTTTTGGTAATTAGCGATGCACTTTTGATTTTTAGCTTAACTTGACATTGTCAAGATAAGCTATTGCCATCACGCGTGCGGAAGTCTGTGAGTCTGTTCACATTTTCCTTTAGCACAGGCTACACCCTGCAGTTCTTGTCTGATCGTCACGAAATTTCATATGCAGGATTGGGATCATGTCTAGATGAGAACGTCCCCTTTTGGTCGCGATCAGTCAACCGGTATGGCTGCCCGAGCCCAAAACCCGAAAACCATTAGCACAGTCTACAGGTCGTATTTATGAAGGGATTTCATTGTAACTTGGTAGGATGCCTCTGTATAATGCCTAGATGAGAACGTCCCCTTTTGGGCATGATCTATCAACTGTGATGGCTGCCCAAGCCTGAAGCCCAAAAACTTTTAGCACAGTCTGCAGGTCATGTTTAATATGGAGGGATTTCATTGTAACTTGGTAGGATGACTCCTTATGATGTCTAGATGAGAATTTCCCCATTTGGGCGTGATCTGCCAACTGTGACGACTGCCCAAGCCCAAAACCCGAAAACCTTTAGCACAGTCTACAGGTCATATTTATTGAGGAATTTCATTGTAACTTGGTGGGTTGACTTCATACAATGTCTAGATGAGAATGTCCCCTTTTGGACAACTGTGACGGCTACAGGGGCCCGAAGCCCTAAAACCTCTAAAACAGTCTACAGGTCATAATTATGAAGGGATTTCATTGTAACTTGGTAGGATGACTCCAAATAATGTCCAGATGAGAATATCCCCTTTTGGTCGCGATCATTCAGCCTTTATGGCTGCCCGAGCCCAAAGACCTTTAGCATAGTCTACAGGTCATATTTATGGAAGGACTTCATTGTAACTTGTTAGGTTGACTCCATATAATGCCTAGATGATGACATCCCCTTTTGGTCGTGATGGCTACAGGTGCCTGAAGCCCGAAAATCTTGAGGACAGTCTACAGGTCATATTTATGAAGGGATTTCATTGTAACTTCGTATGATCACTCCAGATGATGCCCAGATGAGAATGTCCCCTTTTGGTTGCGATCATTCAACCATTATGGCTGCCCGAGCCCGAATACCTTTAGCACAGTCTTCAGTTCATATTTATGAAGGGATTTATGGTAACTTGGTTGGTTTGACTTCATATAATTAATGTCTAGATGAGAACATCCCCTTTTGGACAGGATTGGGCAACTGTGACAGCTACAGGGGCCCAAAGCCTGAAAACCTTTAGACCAGTCTACAGGTCATAATTATGAAGGGATTTCATTGTAGCTTGGTAGGATGACTCCAAATAATGTCTAGGTGAGAACGTCCCCTTTTGGTCGCGATCATTCAGCCTTGATGGCTGCCCGAGCCCAAAAAGCTTTAGCATAGTCTATTGGTTGTATTTATGGAAGGATTTCATTGTAACTTGTTAGGTTGACTCCATATAATGCCTAGATGATGACATCCCCTTTTGGTCGTGATTGGTCAACTGTGATGGCCACAGGTGCCCGAAGCCCGAAAATCTTGAGCACAGTCTACAGGTCATATTTATGAAGGGATTTCATTGTAACTTCGTAGGATGACTCAAGATGATGCCCAGATGAGAATGTCCCCTTTTGGTTGCAATCATTCAACCATGATGGCTGCCCGAGCCCAAAAACCTTTAGCACAGTCTTCAGTTCATATTTATGAAGGGATTTCATTGTAACTTGGTAGGTTGACTTCATATAATGTCTAGATGAGAACAGCCCCTTTTGGACACCATTAGACAACTGTGATGGCTACAGGGGCCTGAAGCCTGAAAACCTTTAGCACAGTCTACAGGTGATATTTATGAAGGGATTTCATTGTACCTTGGTAAGATGACTCCAAAGAATGTCAAGATGAGAACGTCCCCTTTTGGTCATGATCATTCAGCCTTGATGGTTGACCGTGCCCCCAAACCCCAAAACCTTTAGCATAGTCTATAGGTCATATTTATGGAAGGATTTCATTGTAACTTGTTAGGTTGACTCCATATAATGCCTAGATGATGACATCCCCTTTTGGTCGTGATTGGTCAACTGTGATGACCTCAGGTACCCAAAGCCCGAAAATCTTGAGCACAGTCTACAGGTCATATTTATGAAGGGATTTCATTGTAACTTCGTAGGATGACTCCAGATGATGCCCAGATGAGAATGTCCCCTTTTGGTTGCGATCATTCAACCATGATGGCCACCCGAGCCCAAAAACCTTTAGCACAGTCTACAGGTCATTTATGAAGGGATTTCATTGTAACTTGGTATGTTGACTTCATATAATGTCTAGATGAGAACGTCCCCTTTGGACGCAATTGGGAAACTGACGGCTACAGGGGCCCGAAGCACAAAAACCTTTAGCACAGTCTACAGGCCATATTTATGAAGGGTTTTCAATGTAACTTGATAGGATGAACTGTGAGGGCCACATACATTAACTGTGAGGTCATATTAACCCACCCCTCAGCTCTTTAGTACAGTGTACACCTCATATTATTTTTATCAAAAACATAGCATACAAGGAACAGAAATGAACATATTCCCAATTATCACAATTCTTGTCTTATTTCATAATCCTTTCATAAACATTGAACATTATCCTTTTCATCAAACACAACACACAAGTTAAGCTACAGTGTCAAAGACACTTTCATTTTACATGTAGTTTTCTTAAGTGTGGGATGCTTGTTTTTATAATGATAATGTATTAACATTTGAATGATTAAATAAGGAGGTAGCGGCCTCCCCCCAAAGCTAGGCAAAAATCTCAAGGGCAGAGGCATATACTGGTGGCTGGCACGAATTCACCTGTTATTTACGGAAATGGGGTGCTACTGTGGGAACGGAAGGAGAGACTCCTTGTGGGATTGGTACATGCAGTAGCATCAGAGGGAGGGGGACAATATCATTAATGTGATGTAATACGATATACACCAGTTGGAAGAAGGGTCGCTCACAGTTATCAAACAAAAGGGGGGGGGGGGGGCTAGGAGTGAAAGACAAACTGTTATAATAACCCTGGGGGAGGGAGTGAAATAGCACATAGATTCTTATGCGTATGCGCTTGCATAACAGTTTGATGTCCTTTTGGAAATGACATAAGGTGAGTTTTTTCCCCATGGGTGGGAACAAATTTTAACCCTTTTCCTAATCAATTTTTCATGGTTACTCAGGGAGTGTTTGGATAAATTTGTTTCCTGAGTTAGCCAATTGGGTCAGTGTGGAGTTGCGTATTTGCTGTTTAAGCCTTGGCGCTGTATTTTATTTTTATGGCGGGTATTTTCAGTGTGACTCTGTCTGTTTTGGTTTCTGCTATGTCTTTTTGGGATGACGATTAACCCTTTTTGGTCGCTGTGGTAGTGGTAAAGAAAGTTTGGGCTGGTAAATTTCATTGGGAACAACATTGGTTAGGTTATATTGTCCATAATTATTGAGGAGGGATAGAGTGCAGGCATCTTTGTACAATAGAGATCTGGTATTAAGTGCTGTCCTAAACGGTTGTGGGCACTTAGATTGAGTGTATTCATTTTGGAAAATATTGATACTGGTGTTGGTACTGAGTGAGGTTCTTTATTACTGGTCCGGAATTAATATCTGCTTGGAGGGTAACTAGTTTTGCCTAAACCAGGCTTTTCAAACAAATGAGAGGGAAGAGGGATGATTGTGGGTATATGGTAAATATAAGTCAAATACCGATGATGGTTTAACTAATCACGTTTGGATGTGTGAAAGGTGTTAATGTAATGATGTCTTGTGGGTTTTATTGGATAACAGCGTAAGAGATGGAAAATCTCAGTTAAAGAAATGGTGTGCCTAATAGTGAGGAACTGAAAAAATAGGCCGATGAAATCGTCAGATGTGTACCCATACGCGCAACAAGTAGAAAGCTGTATGGGGGGGGGGGGGGGGGGGGGGCCACCACCACAGAAGCCGACATTATGTACACCATACAAAGTATGGGTACATATAGAAATGGATTGGAGGAGTGTCTAATTTGATGGATAAAGGGTTAATATCTCCAGATCAAATTATCAGATTTACATAAAAAACCATACAGCACAGCACATCAGTAACCTGAATCAATATATAAAGTAACATGACAATCGGATTGATATTTTTTGAGTTATCTCATGCCAAAGGGATTGGAGGAATTTTCAATTTGAAGGATAAAGGATTAATATCTCCGGATCAAATTATCAGATTAACGCCAAAAACTAGACAGCTCAGCACATCAGTAACCTGAACACAATTATAAAGTAACTTGACAATCCAAGCAATATTTTTAAGTTATCAAATGCCAAAGGGATTGGAGGAATTTTCAATTTGAAGGATAAAGGGTTAATATCTCAGGATTAAAATAACAGATTTACACCAAAAACTATACAGCTCGGCACATCAGTAACCTGAACACAAATATAAAGTAACTTGACAATCCAAGCAATATTTTTCAAGTTATCGAATGCCAAAGGGATTGGAGAAATTTTCAATTTGAAGGATAAAGGGTTAATATCTCAGGATCAAAATAACAGATTTACACCAAAAACTATACAGCTCGGCACATCAGTAACCTGAACACAAATATAAAGTAACTTGACAATCCAAGCAATATTTTCAAGTTATGGAATGCCAAAGGGATTGGAGGAATTTTCAATTTGAAGGATAAAGGGTGAATATCTCAGGATCAAAATAACAGATTTACACCAAAAACTATACAGCTCGGCACATCAGTAACCTGAACACAAATATAAAGTAACTTGACAATCCAAGCAATATTTTTCAAGTTATCGAATGCCAAAGGTATTGGAGAAATTTTCAATTTGAAGGATAAAGGGTTAATATCTCAGGATCAAAATAACAGATTTACACCAAAAACTATACAGCTCGGCACATCAGTAACCTGAACACAAATATAAAGTAACTTGACAATCCAAGCAATATTTTCAAGTTATGGAATGCCAAAGGGATTGGAGGAATTTTCAATTTGAAGGATAAAGGGTTAATATCTCGGGATCAAATCATCAGATTTACACCAAAAACTATACAGCTCGGCACATCAGTAACCTGAACACAAATATAAAGTAACTTGACAATCCAAGCAATATTTTTCAAGTTATCAAATGCCAAAGAAATGGATACGGACGCCGGCCGGACAGACGAACGACGGAGGGATGATGGCATTATGTGTTCCATACATAGTATGGGTACACATAAACATTATTTGAAAGAACCCATATTCAAACTTGGCCTGTATTACTGGCTGGGTAACACACATACCAACTTTGGTCGAGATCAATTTATTTATTTATTGGTGTTTAAGGTCACATGGGTCGAGATCAAATAATCCAAACTCGAGTTATCAGTTGGAAAACCAAAGTGTTAATTGACGGCCGAATTCTAAGCCGAAAAACGGCCATAACACATGTAAAAATATTTGGACGGAACCCATATCCAAACTTGGCCTGTATTACTAGCTGGGTAATAAACATATCCATTTTGGTTGAAATCAAATAATCCAAACTGAAGTTACTGGTCAGAAACAAAAAAATGTTAATGGACAGTCAATTCTAAGTCGAAAAAAAAGCTGTTAACTCATGTAAAAATAATTGGATGGAACCCATATTCAAACTTGACCTGCATTTCTAGCTGGGTAATACACATACCAGCTTTGGTTGAGATCATATAATGCAAACTGGAGTTAACAGTGGGAAACCAAATATGTTATCGGATGGACAGACTGATTACACAATACGACAGGTGTATAAAAAGCTCTTCTTTTTGTGGCAGCCCAGTAGGCCTATTTGCTCTTGGTAGCAAGCTGTGGTAACGGAGCAGGCACATTTCCCTTTAGAGGAGAGAGTTACACTATTTGGTGCCCCTGGTTGGAAAAAAGCTATGCTCACCATAAGAAAGAGCAATGCATTTTGCAGTGCCCAAGAAGCCTGTGGCTCCGAGTAGAAATGGCTTCTACTGAGTGTGGTGGCCCAGCAAGCTTGTCGGGCTGTATTTAGCAGCAGTTTGAGTCTGTGTTGCATTGAGAAGGGCGACATCTTCATGGTAGAGTTGGGTATATATAGACACTGATAGTGATGGATTGGTTGAGAAGTTGTAGTGTGTTTGTCAGGAATAAATTGCACTCTGTGTGTCTGCAAGATACTTTGTCAAATCTGAGAACCTTCCACCGACCTACAAGTGCATACAGCAGCTTCAGAACCTACCACCATGTGTAGAAGTGGTGTGGGAATACAAAGATTAATGCATGTGAATGGGGTTTGACCGAAACGCTACACAACTCTCGTCTTATCGAAAGGCAACTGAAAACAGATTAAAATTGCAATTCAAAGAGAAATCACTTGTGACAGACTTTGTTAACAGAGCTAGGCAAAAAAAACCAGTTTGGGCCCTCATATTTTATTTATATCACAAAAAACAAACAAGTGTAATGCTAACACGTTCCTCCAAGCTGCCCTATCACCATATCAAAGAACATTAAAATCCGACAAATGATGCTCAAGTTATAATACAAAATGTTCGGATGGACGGACAGAGACCTCGACTATATACCCCCTCGAAAATTGTTCGGGGGCATAATAACTGAGCTAATAACTACACATCAATAACTCTTGATAAACTTTGTGGTTTGAGTGTGTACAGCTCAGGCCCTCATATATATACGCGTGCATAATGAAGATCAGATTATAATCCAAATAAGATCCAAATAAACTCAGAATAGTTTGAAATTGCCATTCAGAGGGCAGAAACTCTAAAAAACAAAAGTAGACAGAGCTAAAAAAAAAAAAAAAGTTAACAGTTTGGAAGACCTACCAGTGTCCACAGATGGCAAAAGGCAGATGAACAGGGTTGATCAGGTCATTAAGATTTTTGTTTGGGCCCTACAAAGTAGATCTTCTATTTCCCAGGCCATTTTTTTGTAAATTTCTATGTGAGCGGACTCGGTTCGAATCCCACCTGCGGCAACTGCATTGTGTCCTTGGGCAAGACACTTCAACTCCATTGCTGAGTGGGGGCACAGTGGCATTGTGTATTAAGGCGTACTCCACGTGGATGGTGCACTTTTCAACCACTGCTAACCCTGCTTGTGTGGAATTAGTATGTTGGGGAGCTGACAGTTGCTCGGTGGTTCTCTCCGGGTACTCCTCCACCCGTAAAGCTGTCATGGCCATGATTAGCCATTGTGCATAAATATGTGACCTTAAACACCAATAAATAATAATAATAAATAAAGTGGGCAGGCAGTTTTTTATTTTATTTTTTATTTTTGTAATTATTTCTTTGCCATCAAAAGTTCATGTTCTTGGTTTGTTTTATGTTTTAGGCCTCATTTTCTACAAAATAGCATGAGTGGTGGTGTATTTCGTCTCTTGAGTGCAAGAAGGCTTTGCAATACTAAAGCATTAGGATAAAATATCAGACATAAACCATTCAATTTAATTTTTTTAAGTTTGCACTGGTTATAAAAAGAGAGCATGCGGCAGCCAAAAGGACCATTCAGGAGGGCCTGAGAAACAGATTTTAAAATCTTTTAGGCCTTATGTTTGAGTAAACATAAAAAAGACACATATAGAGATCAGTATTTTAAGATTTATTATCATTTTTATTTTTATTATATTTGTTTTGTACTGTGTCAACATATACATGTATGCCATACTTCATATTCTATGGAAGGGACGTACATAGCTGGAGGGTCTTCAAATGGTGTGTGATCAGTCAGATTTCTAACTGGTGGTTGGTGTCTCTGCATGACCTGACATAGGCATGGCATGTCCCAAGGGCCGGCTCAAGTTGGGGGAGAGTTTGAGAGGGGGTATATTCTCCTTTCAATGGTGCCTCCCCCCCCAAAAAAAAATTTTTGAACCCCTGAGATTAACTCTGAGGTCTCCCTCTGGCTTAAATCTTGTCATTTTATCCCCAAGAAAAATGCATTTCCCCAGGTAGGTCCATGAGTTTTCCCTAACACAGACTTGGCTTCACAAGGACTATAGGCGGACAGCTATTCAGCCAAATTTCATTGACAAAAGCAGTGAAGTATATACCCTGACTGGTGACAGAATCCATTTGTAATTTTTAAACAATTTTGTCAGCTGCCTGGAAAAAATTTGACTGAGAATTGGAAAATCACTTTGCTCTTGTCATATTTGTTTGGTCAGAGCCAAAGTAAATTGATATTTTTGAGTTTCCAACTTTTGGAATTTACATCACCAAATTTCCAACTTTTGAAATTTCACCCCCTCCACATACCCCTTTTATCTACATCCCTGCCCTCATTGAAACATGTCCGAGCTCATTGTAATGAGGATATATAAACTGTTTTTACCAAAAAATTACAAGTTTTTAGTTATTCAGTAAATATTTTTGCAAGTGTCATCTGCTCTTCAGGTTGGGTCAGGGGCTAAAATATATATTCTGTCAGTTTTTTATCCTTCCAGTGTGAGCTAAGGATACACTGCAGAATTCATGAATAAAGTGCTTGCGGGGGTATGTGCAAGAAGCGGCACCAATATCAGCAGTCATTTGTAAGTGTAAGGAACCAAATAAATTCAAGTCAAATTTCCACAAAAAGACCTCTTGGGCAAGCCTGAAAATAAGCAGACTGTCATCTGCAAAATGAGGTCCCCAGAGGGTGAATTTGGTGATGCTACCCTGCACAGCAGGGTAGTATCACTAAATTTATCCTCTGTGAACCTCAATCTGAATCAAGGTTTCAAGCCTAAACAGAAAGATGAACCCAGAGGATAAATTGGTCCACTGTATGGGATAGCATCTGCAAATTCATCCTCCAGGGACCTCATTCTGCAAATGACAGATTGCTTATATTCAGGCTTGCTCTTGAATGAGAGTGGTAGTAACATAATTCCATTTTGCAACAAAGGTTCGTTTCATTGAGCGGTCATATACTACATCATGGGAGCAAAGAAACAAATGGCTGGTCATTTGTGGCAACAAGTCAAATACAGTATGGATCACTCCTTTCCAGGTCATCAGTATATTTATTTATTTACTGGGGTTTAAGGTCACATACTTATGCACAATGGCTAATCGTGACCGCGACAGTATTACGGGTGGAGGAAGCCGGAGTACCCAGAGAGAACCACCGAGCAACTGTCAGCTCCTTAACATTCTAACTCCGTCCAAGCTCTGCTCAAGCAAGGTTACAGCGGTTGAAGACATGTGCACCATTGACGTGCAGTACACGGCATCATCGTGCCCCCATGTAGGCAACCGGGATAAAGTGCCTTGCCCAAGGACACAACGTGGGTCGTCCCGGACAGGGATCGAACTCGAGATCTCTAGCATAGAAGTCCAACAGTCTACCACTGAGCCACTGCACTCCCTCCAGGTCACCAGTAGTGTGAGTTTCTTCCACACATTTTTTCCAGTGTTAAGGCCCTTTTTCAATCTTTCGAAAAAATGTATGGTGGGTCGGGGACATTGGCACACACTTTGCATTTCCCCTCTTGTTTTTCCTACCAAATCATTTCCCACGAACACTCTCTGAGAGGTTCCATTAATAAGCCAATTTATCCTTTGGTTTGGAAGAAAAAAATGTAAATGTTTGAATACAGGCGAATCCTGTCAATTGAAGACCAACTATTCAAATGATATAGGTTTAATTAACAGAAATATTGGATTAACAAGAATTTGGTTATAAATTTGGGCGACAAGTTGAGTATTTATTCTATAAAATCTTGTTTGACAGAGTTCACTGTACTTTGTAAATAAAGATAAAATAATTTAAATGCTTATAATAGAAGTAGTGAGGCCAAACAAGCCAGCAAAGTTTGGGGCTAAAAAAGGTTTTCTCTATTACCTGCGTACAATTTTAACAAGTCAATTTGTAGTAAAGGTACAACAAATGGTTTGGTGTTGCAAATTAACAGGGTTATTCTGTTAGGCATTACCTAATTATGTGAAGCTCACTTTGGAAAAATACTAAAATCATTGTTTGCAACTTAGATTAATATCATTCCTAGCACCTGCTGCTGTTCTGTAACAACATGAAGGCTGTTACACACTACTTGCAGTGCAATGATGTTAAAATTTTCAACACTCTGCAATGTTTCTAGTTAAGGTGCTATATAAGTAATGGACTTTTTGTTTATTTTGAAATTCCCACGTCTGATATTCCTTAAATTCAAATTAAATATACACAAACTATTCATCAAAATGAAGGTTGTGGGGTACAGAACACGAAAAATATATGAAATCAACTCACAGAGTTGACAGCAGGTACCACTGGTTCCTGAAAGTCTACTACCATATTCGTACCAGAACTGATAATACAATAATACTTCACAAGAACAACTTGTGGCCAAATGTGCTTCAGATATCCAAGAACATAGCTAGGCAATCAAAACACTTTAGAGTGCAGCGATAGGACACCATTTAGGAAAAGAACACTGTCTGCATTTTTTTTATTGAATATGGATTCCATGTTCGACGGATTAGCGCAACTCACTCGATACCACAAATTTCCATCAAAAAACAAAATCGAAATTTCAACAGGTGTCATGATACCTTGCATAGAATATGGCAACTGTGCAGTCTCTATATAATAATAGCCTGCTGTATCAAGGCGATCTTTCTCATTATTTGATTTTAGACGGCGTTGTATATCGATGCTTTTTCCGTCCGATGACGATGACCAGAAATCGAAAGTACAATGTACAATGTCAACAAAAGAGACAGTTTTGGAAGTTACCCCCTGCAGCTCTGTCCCTATATTCTGATGAATTGTGATGCCCCTTATATATGTGAAGATGTATTTTATTATCAGTTCTGGTATGAGACTTCCAGGAACCAGTGGTGCCTTCTGTCAACTCTATGAGTTGATTACATATATTTTTCGTGTTCTATCCATCTCAACCTTCATTTTAATGTATAATTTGTGTATATTTAATTTGAATAATAGAGGTGGTAATTTCAAAATAAACAAAATCCCACCACTTATATAGCACCTTAACTGGTCGAGTGCTGGAAGCCCATATTTGGACTTTATTCTGGGGTGAAGGTACTGCAAATTGAAGGCTTCATACTCAGTGGATGTACTTCATATTTTCTTTGAAGTGACATTATTCAGTCTATAAGGACTTGTCTTGCTACAATTTATGGGAGAGTACAGGCACTCTCCCATGAACTGTGACAAGGCCAAGACATGCCAACAAATTTTGATGGCCTAAAATAATTTAGCACTCTACCGGTTAAAGTGGTGCTGTAAAACAAACATGAGTACTCATTCACTTATTTTATTTATTATTTATTGTGGCTTTAATGACACTTTCAACAGCCAGGGCCATGTCAGTCATTTATTTATTGAGGTTTTCATGACACTTTCAACAGCCAGTCATAGTGTATCAGTTTTATGGGCGGAGAAAGCTGGAGTTCCAACATACTGATCTCGCACAAGCAGGGTTAGCATTGGTGTAAGGCTTATGTACCATCGACATGCAGTAAACCTTATTAACCCTTTACCCAACGTAACGGCCAAAACCGGCCAGCGCTATTCTCAAAAATCGCCAATTAATTTTCAAAATATTTTCATTTTTTGTCTCAAAAACATAGGTTATGACCCCTCGTTGGAACGATCTCGACGAGCTCGTTCCAACGAGGGGTCATAACCTATGTTTTTGAGACAAAAAATGAAAAAAATTAGTTATTCAAGAATTTTTTTGGCAAGTGTCGTCTGCTTTTCATGTTACGTAAAGGGTTAAACCATGACGGTTGTGCATATTCAACATTATGCATTGTTGTGCATATTCAACGTTATGCAATACAATACAGACACTGGGAAATGTTCTAGGAACACCACATGTGGAATCTGGATTATATGTAAGAATGCATCTGACTGGATGTTACGTATCTGAGTAACATTGTGATGTAAATGAAATGCTTCAACACACAACCGCATCAAGCAAGAAAGTTATCAGATCGCCAAAGGT
Organism: Pictodentalium vernedei; assembly: GCA_031216915.1. Lineage (NCBI taxonomy): Eukaryota > Metazoa > Mollusca > Scaphopoda > Dentaliida > Dentaliidae > Pictodentalium > Pictodentalium vernedei. The sequence goes on along the minus strand of CM062297.1, from coordinate 483,437,092 downwards.
GATATTTTTCTTTAAAAAATCTGCTTTTTTCACTTACTTCAAGTTTGATCGTTTTTGTAAATACAGAACGCAACTCAGGGAGAGTATGAAGGACAGGAATCAACAACCCTTGGTAGAGTTTTTTGTTGTATTTCCCACACGCCTTTGACCCTTGGTGGAGTTATTGTATTTCATGCAAGCATTCAGCTCTTGGTGGAGTTTTTCTTGTATTTCAAGTGTGCCCTTGGCACTCTAATGAAATACAGGAGAAACTCCACCTCGGGTCACTGATTCCAGTCACCTGTACTCCACCCTCATTATGTTCCCTGTGCCACAATGCCCCCACTTTCAGCAATTGGGATTAAGCGTCTTGCCAAGGACACAATGTAGATGACCCAGGTAAATATTGAACCTACAACCTTTCAATCCAAGTCCAATGATCTTACCAATTTTCCTTGTATTCATTATGCAAACTGAAACATTAAATCGCAGTATATAATTTTGATCTGATGATTTGTTGCATCAAAATTATAATCTGAGATTGAATTCCATTTAATTAATCACCATCTTTCTTCAATGATAACATTCAAATTACATTCGTCACAGTGTGTTAAGTCTCCAACTGAAAAGAACTAGAGCTGCCCACCAGGGGTGGCTAATACACCCAAAAGAATGCCCTGATACAGCAGTCCAGCAGTTGGAGTGAGGAAACCAGAAAAATTTGTAAATTGAAGGTCACTGTATCCTTCACCTTTAGAACAATGGCCCCAATATAAATAGGATTCTCGCTTTCATTATACCCAATCCACATGTCAAGTTTGGTTTTGATGGGCACATAGGAAATTTAAATAAAGAGAACCAGGAAATTTTTAAGTTGACCATTGGCACAATAACCCAGAAATACATAGGATTCTTCATCTCATCATACCTAACCCATATGTCAAGTTGGGTTTCCATGGGTCTTGAGGAATTGTAATCAGAGAGCAGAGAATTTGTAAGTTAAAGCTCATTGTGACCTTGACATTTGGTACAATGAACCAAAATAAATAGGTTTCTTCCTCACATCATACCCCACCACACGTCAGGTTTGGTTTTGATCAGACCAGTGAATTTTAAATAAAGAGCTGAAAGCAACACCCAAAAAACCTATCTGTTCAAGGTCACTTTGACCGTAACATTGGCACAATGACTGAAAAATACATGGGGAGCTTTGACTTATCATATCCAACCCACATGTCAAGTTAGGTTCTGATTCACACAGAGAATGGAAACCAAATCCATCTAGAGACGGAAGGCAAGAAAGACAGTGCCACAGCTAATCCTTCACTCCCCACACACACACACAAAATTATTTTGGGGTGATAAAACTTGTTAGTTATAACCTGATGACAGCTCTTTCATCATGCTCAGTGTGCAAGAGCCTTACATAAGAATAGATTTTAACCATCCTTTACATTTGAGTGGGTCCCAGGACTATCCAAAGGGTATATCTTCTAGAAGTTTGGAACTGACTCAACACAATGGGCCTGCTGCGTTCCCTTTCCTGAGGCTTCAAATCAGAATTCATGGACTTGAAGAGAAACTTCATACAACTTAACACTTCACCAAACTCATAGGTCATAATCAGCCAGCAATATTTACAAATATCATTCAATTTTTTTTTAATTTTTACCTCCAAATGATTGATTATGTCTCATTGGAATGAACTAGTTTATCTTGTTCCAATGATTTTTGTTACTCAAGAACTTTTTTACAAGAATCATGTTTGGTGAAGGGTTAAAAGTTTTAGAGTTGTATAAATACATGGAGATAATAATTATACAGAAATGAGTCTAGTAAAATGATGTATGGAAATTAATAAAATGGAATACATAATTCATATAACTATAAATAACAATTAACAATAGATTCATTAACAAAGAATGGCTCAATATATTCAGGTAGATCAAAAAATGTTAAAACAAAAAAAAAATCTGGTATATTAAAAAGTGTAATGCACAATTGCTGACTGATTTTTGGAGGTCAATCAATGGTTACCGCAAGCAAAAATGGCCAAACTCTGCTGCAAAGAGGAAGATTTTGCTTTGCGGTTCACGAAACCATATATAGCTCCAGAACCCTGTTTAAAAGTGTTTTGTTATACTATTTTATAATAAGCAGTTAGGGTTTGTTTTGTATGAAAGGGGTGATTTTATAATTTATAGGATGTCCAAGCAGAATATGATTAATAACATTTAGGACCCAGATTGGATGGTTAACCCTTTACCTTCACAAATTGGACACATTCACGTAATTTTGAAACTGAGCAGTTGAAATTTTTTTTTTTTTTAAACAATATCAACAAAACCCTATCTTGTGACCCCTCATTGCAAGGAGCTCGTAGGGAATGTTCCAATGGGGGGGGGGGGGGGGGGGGGGGGGGCAGGGGGGAGGTGGAGAGGAGGTTGTCACATGATATGATTTTGTTGATATCCTGTGTGTTGGGTAAAAAGTTAACTTTCAACATACACAATACTTTTCATTTCTTGTAAAATTATTATATTTCACTGCTCGTCACTCAGGAATATAATTAAGGAATCCACTCAAAAAACATGTGTATTCTCTATATATTTTTTCAAACCACAACATAATTATGCTATATTTTCAATCTATTCACATCTGGAAAACACAAACAAGAAATTTGATACTTTTTCCAGCCATGCAAAACTGCATAATACATGTAACTTTGTGGTAAACGAGAGCCTGGGTTATACATTTGTAAGTTAACTGGTAGAGTGCTAAATTAGTCGAGTGCTAAATTATTTTTGGTCTTGGCCTTGTTACAATTTTTGGAGAGTGCCTGTGGACAAACTCCTATAAATTGTAACAAGGCAAATCTTAGACTAAATAAGATTACTTATTTATTTACTGGTGTTTAAGGTCACATATTTCTGCACAATGGCTAACCATGACCACAACATGGAGGTAAAGTCAAGATCAGTCAATCGTTTATACCCCATGTTGCCTACTTTAGAGGAATCACACCCCAAGCATTAGTAACTGGGCCTATTTTACCAGTGAAACAGAGCTTGTTTACCACAGTAAACAAGCGCTGCTTCACTTCCCAGAGGGAAATAAGATCACTTCAAAGATAATATGAAGCACAGCCACTGAATTTGAAGCCTTCAAGTTGCAGTACCTGCACTACAGAATAAAGCCCAAATATGGGCTTCCAGTACTCTACCAGTTAAGATGAATTCTGCTCAACAGGACAAGTAAAATCTGCCAGTGCATGCAAATCCTTTAGGTTTATTGGTGTTCAAGGTCATTTTCAGCATTTTTGGCAATATTATGACTGCAACACAAGTATAAAATCAACTTTAGCCAATCGTTTGTACTCCTGTTGCCTGCATTACAGAACTTGCACTCAAGTCACTGGTTAATGGGTCCTATAAACACATAAAACAGCTCTTGTTTACCATGGTAATCAAGCTCTACTCCACATTTTTCCAAACAAATTAATTAACTCCATCAAATACAGTAATTACCAAACATATATTTGGTTCATTTTTCTCCATTAAAACCCACTGCCGACAGCTCCCATTGTTTCACCTTCTCTGTTACCTTAAAGAAAAACTGCTATGAACAATATGTGCAATATTTTTCAGAATGACCGGGCATTCTTGAAAGAATTACCTGGCATTAGATAAACAATACACAGTTACTGTTCTGAAACATACATTCAGCCTGGCCTGACCAAAGTTTTACCACTATTTTCTATTTAAACATCCATGCATGCCATGCTATTGTCTTCGATGAGTTACATCCCGACCGATAACTCACTGATCAGAACTGTGAGCGCGGGGCTGTGGTTAAGGCATTGGACTTCAAACCAAAATGTTCTTGCCAGGGGTGACTGCTTTGTGTCCTTGGGCAAGGCACTTAATCCCAATTGCCTGTGTAGGGGCATGGTGGCACTGTGTACTAAGTTGGTTGTACCACACATTGATGGTGCACTTGTCTTCAACCAATGCTAACCTGCATGTGTGGAGTTAGTATGTTAGGGAGTCTGACAATTGGCTGTCAGAGGTGTCATTAAACCCCAATAAATAAATAAATAAATAAATAAATAAATAAATAATAACTGATTAAAATTGTTCACATTTTCAACTTTTATTCTCAGTAAGATAAAATTATTCCATTTTTTTTTCACATTAAAACAAGAATTTAACTGGTAGAGTGCTTAATTATTTTTGGTCATCAAAATTTGTTGACAAGTCTTTGCCTTGTTAACATTTATGGGAGAGTGCCAATAGGTATTCTCCCATAAATTGTAACAATGCAAATCCTTAAAGACAAAAAATTTCACTTCAAAGATAATATGAAGTACATCCACTGAATAAAAAGTCTTTACGTTATGGTACATGTGCCCAAATGTGGGCTTCCAGCACTTCACCAGTTAATGTACAGTGGGTCTCATGTCAGATATCACACAAGACCTTGGGTATTCGGCCAGATAATAGTCTCGGGCTTTGCCCTCGATCATTATCTGGCCAAACACCCTGGCCTTGTGTAGTATCCTTCACATAACACAGTTTTTACCTTACAATGGATCAAGCCTGATTAACACATTCAACGAGAGTACTATAATCCTAGTTTTGGGAGAGAATTAAAAAAATATATTTAGAAACAGACATACATTTTATGGAGAGTGAAATGCTTTTATTCAACTTTAATTCTGGGAAATGGATGCTGAAACTGTTTCTGTCACATTGTGTTAAGTAAAAGATTATCACATGTCAACCAGTAAGAAGCTGACTTTAACAAAATTAATAATATTGCAAAAGGTTCGCTTGGTATGCCAAAGGCATCCAATACATCATCTATATCTTTAAGTTACCAGGAGCCTTGTACAAAACAAATTATGCAATGAAACTTACATCACAGGGAAAAGCAAGCACCATGTTTACCGAAAATATTTTCCTAAACAAATAATACTAATCAAGCTCTTATTAGAGCTATGATGCATTTCAACATGTAACATGGCAAGATCTCTAAAGAACATAATCAAGCAAATTATTAACCCATCTAGCAATTAATTCCTAAAATTTGTATCGAGGTTTTTATGCATTGTGCAGAGAAAGTGAAATGTGTATCATTTTAAATTGACAACATCAACTGGAATGGTCTCTCTCTAAGCCCTTTTAAGTTTCTCACATAACAGAATATAATATTAACCCTTTACCTAATACGAAAAGCAGATGACACGTGCAAACAAAATTCTTGAATAACATTTTTTTTTCATTTGTTGAATCAAAAATATATCTTATGACCTCTCATTGGAACGAGCTCAATGAGCTTGATCCAATGAGTGGTCATAAGCTATGTTTTGAGACAAAAAAACAAAAAAATAATGAAAACAAGGGCAACGCCCCCGGTCCCCCGACCAAGATAGCAAATTCAAGGGAGCTGTTAGGATGCAATTTGTTCGCAGAGCATGGCCATTTTTTAACTTGACCTGTATTTCCAACCAATTAAACCACATACTTAGTTTCGTTTCAATCAAATGATCCAAAGTAAAGTTATCCAGACAACACAAAAAACGTATTTTCTAAGTCGAAAAAGGGGAATAAATCCAGTAAAAATCAGTGGAGCGTGCCCATTTTCGAACTTGACCTGCATTTCCACCCAAATAAGCGGCATACTAAATTTCGTTTCAATCAAATGATCCTAACTAAAGTTATCATCCGGACAACACAAAAACTGTATTTTTTAAGTCGAAAAAGGGGAATAAATCCAGTAGAAATCAGTGGAGCGTGCCCATTTTCGAACTTGACCTGCATTTCCACCCAAGTAAGACACATACCAAATTTAGTTTCAGTAAAATCATCCAAACTAAAGTTATCATCCGGACAAGGGTGTGATGGACGGATGGACGGATGGACGCACGCACACTGCTGATTACAATAGTCCCCCGAAGGGTCGGGGGACAATTAAATGGTGATATTTGTGAACAGTGCTGGCTGGTTTTGACCGTTACGTTGCATAAAGAGTTAACTCATTCAGAAGCAGGAGACAAGTTTGTGTTTTATTACATGCCTATTACTTTTCCTCCAGTTCCATACTTACAAATCCATACGGAATATGTGTACCATATGGATTTCGTTCACGGACTATTTTTCCACCTGATGTCATGGATCTATCAAAAGAACTAAACTCAGCCCATTTTCGTAAATGGCCAACCGAAATGTCTCATTCTGACCTAGACCAATTTTGGAGGTTGCAGTGACGGCCAATAAATTGAATGTTTACAGCAGCCATGATTAGATTTAGTGAAAAATTTCAGCAGGTTAAGAGTTAAAGAGCTCTCAATGAGCTGATAATATTCTGTTATGTGACACAATGTTGAAAAAGGCTTGTAATGTCCTTCCTTTAAGGGCCTGGACAATTGTCCGGAATTCCCACCAGACCACAGGCTCTACAGTTCCAGTAGCTCAGTAGTGATTTCTTGTCTGGTTTTGGCTGCCTGTTATGGAGCCAAGACTTATCTAGAGACCACTGCCTTGGTAATATGTCTATTGTCAGCAGGATCTTTTCATGATGGCGTGTAAGGGTACCTGTTCTGAGGTCGTAAAAGTCAGAAATAGTCTTTTAAATAGACATGCAACATAACTTTACAGGTAACCTATACACTACTACACACTAAGTTTCCACTATCAAGCTAATATATATCATGGCACTAAAGGAGTCCGATGCAATAGTAAAACAAAGACAAAAACTAAATGATCTTTATTTAATTGAAAGCTCTAGCCAGTGTTCATATATGGTTGATTTACAAAACTAAACTTTAGGCACTTTTCAGGATGTACCAACCACTCCCACAAGTACTTTTCAAATTTTTCCAAGGGCTTAATTAGATAAGTTTCTCAAGATAGAACCTTATAATTTACAGAATCTATTTGCATCAGCAGTAGGCCTCTCAGCCTATACAACTCTGCTCAGAGTAACTGCTTCTAGGGGCAGCTAAATACAGGATAAATATACTACTCGCATTTTGCTAAGGGTCACTCCTACCCATCCACATATTTGATACAAAAAAAGGTCAAATCTTGTATAATTTTAAGTTTGTTCATTAGGATTTAACGGCAATTTCAACAGCTTGGATCATACCATGTCAGACAGTTTTACAGGTGGGCAGAGTGGGAGTACCTGGAGAGAACCACTGAGTTATGGTGAATAACTTCCAGGCTCTCTAATTTCCCATCCTGATACCAGCAGTTAGCACTGGTTGAAGGTAAGTGTTACATTGACATGTTGTACATCTAAGGTTGACGAGCTGTATGCCCATGATTCACCTACCTTCAACCAATGCTAACCTTGCTTGTGCCAGGATGATAAATCAGGGAGTGTGACAGTTACGCAGCATTGCTGAGTGTTCGCCTATGGGTACTCTGGTTGACAAAAATATATGACCCAGACTGTTATAGGTTTCCTTGCTCCCCATAAAAGCAACACCAAAAAATAAATAATTAATTTAAAGTATAAAAAAGGAATAATACTGTAACATAATAAATTCAATCAAGAGCTACTGCTGAAGGCAATTATACCTCCACTGCAGTACTGGAGTAATGAAGCATAAATGAATTAAAAACAAAGTAACAACCAAAAAATCATGAAAAATTGACAAAGTAAAGACCAAAACTCTGGTGAAAAATACTTGTACGAGGGCAACTTTTTTATAATGTGCAGGAGCGGCTTGTCACAAGGATCCTTCATGCCAAATTTCATTAAAATCCATCCCCTTACTGCAGACATATTACTGTGAATGAACGGAAGCATGTATGCATGGTCATGCAGACAGACAGACACATGTAACCCAGTATATCCCCTATTCTCTTTGAGAGTAGGGGTAAAAATACATGTTCCCCCCACTGTTTTCTAGTTGAACTTTCACCTGTAATTTTATCCAGATCGGCTGCTGTAGGATACTTTAAATTTTTTAATCAGGTTTTAATACTTAATATTTTTAGTAATACTGTACTATTTAATATTATACTCACTTTTCAGTTTAAAAGTTAGAATAATTCAAGTCATTAAATAAAATCATGTGATGTGTGCTGCACCTGCAAAATCATCTCACTTCGAGTCCCAGTAGTTTATTTAACACTTTGCCTAGCGTAGTTGCCTGCATCTAACACCGATCCTTGGGAACCTCTCATGGAGAGCTTCCCAATAATCAATGTTAGGTGCCAGTATTATTTCAATCGATAAAAAACTGCAATTAATATGAAACAAAACCAAAACATGTGCACCGCCAGGCGTGGGCTATATCCCACGACAGAAAGTTCTTACATTCAACATATTTCCAGACAACAAGTTTTCAAAGTTGGAAAAACGGCCATAACTCAAGCCAAAATTGGTTGAACTGAACTTGACCTGCATATTCATGAGACAAACCTATGCACAAAGTTTGATGTTGATTCACTAACTCAAACTAAAGTTATCTGCCGGACATCCAATTTTCAAAGTCTCAAAAATGGAAAAAGGACCATAACTCAGTCAAAATTTGTAGGACCGAATCCAAATTCAATCTTAACCAGTGTATTCTTGAGACAAACTCATATCCCAAAATTGGTTTTGATTCGATTATCAAAACTAAAGTTATCATCCAGATAACAAATTTTTTATATCTAAAAAATGGAAAACGAGCCATAACTCAGCTAACATTTGAAGGACCAAACCCAAATTCAAACTTAACCAGCATATTCATAAGACAAACTCATATACCAAAATTGGTTTTGATTTGATCACCAAAACTAAAGTTATCATCTCGACAACAAATTTTCGAAGGCTAAAAAATGGAAAAAACAGCCATAACTCAGCCAGCATTTAAAGGACCACACCCAAATTCGAACTTAACCAGCATATTCATAGGACAAACTCATATACTAAAATTGGTTCTGATTCAATCACCAAAACTAACGTTATCATCCGAACAACAAATTTTTGATGACAAAAAAATGGGAAAAGGGTCATAACTCACCCAAAATTTGTCAGACCAAAATACCACATTTGGTTTCAACTAAAGTTATCATCTGGACAACAAATTTTTGAAGTTGAAAAAGGGCCCTTAACCAAAACCAAATTTGAACTTGACCTGCGTATTCTTGGGACAAATATATATACAAAATTTGGTGTTGATTCGACAACTCAAACTAAAGTTATCATCAGACAACAAAGTTCCTAAAATGGAAGAAAAAGGGACAGAACTAAAAATTACAGGATCGAACCCAGATTAAAATTCTCCATCTCGTTGGGGTAAGGGACATATATACCAAATTTGGTTTTGATACGATGACCCAAACTTTAGTTATCACTCTGGACAGATGCATGGACACACGCATGCATGCAGCTGATTACAATAGTCCTCTGATAAAATGTCGGGGGATAATGAGCCATGCAATTACTTCAATATAATTTTTAAGGATTTTTCATAATTTTTTCACAAAACTCTTATTTTCACGTACTTTTAAGGCTGAGAGTTTACGTTTTATTACTCAAGCACTTTCAAGAACCCATAAGATCCTGGAAAAATACACAAAGATCTTTACTTACAGTAAGAAACACCCAAGTTTTATGATTTTTTGACCGAATAGCAACCTTGTCACGATGCGGTCAAAATTCTCTGTCTGCTTACTTCCATTCAACATTGTAGAATCTGAACTATCAAAAAAGAAATGTGAGAACAATGAATCTGATATATTATTTTCATTTGTTTTTCTTGTTACAGTCTTGATTTTGCAGCATTTTATTTTGGAAATTTCCACCAAATGGGGGAAGAATGTTGTGATATGATTGCAAAAGAGATGTCTTTTTGATCACAGTACCGTCTACATACCATGTAAATTTCTGTCCTTTTGGGGAACTAAAATCCAAGATAAATTTTGGAAAAGTCAATGATTTTTCTAGATTGGAATGCAAATTGAGGGGTGATATGCCATATTTTGAAGGCAAAAATGAAAATGTTTAGTTACTCTGGAAATAAATATGGCATGTGTCATCACTTAATAATGTTAGGTAAATGGTCAGCTAACATTCTCTATCTATCCTTATATTGTGTCCAAATTGCAAGTATAAACTCCAAGTTTAGACAGGAACTTATAAATAATCTTCTTCAAACTGATGTGAAAATATGAACACTTCATCCTGCAAGTTTTCCCAAAATGCAACTTGGAATTTAACCAATTCAATCTTGCTTGACAGAGTTTATCAATACCGAATTTGTGAACTCTTTACACAATGTACACAATATCAAAATTTCTTGATTTTTTTCTCAAAAAATTTAAACAAAACCATATTATGGGACCCCTCATCAGAACGAGATGAACAAACTCATTCCAACGAGGGGTCACATGATATGGTTTTGTTGAAATGTTTTGAAAAGTAATTCTTTTTCAACTGCTCAATTTGTATATTACATGGGCAGATGCAGATGATTTATTACGTGAAGCGTTAAATTCCTAACTGCATTATGGGAAACATTTGCTGCTTGAAATTTGGTATTTTGACATCAGCGTGCAGTTTGACATTAGTATTTAGATGGTTAAGTTACCCTTTTTAGGTGACTATGACGCCCGGTATTAGTTACTGGGTCCCATTTTTCAAGTAAATCATAACCTGCCTACTGTAGTAAAAATAAACAAGCATTGCTGACCTTTGGCAAGCTTTCGTTGCAATAAAAGTAGACTACATTCTTCATATTACAGTGGACCCTGTCTTGAGAGACCACCCTTTTTACCAGGCAAAAGTGGTCTCTCAAAACAGGTGGTCTCCCATAACAGGTCTTATACAGAGTAAAACAGCCAGACGGCACAAGATCATAGTAGTCTCTTAAGATAGGTGGTCTCTCAAGAGAGTGGTCTTTCAAAACAGGTTTTACTGTATCAGAATATGTAAATACAGTAGTGTTTGTAATGCAAATAAATAAACAATTAGATATTCATGGTCCCAATGTAATTAAATAAACAGTTCGATATTTGTGATCCTAATGTAATTAAATAAACAATTAGATATTCAGGATCACAATAAAATATTATACGATGCAAGAATCTATGCTACAACAGATGAGTAATACAATTCTATTTTGATTATTATGAAATGCAACATGCAAAGATAACAGCAAAACATTATAGAAATGAATATTTTCAGTCGTAGTTTTTTTTATTCTTCCATTCCAAATTACATTCTGAAACAAGTTGGTGAAGACGTTTTAATCAGCGAGCAATTGGCTTTGTTTTGAAAGAAAATAAATGTGATATTTTAATTTTTTAAGAAATAGATTTTTGTCTCAACACTTAAAAAACTGTTTTAACCCTTTACCCAACGAATCGCCCGCATCTGCCCACGTAATATGCAGATTCAGCAGCTGAAAAAATATTATTTTTCCAAAAATTTCAACAAAACCATATCATGTGACCCCTCTTTGGAACGAGCTCATCGAGCTCATTCCAATGAGGGGTCACATGATATGGTTTTGTTGAAATTTTTCGAAAAAAAATTAAAAAACGATATTTAAATTAATAAATTTTGATATCGTCTGCGTTGAGTAAAGGGTTAAGAAAGGCTACATTCTATTATAAGCAGAAAATGTCCAAGAAGTATTTTTTGAGATCTGTTGTTATGACTGATACAAGAGAATTTCTCTCTGGAAGTGGGGTACTCGATTTGCCGGCTTCTATTGTTTTATGTGAGAGTCAGTGAATCATGTTGATTGTTAAAACAACATTTGTTGTGGAAGTTAAAGACAGATTACTGTTATAGTCTAATTCTAATAAGTACAATAAATTATACGAAGAAACTTCACTGATAGAGGTTTCATTAAAATATACAGATATAAGGCCATAAAACATCAATACCTTGATTATCGTTGGAATTTTTTTTAAATTGGGGTGAAAAGAGAGGAGAATTTTATTTTTTGTTATTAGTTTTCTGGCAATCAAACAGTGAGCAAACAAGAGCTGGACTGTTGTCTGGTGCATACCCCCACGTAGTGTACAGCCTAGTGTGGGCATACCAATGACCAACAAATATTATAGAAAATACTGAAAGTTATGAATATTCCTGGATGGACTCACACATGGACGGATGGACGGACGGATGCAGAGACGAATGCACGTAATCCAGTATACCTCCCCCCCCCCCCTCCCCCTGCTGCATTTTCTTCCAAAGTGGGGGTATAACAATTTCCAACAATTTCTAAGTCAAAAGGTATGGTGAATTGTTTAGTGTTTGGAGGTTTTATGCAATGAGGCAGAAGCCTTTGTCATAGGCAAACTGCATGCCATATTTCACTGAAATCTGATAACCCATACCTGAGATACATGCTGAACAGACAAATAATGTCTATTTCCTACAATTTTCAAGTCAAAAAAGGGGGATAACTCTAAAAAGGAGAATGTGAGAAATATCGTTGAATCCTTTTTTTAAAGCCTATACCATAAGCAGTGTTCACGGCAAATTTCACTGCAACAGAACATTTGATACCCGAGATACAGGCTGAGCAGACAAAATTTGGCTCAGATGGACACAATTTCTAAGTGAACAAGTAATAAAAACAAGAGGCCCCGGGGGGCCCGAGGGCGCTCACCTGACATGGTAGCCTAAATATCAACCAAGAAAATTGATTTCAACAAGTTGGATCTGCTCCTCCTAAGAAAAGTTAATACCAAATATCCAAAGATTCTGACCAGTGGATCTAAAAAAAAAAAGATTTTTAAAGAATATTCCTCATATTGAACTAAGTTATAATTCAGGCTCCCACAGGGAGCCCATATATGAACCCAGGGACTTGGCTTTAACAAACTTGAATCTCACCCCCCTAAGGATGCTGCCCACCAAATATCAAAACATTCCAACTGCTGGATCTGAAGAAGAAGATTTTTAAAGAAAATTCCTCATTTTGAACTAAGTTACAATTCGAGCTCCCACAATGAGCCCAAATTTGGACCTTGGGACATGGCTTGAACAAACTTGAATCTTACACCCCCCCCCCCCCCCCCCCCCCCCCCCCCCCCTCCCCTCTAAGGCTGCTGCATAAAAAATATCAAAGCATTCATCTGCTGGATCTGAAGAAGATTTTTAAAGAAAATTCCTCATTTTGAACTAAGTTGTCATTTGGGCTCCCACAGTGAGCCCAAATATGAACCAAATATGAACCAAGGGACTTCGCCTGAATAAACTTGAATCTCAGCCCCCTAAGGTTGCTGCATGCCAAATATCAAAACATTCCAACTGCTGAATCTGAAGAAGAAGATTTTTAAAGAAAAATTCCTCATATTGACTAAGTTATAATTTGGGCTCCCACAGTGAGCCCAAATATGGACCTAGGGACATGGCTTGAACAAACTGGAATCTCACCCACCCTAAGGATACTGCATACCAAATGTCAAAACATTCCGACTGCTGGATCTGAAGAAGGAGATTTTTAAAGAAAATTCCTCATTTTGAACTAAGTTATAATTTGGGCTTCCACAGTGAGCCCAAATATGAACCCAGGGACTTGGCTTGAACAAAAATGAATCTCACCCACATAAGCATGGTGCATGGTACCCAGTATCAAAAGATTCTGCCTGCTGGATCTTGAGAAAAAGATTTTCAAAGAAATTTGCCTGAAATGCACGAAGTTCAAATTTGGGCTCCTATACTGAGCCCAAATATGAATCCAGGGGGCTGATTTGAACAAACTTGAATCAGATCCACCCCACAATGTTGCATACCAAATATCAAAAGATTCTGCCTGCTGGATCTGGAGAAGAAGATTTTTAAAGAAATTTGCCTGAAATGCACCAAGTTCGAATTCAGGCTTCTATAGTGTGCCCAAATATGAATCCAGGGGGCCGATTTGAACAAACTGGAATCAGATCCACCCCACAATGTTGCATATCAAATATCAAAAGATTCTGCCTGCTGGATCTGGAGAGGAAGATTTTTAAAGAAATTTGCCTGAAATGCACTAAGTTCCAATTCAAGCTTCTATAGTGAGCCCAAATATGAATCCAGGGGGCCAATTTGAACAAACTTGAATGAGATCCACCCCACAATGTTGCATACCAAATATCAAAAGATTCTGCCTGATGGATCTGGAGAAGAAGATTTTTAAAGAAATTTGTCTGAAATGCACTAAGTTCCAATTCAAGCTTCTATAGTGAGCCCAAATATGAATCCAGGGGGCCGATTTGAACAAACTTGAGTCAGATCCACCCCACAATGTTGCATACAAAATATCAAAAGATTTTGCCTGCTAAATCTGAAGGAGATTTTTAAAGAAAAATTCCTCATATTGATTAAGTTATAATTCGGGCTCCCACAGGGTGCCCAAATATGGACCCAGGGACTTGGCTTTAACAAACTTGAATCTCCCCCCAAGGATGCTACACACCACATATCAAAACATAACGACTGCTGGATCTGAAGAAGATTTTTTAAGAAAATTCCTCATTTCGAACTAAGTTACAACTCAAGCTCCCACAGTGAGCCCAAATATGGACCTAGGGACAAGGCTTGAACAAACTGGAATCTCACCCACCCTAAGGATGCTACATACCAAATGTCAAAACATTCCGACTGCTGGATCTGAAGAAGGAGATTTTTAAAGAAAATTCCTCATTTTGAACTAAGTTATCATTCGGGCTACCACAGTGTGCACCCCTAAGGATGCTGCATACCAAATATCAAAACATTCCGACTGCTGGATCTGAAGAAGATTTTTTAAGAAAATTCCTCATTTTGAACTAAGTTATAATTCGGGCTCCCACAGTGTGCCCAAATATGAACCCAGGGACTTGGCTTGAACAAAATTGAATCTCACCCCCCTAAGCATGGTGCATGGTACCCAATATCAAAAGATTCTGCCTTCTGGATCTTGAGGAGAAGATTTTCAAAGAAATTTGCCTGAAATGCACTAAGTTCAAATTTGGGCTCCTATACTGAGCCCAAATATAAACTCAGGGGGCCAATTTGAACAAGCTTGTATCAGATCCACCCCACAATGTTGCATACCAAATATCAAAAGATTCTGCCTGCTGGATCTGGAGAAGAAGATTTTTTAAGAAATTTTCCTGAAATGCACTAAGTTCGAATTCAGGCTTCTATAGTGAGCCCAAATATGAATCCAGGGGGCCGATTTGAACAAACTTGAATCAGATCCACCCCACAATGTTGTATACCAAATATCAAAAGATTCTGCCTGCTGGATCTGGAGAAGAAGATTTTTAAAGAAATTTGCCTGAAATGCACTAAGTTGCAATTCGAGCTTCTATAGGGAGCCCAAATATGAATCGAGGGGGCCAATTTGAAAAAACTTGAATTAGATCCACCCCACAATGTTGCATACCAAATATCAAAAGATTTTGCCTGCTGGATCTGGAGAAGAAGATTTTTTAAGAAATTTGCCTGAAATGCACTAAGTTTGAAATCAGGCTTCTATACTGAGCCCAAATATGAACCCAGGGTGCCAATTTGAACAAACTTGAATCAGATCCACCCTACAATGTTGCATACCAAATGTCAAAAGATTCTGTCTGCTGGATCTGGAGAAGAAGATTTTTTAAAGTTCTTCCCACTGCCTACAGTGTTAAAAAGTTCTGACTCAGCACTTTTTCAAAGTCCCGAAACTGTACCCTAACCCTATGATAAAACCGATGGCAATTTTGTTTTACCAATCCTTTCTGTTGGTCCTAAGGAAGCTTCACACCAAATAAAAATTCTCAGTGCCGTGCAGTTTTGGAGATACAGGCATTTTAATTTTTTCTATTTTTAGCTCCTGCGGTTCCCACAGGGCTGCAGGAAATTTTTTTTTTGCATAAATCAAGTACCTATAACCCAATAATACCTCATATTAAATTTGGTTCAAATCGGCCTCTGGGTCCAGAAAATATAAATTTGGGGCGGGGCAAAAATACTTGCCCCTCTCAGAACAAAGGTAAATATTGCCCGTCAAACTTCTCTTGAACAAACTTGAGTCTACACCTCAAATGGAAGCTGCATACCAAATATCAAGTCTCTGCTATGGCTGGTTCATGAGAAGAAGATTTTTTAAAACTTTGTGCATTTTGGCCCCATCCCACTCCACAATATGAGCAGAAATCCAATTTGAAGAAAAACCCAAATGCCCCTATATAACCACTACTTACATGAAATTTAATTAAAATGTGGCCAGTGGTTTAGGAGAAAGAGGCTCAAACACCACCTTCACGCAGGTTGACGGATGACAGATGACGGACGGACGAAGAGTGATAAGAAAAGCTCACCTTGACTTTCAGTCAGGTGAGCTAACAAGTAATAAAAAAAAAAAAAACTAGTGTGGGCATACCTATGACCAACAAATATTATAGAAAATAATAATTTACTTTAGTTATGAAAGTTATGAATATTCTCTGACGGACTCATAGACAGACACACCGACGCACAGATGGACGCATGTAATCAAGTATACCATTTTCTTTGAAAGTGGGGGTAAAAAAAACCATCTCCCTGTGTATGTCATTACGTGTTCGCTCCATTTAAAACCCCCTTTCGTCACACCCGGTGAACACATTGTCTTCACGGGTCCACAATCCCCTTTGCGAGGCTAATTAAAGACGACGGGAAAATCCAGACATGAAAGGCGGTTCTTTTCTTGATAAAACCGAATTACTGATATCCAGTCGCATATGAAAAGCATTCTGTGTTTATGCAATTAATACATCGATTGGTTTTCAAAAATAATGAAAATGAATGTAGACTAATTCATTATTTGTCCCCCAATAGGAATCAACTATTTATTTAGACAAAAATACAGCATAAATGATGGAGAACAAGTTTGTTGTGAATGCGAATTAATTTCAAGCACATTGATAACAAGAACACCCTCATCTTTGCATTACGTGTACATTGCAGACAAAACCGCACTTGTTAATTACCTCGTCGTTTGTGAAGAACAGACGGGTATGAAAAGCTGTTTTAGTGCAGTCATCTGAGAAGGATTACATAACCAATTAATGTTTGGAGAGAAAAATCTTTCAGAGACTGTCCCTGATTAGCAATTATACTGTTCAGTCAGAAAATTTCTAAACCCTACATTTAATAAAATATTCAGATACAAATGTAATATTTTTCATTTCCAGAACTCTGTACTGCGGTTTAATATAGGAATTGAAAAAAATCTGTTCGTTAATTCGTGAGATTTTCGATTTGTTTTCATATTAAAATAAAATTTTCGCTGATATATGATTTGGATTCCTCCCCCTGCCCCCCCCCCCCCCCCCCCCCCCACCCCCCTCCGTATAATTGAAGGTCGGATTGTCTCCGTCGAAATGATCTTGTCTTCATTCATTCTCATAATGCTTCATCTGTATTTTTTAAATGAAATTATGGAATAGAACGAGTATTTCAGTGAATAAGATGTGTTCTTGGTGCATGGTGTTTTGAAACAACAATGTGACAGTCTTGGCGAAACATCCTGGCGTTTCGCTGCAGCAATAGCTTTTCCGTTACGGGATTATGGATTCTACATTGCTCCGAGTGCCCGAACATTTCGAAGTTAAAACCCGGTGATTTAATTTTTATTGTAGCATAAGCATTTTAACGAAATAGTTTAGATGAACTAAAATGCGAATGTATTATTCATTAAAAAAATTAATCATCCAATATACGGGAAAAAGCACGAAAACCGCTAGCAAGCTTTCTATTTTTACCCAACGTCAACAGCCAAATTCAGCCAGCACTATACACAAAAATCTCCATTCAAATTTTATTATGTTTTAAATTTTTGTTAAAAAAACATAGCTTATGACCTCTCATTGGAATGATCGCGATGATCGCGGTAAAGGAATGTAAACAAATGTTTATGTTGTTTTGACCTGCGATGGAGCACTGAAAGGGAAAAAGATTCCCATTCCGATAAGGCAAGCACTTCGAAGGGGTTTCCACGTCATGCCCTTCCATCACATCCTGGACTGCATTGACAGTAAAAATTGTTTACCAACAGAAAATTATCAGTTAAATTTACCGAAAAATGTGTCCATTTTAAAAGATACCACCCTTGAAAAAAAATATTTTGGCAGGACACGCAACATGATCAGTGACATGAAAAAATGAAAGTGTCAATGACACTGTAGCTCAACTTGTCAAGACAAAGACATGTACATGTATAGTATGTGACACAGCAATGACAAACATTTAGGTAATGACCTGATAACAAAGGTACATATAAAGTATTGTAACGGTCTGTACATAAATACTGACCGTTGCCTGTAACAAATGTATAGGTAAAGTATTGTAAAGGTGGGTGACAGTCAGATGCTGAACTAGAAAAAATCTTTGAGTCCCAGAGTGGGTCTGACTGAACCCCAAAATATTTGTTCTCATAGCACAGTGATAACAAAGGCACCCCAAAACACACTCGTTCCTGTCCCAAGGTGAAAACAAAAGTACTCAAGAAGTTTTGTGAAGATCAGTTCATAAGTACGAGCTGTATAGAACTTGTGACAAAAAACTGATTGGACCTAATTTCGGTACAAAGTGGCCACTGGCAGCCATCTTGAATTTTGGACCGTACCCAGAAACACTCATTCTCATCCCAAGGAGATAACAAAGGTACCCAAGAAGTTTTGTGAAGATCGGTTCATAAATACAGCCTCTACCCTGAGCCGTATTGACATGTGTGCTTACATTGTGTAAGTTGCACTGAATAAATCAAAGTTCATCTAATTTGCATAATTTCTGCATGAAAAAAAAACCCTTACAATATGTGATGTATTCCATGTTACTAAACATTCATACAAAAATTTATTAAAATCAGAACTTTCATACAGAAGTTCTATACAAAAGACTGATTGCACTAATTTTGGTACAAAATGGCTGCTGGTGGCCATCTTGAATTTCGGACCACACCCAAAAACACTCGCTCTCATCCCACGGTGATAACAAAGGTACCCAAGAAGTTTCGTAAAGATTGGTTCATAAATATGGCCTCTAGTCTGAGCTGTATAGAAGTTGTGTACAAAAAACTGATTAGACCTAATTTCGGTACAAAATGGCCACTGGCAGCCATCTTGAATTTTAGACCGCACCCAGAAACACTCGTTCTCGTCCCAAGGTGATAACAAAGGTACCCAAGACATTTCGTGAAGATCAGTTCATAAATACAGACTCTAGTCTGAGCCGTATTGACATGTGTACTTACTGTGTGTAAGTCGCACTGAAAAAATCAAAGTTCATCTAATTTGCATAATTTCTGCACGAGAAAAAAACCCGTATTATATGTGATGCATCCCATGGTACTAAACATTCACACAAAAAAATTATTCAAATCAGGGCTTTCATATGGAAGTTCTGTGCAAAAATCTGATTGCACCTAATTTTGTACAAAATGGCTGCCATCGGCCATCTTGAATTTCGGACCGGACCCAAAAACACTCGTTCTCGTCCCACGGTGATACCAAAGGTACCCAAGAAGTTTCGTAAAGATCGGTTCATAAATACGGCCTCTAGCCCGAGCCGTATTGGCATTTGCACTTACAGTGCTGAAAGTAACCCCAAAAAACATCAAAATTAGTCTAATTTGCACAATTTACGTACGAGAAAAAAACCCGTATTATATGTGATGTATCCCATGGTACTAAACATTCATACAAAAAATTATTCAAATCAGAGCTTTCATATGGAAGTTCTGTACAAAAAACTGATTTCTGCATCGTCGGTACAAAATGGCAGCTGGCAGCCATCTTGAATTTCGGACCGCACCCAAAAACACTCGTTCTCGTCCCACGGTCATAACAAAGGTACCCAAGAAGTTTCGTAAAGATCGGTTCATAAATACAGCCTCTAGCCCGAGCCATAGCAGCTTGGCACTTACAGCTCTGAAAGTAACACTAAATAAATCAAAGTCAGTCTAATTTGCATAATTTACGCACGAGAAAAAAACCCGTATTATATGTGATGTATCCCATGGTACTAAACATTTATACAAAACTTTATTCAAATCAGAACTTTCATACAGAAGTTCTGTACAAAAAACTGATTTTTGCATCATCGGTACAAAATGGCCACTGGCAGCCATCTTGAATTTCGGACCACACCTAAAAACACTCGTTCCCGTCCCAGGGTCATAACAAAGGTACACAAGAAGTTTCGTAAAGATCGGTTCATAAATACGACCTCTAGCCCGAGCCATAGCCAATTGTTGACGTACGGACAGACGGACAGACGGCCAGACGGACAGACGGACGGACGGACAGACGGACGACGGGCCATGACAATAGCTCAAATTTGACTTTGTCAAAGTTGAGCTAAAAATGAAGAAGAAAAAAAATAAAAACACCGGGCAAACTTATCTCCCCTGGTCGAAACAGTTCTATGTACTTTGTTTTCAAAAAAAGATGTGAAATTCTAAAAAAGGACCACGATTAAATTTCAAAGAGACTCGTGAATTGTTTGTGTCATTTCACGAAAATTGGAAGCAGTTATCTCCTCGCCAAAAAGATAAATGTCGCCAGCAATGGAGAAACGAAAGTTTAAACAGGGAAAGCTATTTTTTAAACAAGATAAAAAAAAAACACGAGTTGCATGAGCATAAACAAATCACGTCTCCCAACCACAAAAAATTGTTAAAAAAAACCCAGTTAAATTATTCTTGTGTGTTTAAACAAACACATGTTCAATGGATCACTACCACCTCGCTCAAGAGGTGTGCTGTCTGAAATATTTGGTGTGGGAGGGTCATTGCATTTCCACAGAATTTCTTAGACAATAATGTACACTGTGATAATATTTAATAGTGCTTCTTTCCCCGTGGGAACGGGAAGTGAAGCAGTGCTTATTTACTATGGTAAGAAAGTTCTGCTTTACTGGTGAAATAGGACCTAGTCACCGGTATCTGGGATGGATGTCCACTAAAATGGGCATCAAATGGGTAAACGATCAGCTAAACTTGACTTTAAACCTTTGTTGTGGTCACAATTTATTTATTTATTGGTGTTTAATGTCACTTTTCTGCAGCTATGGCCTATTGCGACCAATGGACACAATTAGCCATAGCTGATGAAAAGTGACCTTAAACACCAATAAATGAATAAATAAATAAATAGCTAATGCTTCTTGCAAAGTGTCTAGTTTGTTCACACAATTTATTTCATGTGTGTAGATAAGTGCAGGGTGGATTACAACCAAATCACACACAGAGTGAATTATCCACTCAACTTCAACTTTCAGGCGCCGATAAACAGCAGACAAGCAAGCAAATTGTCTCTTGATGGATGTGTAGATAAATCTGGTGACCCTTAAAAAAATCGATTTGTGTAAAAAAATATGAGTTCTGTAATACATTCACTTGACAAGTGATTTGGTAGAACTCCACCTGCCATGTACTGTGTATTTTTACCCATTTGTAGTTGAGTGCTAAGTCCATGGAATATTAGCAGAGATTTTCTATTCAAAAAGTGCAAACAAAATCTGATCGATATTATAGTGCTTTGAAAGAGTGCTTGTGTATATATTTTTTTAAAAGATAATATATTCTGTCATTCATGTGTGCATATGTTTATAGATACCTGTAAAGAATTAAAGTCAGATATCATTAATAAAAAAAAATTGCTTAGTAAAGTATTGTTTGTTAAAATCAATTGTCTCAATAATCAGTCAACACAGCTGACTGTCCATAAGATCATCATTGACAACTGCACTTGTTATTGTTGAAGTAATTACCATGGATACTAAAAAGTTCCCCTCAAAGCCAATTAGCTTATCCTATTTTTAGACACCCTATTATGCAATCGACTAGTGGAGAGGAGAGAATATTTTAAATGGACTGTACACGTAATGTATGTGCATTCATTAACAGGCAGGGTGCTAAATTATTCTCGGTTGTCAAGATATGTTCATTTATTTTTGCCTTGTTTCAATATATGGGAGAGTGCCTGCAGGCACTCTCTCATAAATTGAAACAGGTCAAATCCATACAAGAAAAATACATAGATAATATTAAGCACATGTCTAGAATGTGAAGCCTTTAAGTTGTGTTACCTGCACTCCAGAATATAGTTCAAACTAACTTCACAGGTTAATTGAAGGAATAGCATTAACATATAATAATTATTGATATTATTACATTGTTAACTTATTTAAAACAAATTATAGTCACACTTTCCATTAGCTGCGGGCAAAACAAGAAAATAACTAATTAGCTTGAGGGCAGATCGAGAATTTTTAAAAGTAGGGCAGCTGGTAAATTGAGACAGAACCCTCTGGAAGTGACACTTAATACACTTAGAATAATATCACTGTGTTGGTGTTTTTAAAACATACCAAGCCTATAAAAATGAATATATACTGTTTCTGAGAAGGTTGCAGATTTATCTCATTTATCTTGGTTAGGCAACACAAAGTAGATCTTCTGTCTCTCAGATCATTTTTTTTTGTAAAATTGCATGTGGGCAGGTGTTTTTTTTATTTTATTTTTGTAATTATTTCTTTGCCATCAAAAGTTCTTGTTGCACCAAAATTTATCAATTTTTTTAACTTAGGTAAAATATCAGACATAAACCATTTAATTTTTATTTTTTTAGTTCACATTGGTTGTAATCAAAACGACCATGTGGAAGAGCCTGAGAAAGAGATTTTTAAGCGGGAGAGCCCGAGAAACAGATTTTTAACTTTCTTAGGTCTTATCCACAGCTTGTGAAAACTTATATTTCCTTGCAGTCATGAATAAGGTAATACTGGTACCTACTTAAAAACAGTAGGTAGCCTCTGTGTTCGGAGTAAAAGATTTATAAGTTCATGTGCCCTTCAGACAACAGTATTTGAAGGATGATCAGCAGAAGTGCTCTTAATATATTCAGAGACTTTCCACTGACTACTCCCCAACAAAAAATATTTTTACTCCTCAATCTCAAAAGAAATTTTATTTGTGAAAATCAGTTTTGAGATTGAGGCAACCATACCTGTGGGCATGTGACATATGATTAAAATATTCTGATTTAAGAAATGCTGATCAGAAATAATTTATCCCTCATTTGCAAAGATAATGCAATTTCACTGACCATTTAAAAAAAAAATTCCCTGAAAAATAGTTAAAATTTCCCTGACTTTTGATTGCTAACCACCCACCTCACACTAAATTCAAAACACTGACATAATTGTTGAATCGACATTACAGGACAGTATGGTCAAACATTTTGCTAGAGTATTTGTATGAATACGATTTTCAAGCATATTATTTTTGCCTAATACTTTGTTAATGGGTTCACGATGTGATGAACAACTGTCAGAGTCAAAAATGCTTTCACTGAACATAATAATTTTATCAACAAGTGGGATTAGTGTGTTTAAGTACATTTGATTATGATAAACAACGCATGGGCTGGTTTATTTATGATTATCAAAAAGGAAATATTTCATTATCAGTTGAAACAAACTAATGGTTAACTTCAAATTGGCCCATCTTTTTCCTAATTTCCACTGTTAATACAGTGGAATTCTGTTAATTGAATAGCCACCACTTATATTCCCAAAATATTTATTCACTTGGAGTATTCAATTATACTCCCGAGTCATTTTACTGTATTATAGAGATAAACAGAGCGTTTATTTTATTATACAGTGGAGCCCACTTAAATGGATATCTCTTAACTGAATAACCCTGTTAAATGAATATAATTTCTGAACCCAAAACCATTTACCATACCTCCAGAACAAATTTGACCTGTTAATTGAATATAGGTTATGGAGTAAACTCCTGTTAATGGAATAAAAAATCTTTTAACCTGTATAGAAATTACCCTGACATTCCTGAGTTTTCCTTTGTTTATTGACCTATTTGGTCTCAGTACATCCAATACAGGCATTTAATCTATTATATCTTGTTTGACAGAGCTGATAGAGCTTTGTCAAACAAGATATGATAGAATAAATGCGAAGTTTATCTCTAGAATACAGAAAAGTGACACAATCCTGGTTAATTGAATACTCTGTAATCTCTGTGAAGTTAACAGCTCAAATTTGTACTGAACAAATGTCAAATGGTTTGGTGGTTGGAAATTCTATGCAGTTAACAGGGTTATTCAATTTGGAAAGATCCACTTAATTTTTGAACTGACAGAAACCTGGTCTGAGGTTTGGGACTTGGAACTTATATTCAACTTCGACACATTGAACATAAGCTTCGAGATGCAAACCTCAGACCATGTTACCATCAACTTATTACAATAACTTATAATGTTGCTTGGAGGAAAGAGGACAGACAATTTCCACCGGGTCGTGACCTCATCACGATCTGGTCAAAATTTTCTCTCTTTTGTGACCACAGTACTGTATGTATCCTGAAACAGCATGATGAGGTGATTGTAAAAAAAAACTAAAAAAAGTAATATTGATTGAACAATCAAAACGTACAAAATAATATTTATTCCCCAAAAATATCTTGGTATAAAAGATTTCCAATGGAAATATGTACAGAAATATTTTGTGGTTCCATTCCTTTTCCATGCAGACCAAGTAGAGATGAAAATCTGGAAAATATTTAAACATATATTGTTGATTTAAAAACAAATGAGAATAAAAAGCAAATAAATATATATTTTTCAATACATGTATATGTGTACATAAAAAAGGTGGTCCACTTACAGCAATTTGTTAATTTATTTTTTAACACTTAAAGGCCTATTTCCAACATAAATCACTTTTTTCAACAAAGCAGATATCCAACAAACAGTCTTTGGGTAAACTTGCAAGTTACATTCAAAGTGCTTTGCCTGTTGTTTCTATGCAAGTCTTGGCTGCCAAGACCTGCCTGGAAATAACTGCAAAGTCACAGGTAGAAAAAGTGTAGAAAAATTTATAAACATCCAAAGGCCCTTAAGGGTTAAACTTAAAAAAAATGGTGAGCTCAAGTTTTGGCAAGGCTAAAAATTTGATGCAAGCCTGTTGTAAACAATTGTAAGGTAGGTTGATAAGAAATGTATTTTGGTCATTTTATTTTTATGATGAAAATGCAAAGCTACATACAGAATAAATGGTACCTCAACCATAATGAATGGCTGAAGCAATATGATTATATGCAAAATGAATATTGTGTAGACATTTGTAGCCAGTGGTTCAAATATCAGGCCTGTACAAAAAAGGGCAAACAATCATATCGTTTACCCACCATTTGCCTGAAAACAATTACAGCAACTGACTTTCCAGGTGCCTCAATTTCTTGACCTTTGACAAATAACAAGAATGGTACGCGAACTTATCTTGGTGTTCCATCTCCCAGCTCTTTCAGAGCAATGATTTACTTTGTAATGATGATAAAACTGAGAGGTCTTGGAATTTGGTGATGAGGTTGTACAATGTGAAACACTGTAGGAAATAGCTCTCAGAGAACTTTCCAACAGTTTATAAAATCACAGCACATCATCGACTCAATGAATTTCAAAATTTTATTTATTGGTGTTTAAGCTCACATATTTCTGCACAATGGCTAATCGTGATCGCAACATGGATATAAAGTAAAGTCCATTCAACTATTTATACCCATGTTGCCCATTTTAGAGGGTTTCCTTTCCAGACATTCATTACCGGGTTCTATTTTACCAGTAAAATAGAGATAGTTTCTCTATAGTTTACACTTTTTACAGCCAGGGTCACCTCATGTCTGAAATTTAAGCAATTCAGAGCTCAATTCCTTTTGGCTCGGTCAAACAAAAAAGACCATTCTATGTTGCATGCTGGAACAAAATTGGTGCTTGAAAGTTTGTTTTCAATATCAGTGTGCAGAAGGTTAATGTTATACTTTGTCTCCCTTTAACCCTTAAGGGCTTAATGATAACTCTGATAACTTTTTAATACAAAGGGACAGGTGCCTAAACATGCATTGTTTGGGTAAACTCAGAACTTGCTTTCTAAGGACCTTGTCAGTTGTTTCTAGGGGAGACTTGACAAGAAACAACATCAAAGCCACAGGAGGTACACTTTCAATGCATTTCAAAAATGCATTTAAGAGGGGGGGGGGGGGGGATAGAGGACATTGGTGCCTGATGGCTTGTTCACATCGCCCAACTATTTGGAACACACCTAATTGCTTTTATCAAAGACTTATATACAACCATACTTCACATTGATGAAATAATTAACATAGCAGAGAATTTATTGGCGTTTTATGAGTGCTGTCAATTACACACCACTAGGTAGAGGTGCCTAACCTTCTGATAAAAATATTTGTTATTGGTTACTCTCTTCCTGGATGTGAAATTCTATCGTTATAATGAGTCACTCATTTATTGCACATTCTAATATGTGTATATTTTTGTCGAGCAAGCAAGAGTTTGCCCAACTAATCACTACAAAGTATGTGTATATTTTCATCAGGCAAGTAAGGACGTCTGCCCAACTTAGTATTTCATAATTTCTTACCCAACCTCTCTATGATGAAACTCGGGATTGGAAGGTGCAGGGGGGGGGGGGGGGAGATACACCTCTAAAATCATCTCATCATCATCCCCTTCCACACACACACGCTTCAATGCTATTTTAGTAACTGCAAATTGTACGACTGTGTTGCACAATATTATCAAGAGTTTCTACACACATGAGGAAAAGGATGCAGGACTTTCAGACTTTTCTAGGATATTTTCAAGCATTTTCCAAGATCTTTGTTTAACCCTCTGCATAATGATGTCAAAATACCAAAGCTGCAGATTTTTCTCGTAAAGCAATGAGGAATTAAATCAATCCAATCTTGTTTAATAGATCTCACTCAGCTCAAACAAGAGTGAATTGGTTTAATTCCTTGCATCTTACAATAAGTATGTATTGAGTCCATAATTACCCGAATACGTGTATCAGGGGGCGCTGATACAAAATCTGTATTTTGGAAGTGCTTAATACAACCAGTATGCTCGGTTTTGATTTGTTTACATTACTATTTATACAACATTACAAGCTTTCAGAATGCATTTGCGAGGGAGGGGTATAAGTATTAAATTATGGAACCACATTGCTTTTATGCTCTTTTACTTTTGTAGCTGAATCACAGGAAGTATTAAATTTTGTACAGATTTTTTCGGAATGTCAATAAGTTTATTTGAGAATCGCAAAAGTTCAAGGCAGATGCATTAACCCTTTGATACTTTTGTACGTTTTATGATGTTTGAAATCAAATAGCACGTAGATTCTTTCTGGTCATTTGTTTTGTTATCATTTTTCGATTTTTTAAAGTTTTAAACTCATTTCATATTTTCTCACAAATAGTGCTCAGTGATAACAGGTGAGCCAAATGGTATCGTAGCTTAAAATACTAATATAATCCTGCTGTCAAGACTTCTTAACTGGTTGAGTGCTAGAAGCCACTATCAGGGCTTTCAAAAAATGAGAATACCAGAGCAAAAACCAACATTTTCCTTGCTTATATTTCATATTCAGTCAAACACGATTAATATTTTGTTTAAATAAATCTGTTTTAATACAAATTATTGGAGAGTGCCTGTGGTTTTGAATAACAAATTTAGAGCACCAAAAATAATCTAGCCCTCAACCAGTTAATCACTAATGTGAAAAATATCTTGTTATTTGTACTTTCCGATGTTTGACGTCGCATTTTGAAAAACTTTGAAAAAAATGAATTCCCAGTTACATTTCATTGTCAGGATAATTAAAGTCTCAAAGGGTAAAGTTTCAACTGATATGACAAGCATTTTTAGGAGTTTGAAAATGAAATCTGATATTAAAATGCTACTTAACCCTTTACTCAATGCACATGATACCACAATTTACTACTTAAATATTTCTTGTAAACATATTTTTCAAAAACTTCAACAATATCATATAACCTCTAACTGGAACCGGATCGTCGAGCTCATTCCAGTGAGGGGCCACATGATATATATTATTTTTTTATATAATTTGAAAAATAATGGGTTTTTTTCAACAGTTCAATTTGTAAATCATGTGGGAGGATGCCTCCAATTTTTGGGGGTAAAGTTTGAACTCCTTGCATGCTGCAGGCGGATATTCCTGCCCAGGACAGGGTTTTGCTTGCCATTAAAATAAATAGAATTTGGGCATATTGAATCAAATTTTCTCTCTGTAAATTGAATTGAATTTTTTCTCAATGATCTCTGGAGTTAAATTTAGATGAATTTTTCCTTAAATCTAGTCTGCTTCAAAGCATGTGGTTTGGGAAATATGGGCATTTGAAAATATTTCTATTTTTAGCTCCCAGGGTTCCCAAGGGGATGCGGGAATTTTTTTTTTTGCATGGGTCAAGTACTTATGACCCAATAATACCACATACCAAATATGGTTCAAACCGGATTATTGGTTCAGAAAATAGAAATTTTGGGCAGGGCCAAAACTCTTACCCCTCCCATTACAAGGCCAAATATTGCTTTACGAACTTCGTTTGAACAAACTTGATTCTACACCTCAAAAGGAAGCTCCATAGCAAATATCAAGTCATTGTACACACTGGTTCATGAGAAGATTTTAAAAATATTTTGGAGCATTTTCCCCCACTCCCTCCCTATGGGGCTGGGCATG
Organism: Pictodentalium vernedei; assembly: GCA_031216915.1. NCBI lineage: Eukaryota > Metazoa > Mollusca > Scaphopoda > Dentaliida > Dentaliidae > Pictodentalium > Pictodentalium vernedei. Next base: position 483,408,577 of record CM062297.1, on the reverse strand, counting down.
TTGAGTTGAACAAAAATGCAATGCCCCTTCGGGACCATCACTCACACAAACTTACATTGAATTGGCCCAGCGGCTTTGGAGGAGAAGACCAAAACACGGTGTTGACGGACGGAGAGCGACGAGATTAGCTCAGCGTGACTTTGTCAAGATGAGCTAAAAACAATTATTAAAAGGCCACTCAGCAATTCATTTGACAACTATCAACAAAAAGAACATATTTTATCGGCAACCAAATTTGCGAGGGGAACCTGTGCTACTATTTCATCCCCGGAGTTCCAATGTGTTCTATATGCCTACTGGCACTCCAATGTGTTCTATGTGTCTACAGGCACATAAAACACATTGAAACTCAGGGGATGGTTTTTAACTATCACTAGCGATTCAAATTGTAATTGCAGTGCACAATTTGTAGAAAATTTCAATGAAATTTTGCTTCTATCTAAAAATAGTCTGTCAACGATTTCCATTCCGCACAAGTGAATTTTCATTTTCTGCATGGATTAGTGTTGCTGTAGATGGAGATTTCAAAGAACAGGCATGTAATAAAACACAGTCCTACTTTCCAGGGAATCCATGGGAAACCTTTCATCTGGAGTTGTGTATCCTTCTAAAAATGAAAGAATAAACTTACAACTCTGATTTTCTTTCCAAAGTGCATGCAGTTTCTGGTACACAAAAAGGTGTACAGGCCATTAATTATATAAAATTATCACAAATATTTTAAGATAACAAAAAAAAGTAAAGTAACAGGTCAAAAACATGTATGTAATCTGTGGGATAATCTAGATCTGAAATTATATTAAAAAAATAATGCATGATGCCACAGATTGGCCAAAATGAAATTAATGGTTCAGTAAAAAAAAAAATAACAGGGAGTATTAAAATAAAATTGCTTTAAATGTTAGGAGAAAATGAAATGCCCTTCAATCTATCAAAAGTACTTCTGGACCACTATGAAGTATTTAACCCTTCATCTAACGAATTGGCTGTATCCTCCTACGTAATTTATAAATTGAAAATTTGAAAAAAAAATTCAAAAGATTTCATCAAAACTCTATCATGTGACCCCCTCATTGAACCCGTTTCAATGAAGGGACATGCGACATGGTGTTGTTGAAATTTAAAAAAAAAACATTAATTAAAACAATAAATTTTGATATAGTGTGCATTAGGTAAAGGGTTAACAACATTTACAAATGTCAGGATTCCATCAGGTTTCACGCGTTTATGGGTGATGGGAGCTGATGTACTCAGAGAAAATAACCAAATAACCACAAAGTAGCTGTCAGACTCTTAACCCTTTGAATCCCCACGGCCGCTTTTCCGACAAGGAACATGATACATCATTACTTCATTAAATTGGATGGCTGTTCAGTAAATGTGTGGGGTAGACGGTAAACCAATTAATATTGGTCTACCCCAAATAATGAATATGGACTCTTCTAATTGTTGCCATTGAACTGGAATGGAAGATACCACTAGAGTTCAAAGGGTTAAACTTATTAACAGACTGCACACAGTGGTCTAATACACATACTTTTCAATAAAAATGGTCAGCTTTATCTACCACTCATGGGGGAACTTCTTTACTCTGGTTCAATTTTTCTTGGGTTATTGTATGTGTGCCTTTACTCTCTGGACATTTAAGCCATAGAAAATGACATGCTAATTTAAACAAGAGGTCACAAGGGGCCTGAAGCGCTCATCTAGAACAGAACACAATATAAACAGAGTCCAAAAATGAGTCAACATTAAGCAATCCATTTCCATAGGATACACTGTCAATCCTTGAGCCCCACAGAAGTGACAAAAATAATCCGGGCATCATGCCGTTTCTTCAGTTGATCATGATGTAAAATGTAGAGCTCCCCTGTGAAGCCCCTTGATACTACCTATGTGGATTAATCTTAGTTACACACCTCTAGAGGGTACTGAATACAAAATTTCAAATTCTTCAACTACATGGCCAATTCCGGCTCCCATTGGGAGCCCACATATTAACCCAGGCTCTCGATTTGAACATAGTTGAATCTGACTTCCCTAGAGATGTTGTGTACCAAATATGAAGCATTCTCACTGTTGGATCTGAAGAAGAGAAATTTTAAAGTATTTTCTTCATATTGCACTAAGTTAAAATTTGGGCTACCATAGCGAGCCCAAATATTAACCTACGATTCCGATTTGAAAAAAACTTGAATCTCACTCCCCTAGAGATGTTGTATACCAAATATGAAAGCATTCTGCCTAGTCGATCCGAAGAAGAAGATTTTTTAAGAAATTCCCTCACTAAGTTAAATTTCAGGTTCCCATATGGAGCCCAAATATTAATCCAGGCACTTGAATTGAACAAACTTGAATCTTACCCCCCAGCCCCCCCCCCCCCCCCCCCCCCTAGAGATGTTGCATACCAAATATGAAAGCATTCTGATTGATAGATCTGAAGAAGATTTTTCAAAATTATCCCCCATACTGAACTAAGTTACAATTTGGGCTTCCGTAGGAAGCCCAAATATTAACCTAGGGACTTGGTTTGAACAATCTTGAATCTGACCCTCATAACAATGGTGTACACCAAACATTAAAAGATTCTGACTGGTGGTTCTGAAGAAGATTTTTAAAGAATATTCCCCATATTACCCTAAGTTAAAAGTCTGGGCTCCTATATTGAGCCCAAATATGAACCAATGGGCTTCATTTTAACAAACTTGTATCTGACTCCCCTATGAATGCTGTATACCGAATATCAAAAGATTCTGGTGATTGGTTCTGGAGAAAAGATTTTTAAAAATTTTTGCAAATATGCTTACTCCGCATTTTTTTCAAATTTGGTTCAAATTGGACCATCAGTTCAGAAAATAGAAATTTGGGGCGGGGCCAAAAATCTTACCCCTACCATTACAAAGCCAAATATTGCTTCACAAACTTCATTTGAACAAACTTGATTCTACACCTCAAAAGGAAGCTCCATAACAAATATCAAGTCATTGTACCTGCTGGTTCATGAGAAGAAGATTTTAAAAATAGTTTGGAGCATTTTATCCCACCCTCTCCCTATAGGGCTGGGCATGTTGAGTTGAACAAAACTACAATGCCTCTTTGGGACCATCACTCACACAAACTTTCACTAGAATTGGCCCAGTGGTTTTGGTGGAGAAGACCAAAACATGGTGTTGATGGACGATGGATGGATGGACGGGCAGATGCCGGACGACAGACAGAGAGCAATGAAATTAGCTCAGCTTGACTTTGTCAAGATGAGCTAAAAAAGAAACAATCTCTGAGAGGAGGGGTGTCAAATATTTTTCTGTTGGTGATAGCAGCAGCTGAAGTGCACAAGTGCCAAGTTTTAACCAATTAGTTAAACTCAGAATTCAACTCTCATATCTCTGTATAATGCAAGACCTTTATATCAATATTGGAATGTCATAATTGGTAAAGATAAAACAGAAGATATTATTCTGCAGTTGTCCTACAACATATTTTGGCTAGCACAGATCTGGAGTTGAAGAATTAAACATAACATTCACAGTTTGTGCCAGGATTTGAACACAATTAAAACCATTTGGCATGTCAATATCAAATTGAACAATCAAACTGCTTGTAAAATGAATTAATTTCTTGTTTGAAAATCTTAGGAGCCCCAACCTACAAAATAGTATTCGTTAAGTGGTTCTGTGTAAATTATTTTAAAATCATTATTAAAAACCTTAAGTTTTTCAATCTATTACACAGCACAGCAATGCTTAATTTAAGCTAGCACTGCCTTTAAAACAGTATTTTTAAAATAGATTTTCTTAGAATTCATTGGAAACACACTTCTCAGTAAACTAGAAGGAAAGAATTCTTACAAATTGATACTTACATTAAGTTAACCCTCCACCTAATACATCTGTAAAATGCACCAACCACTCTTCATAAAAACTGCCATTCACATTTGGTTAGGGCTATTAAAAATTCTTGTTTCTCATGCAATTTTTTTTCTCCATTTTATGATAAGGAGGGAGACATTTTTCTCAAATCTATAACAGTGCAGTCGAACCTTGTTAACTGAATAGCCGCTTTGCCAATGGCAATTATTCAATTAAGAGAAGTATTCAATTAACAGGGACTGTGTCACTTTCCTGTATTCAAGAAATAAACTTAGCATTTATTCTATTATATCTTGTTTGACAGAGCTCATGGCAAGATATAAAAGATTAAATGCCTATATTGCATGTACTGAGGCCAAATAGGTCTATAAACAAAAGAAAATTGAGGAGTGTCAGGATAATTTCTCAACAGCTTACAAGATTTTTTATTCCATTAACAGGTGTTTACTCTATAACCTATATTCAATTTACAGGTCAAATTTGTACTGGAGGTATGGTAAATGGTTTTGTGTTGGGAAATTATATTCAATTAATAAGGTTATTCAGCTAAGAGATATCCTATTATGTGGGCTCCACAGTACTGATAAGAGTTGGAACTTTGTTTTTGGTGGCAAAAATTTCAAATGTTCCAGCTGCAAATTTAACCAAGTATATCTGTTTGACAGAGCTCAAAGAGCTCCGTCAAACAAGATATAACTGGTTAAATGTTTATTTCAACAAAGTGCAAAATAGTATTATTAAAGCGATCTCCATGTAAGCAGAAAAAGAATTAGAAACAAGAATATTTTATTTAATGGTCTTCTTTTTTCTAATTTTTGCACCCAAAACATGACATACAGTATAAGTCAAAATAAGTTGTAGCATAACTGCAATAAACTAAGAATACTGCTGTTTCTGCACTGATAAGATCAGAATCTGACATCATTTTCTGGAAAGCTCTCTGCGAGAGCTTTCCAGAAAATGATGTCAGCTTCTGGTCTCTTCAATGTAGGAAGAGAAAGATGCATAGTTTATAGTGATTATCCTACAAATTATTTGGACTTGTACTGCATGACCCAAATGGATTAAAATTGATGAGCTCATTCCAACAGAGTGAGGTGGATAAAGGTGGGGGAGGTATATGTGATGTTTTGGAAGATAAAAATGAAAGTTTTTGAGTTATTTAGAAAAAAAAGTTGTGACATCACTACTTTTGTTAGGTTAAGGGTTAACCCTCAAGGACCCGATTCCGACTTTAATCACTTTTTCTGCAACAAACCAGGTGCTCCAACATGCAGTTTGGAGGTAAGCTTACAAGTTACATTCAAAGGGTCATGGCAGTTGTTTCTAAGGAAGACTTGTCCTTGCCTAGAAACAACTGCAAAGTCATATGATGTGGATGGTGAAAGTAAAGCAAAATGTATAAAAACTTCTCCAGGCCCTTAAGGATTAAGTAAAAAAACCAAGTACAGGAACGATAAATCAATGTACAATTATGTACAAATACGTATTTCTTGCTCTTTTCAACAGAGATTGAATTTGGGATTCCAGCACCAAACAAAATGATTTCTCATCACTAGAACAAAGTAATTTCAGAGAAAATATTGTTTCAAAGAGTCTGACTGGTTCAGCTCAGTTCACCATATCTCATGTCATATTCATGCAGCTGTTTTTGCAGTAATACAATTCTGTTCACTGCTTCTGCTCTCGACAATTGCTCCTCTTCCAACTTGCGTCGTAAATCTTTCACCTGGCGCTCATGTTGTACATTTAAAATCTTGATGTGTTGATCATACTTCTCCCTCAATTTGGTTAGTTCAACCTTGAGAGAATTTACATGAGTTTCATATTTGGATTTACTTCTTGACAGCTCATCCTTCAAGGCAGCAATACTGAGGTGTAGTTGGGCAGAAGAAGGTGAAACCTTTGAGTCATCATTGCCAGCGGAAATTTCATTGCAATTGTTTACGGATGACTGTGGTGAATACTGTTTGGATTTACAAGAACACTCATGTGGATCAGCATTATCCTTATTGGAAGGATAATTTACGTCACCAGAATTCTCATTAGATTTCATACCAGATATCTCGCCAGTATTATTGCCATTAGTATTTTGAAACACACCATTATTTGCACTATCAGATCTATCAAGCACCAAACTACTACTGAAGTCGGGAGTTGTTGGTTCACTTGTAGAACTACTTCTACTGCTACGCTGACTCACACGTGTACCACGTTTGATTTTTGAGGGTCTTTTTGGTGGAATAGGATGTCCATCTGGTGAAAAAGATCCAGGTCTACTACTTTGTTTATCAGCTAACCCACTCTTCTGCAGTGAATCTGACAATTCTTCAACAAGAGTATGACCAATTGAAGACTGATTTCTAGATAAGCTATTATTAGAACTAGAATCACTTCCATCCTTAGTGATTTGGTATTCTTTACCCGGGGCAGATAAAAATTCAAAATCGTTACTCATTGGGGACAAAGGTTCCTGTAGAGTTTCAGAATCTGTACCCAGACCAAGTAAATCATCCACAGCTACATTACTAATGGGAGGCTTCTGATGGTTTTTACGTTTGAATATAAATATCTTTTCATAATACTCAATAGTCATAAATGAAAGTTGATGAGTAATATCAGCAGTGGCCATGAATAATTCTGGATTATCATCCATATGTCTTATTATATTTGGACCAAAGATTGTAGCCAAATTCATGGCATCCATTTTATTGGAATTTTTTTTCAATGCAACATCATTTAAAAATTTGCACAGATATTTTAAAATATTGTAGTTATCCTCTGGTAAGTCAGGCATAGCGGTTTGTAAAGAATACACTATCTCCTGTCTTTCTTGTTCAGTTTTTGCACTTTGGTATTTTAGAGCTATGTTCATATATTTCTGGAAAAGCCCTGCTGGAATTATGGATTCAGGAAGCTCTCGAAGATACATCTTCAACAAGGAAGAAACTGTGTGAATATCTACTTCGGCACTGTCTAACTTGTACCTCTCACCAGAATCATACTTTTCTTTTAATTCTCTCATTAAAGCTGCTCTACCAGGCAATCTGCCAAAAAAACAAAAACATTTGTTATCTTAATCTTTCACTCATTACAGTTTTTTAACTCTTCACCTAATTCAACAAGAGCGCACGTATCGCTGAAGCAATACAATGTCCCCTACTGGACTAATGAGCATTAATAATTATACAAATGCTATAACCTAGATGTGATCAGCATGAATTCCGTTGAAGCATTTCCAAAAAAAGTCCAGAAAACTGATATTTTGGCGCTTTTCCATATTTCCAAGGGCCATAACTCACACAAGAATAATGCAATCAGCATGAAACTCAAACTTGATCTGTAAGTCATCGTTCTACAGTAGGTTACCAAGAATGAAATCATTCGGTTGAACCATTTCCAAAAAAAGTCCGGAAAACTAAAGTATGACTGACAGACAGACTGACAGATGGACAGAGTGTAAATGAAACTTGATCTGTAAGTCATCGTTCTATAGTAGGTTACCAAAAATGAAATCATTCCGTTGAAGCGTTTCCAAAAAAAGTCTGGAAAACTAAAGTATGACCGACAGACTGACTGACAGACTGACGGATGGATGGACAGAGTGTAAATGAAACTTGATCTGTAAGTCATCGTTCTATAGTAGGCTTCCAAAAATGAAATCATTCTGTTGAAGCGTTTCCAGAAAAAGTCCAGAAAACTGATATTTTGGTGCTTTTCCATATTTCCAAGGGCCATAACTCACACAAGAATAAGGCAATCAACATGAAACTCAAACTTGATCTGTAAGTCATCGTTCTATAGTAGGTTACCAAAAATGAAATCATTTCGTTGAAGCGTTTCCCCCAAAAGTCCGGAAAACTGATATTTTGGCACTTTTCCATATTTCCAAGGGCCATAACTCAAACAAGAATAATGCAATCAGCATGAAACTCAAAAACTTGATCTGTAAGTCATCGTTCTATAGTAGTTTACCAAAAATGAAATCATTCCGTTAAAGCGTTTCCAAAATAACTCCGGAAAACTGATATTTTGGTGCTTTTCCATATTTCCAAGGGCTGTAACTCATACAAGAATACTGCAATCAGCATGAAACTCAAACTTCATCAGTAAGTCATCGTTCTATAGTAGTTTACCAAAAATGAAATCATTTTGTTGAAGCGTTTCCCCCAAAAGTCCGGAAAACTGATATTTTGGCACTTTTCCATACTTCCAAGGGCCATAACTCAAACAAGAATAATGCAATCAGCATGAAACTCAAACTTGATCTGTAAGACATCGTTCTATAGTAGTTTACCAAAAATGAAATCATTCCGTTAAAGCGTTTCCAAAAAAAACTCCGGAAAACTGATATTTTGGTGCTTTTCCATATTTCCAAGGGCTGTAACTCACACAAGAATAATGCAATCAGCATGAAACTCAAACTTGATCTGTAAGTCATCGTTCTATAGTAGTTTACCAAAAATGAAATCATTCCGTTGAAGCGTTTCCAAAAAAACTCTGGAAAGTTAAAAAATTTATAGTAATTTATATATTTTTTATACTTACCAATGACCCAGACTTAGCTGGTGCTTACTCTAAAATATTTAGGGCCAAACACAAATTTTACCCCCCAATCCCCAAAATTTGCATTTAAAACCAAAAATTACATGTCCTATATGGTCCTCCATACTTTTACTCCTCTGCGCATGCACAGTGTCAAGGAGGTCTCGAAATTGGCGCAATTATCATTCTTACAACCAGTGCCTGGTAAGCGTTATGTACTCAGTGGGGAGTTCCCAACTCATGGGAGGGCCATCCCCGTCTGGGTCATTGGTAAGTATAAAAAAATATATAAATTACTATAAATTTTTTAACATTTTTATACTGTACCAATGATCCAGACTTAGCTGAATAGTAAAAAGGTTGGAGGGCTTAGGACATAAAGAAAATCAAATAGACTCAACTACATATAACAGAATTATCCCCTCGAGGAGAAAGGAGAAATAGGCTTTACATGTATCTTTCTTAATTGCATCAAAACGAGAAAGACACAACACCATTGTGTAATTGAGCACAATAACATCAATGATCTCTATTAACCTCCAGTATAACCTGTTATGCTAATTATTTTTAAAGGAAAGCCAATAAATAAAGGAAATCCAGAGAAATGAGACTCTTTATACTCATTAAAAGTGTCCGAGGATTGCATATTAACGCACGTATGACATTTGACATATACAAATGCTTCACACCGAACTACACTTTAAAAATATTACATGGATGAGTAAACATTGGCTTTACACTTTAAAACCATCCCAGTACCAACTTGAATTACTGACTCCAGGAGAGGTATTCCCTTGCTTTTCACTATAAAGCAGGTGACCTAATGAAATCTTAAGCACAGACTGCTGAGTTGAAGATATTATCATAAGCAGTACTGATAGTTAATTGAATCCATCTAGCCATAGAATGGACCGAAATGTGGAGGAAGCTTCCACGGCATGTCCCACAACAGACACCTGAGTAGATTAATCCACACACAGTCTTTGTGGAGATAGAGATGCTACCAACAAAATTTTGCACTGAGATTATTTAACTTGAGCAAAATCTGCTGAATCAACGGCGCTGGAGGATACGCATATCCTATTATTCCGTCTCACGAGATCGATAGAGCGTCTACTGCAAACGCTCGAGGATCCGTACATGGTGACACATACGTCTGCAACTGATTGTTGAGATGCGTCACAAATAAGTCCATCATTGGCCGCTCTCATTGGTAGCAAATCTGATTGAATACTCGTTTGTTGAAAGTCCATTTTGACGGCAACAAGCGGCCCCTCCGTGAAAGGGAGTCCGCTAATACGTTCAGACTACACGGAATATGACGGACCGTTAGGAGAACTTGATGTTCTAGTACAAACAGAAGGATTCATTCCGTTAACTTGAATAACAGAATGGAATGAATGCCTCCCTGGTTCCGAAAATACGCTAATACCGTCAAATTGTCGGACCGAACTTGCAAGTGAGCATTCTGAATAACGTTCATCCAATGACATAACGCAAACCAAAATGACATCATTTCTTTGATGTTTATATGCTTGATTAGGAACTATGGATCCCAAAGACCCTGGCACTTCAAACCGTTGGGCTCAATGTTGCGTCCCAACCTGTTTGACTGGCATCTGTCAAAACTGTAAAACTCGGATCCGGCAATTGCAGTGAAACTCCCTGAGTTAACCACTGAATATCTGCCCAAGTCTGAATCTCTTATTCACTTGATTTGACAAGAGGATGTCCGTATCGAGCATAAGAATCTTCACCCTCCAATTCTGGGTCAGAAGAAATTTAGAGAGGACAAGTGCGTAGCCGCCCCATCGGAATAAAATCGCGGCAGCTCCACACAAACCTATCAGTCTCATGAGATCTCTTGCTGAAAACTTGTCTGAGTGAAGACAATAGCGAGCATAACAACTGATTAATTTCGCTCTGGTTGATGGCAGACGAACGAGAATGTTGTGCATCTCGAAGCTCATCCCCCTGTGGGTGAATGACTTGGACGATACCAGATCCAACTTCTCCTCATTTACTTATGAAACCGAGACGATGGAGCAATAGAAGCAGATTCTGCACATCGTTCTGAAGCGTTAACTCATTGCCGTACCTCTGAAGAATGTCGTCCAGGTAGGCCCGACATTATCACAGACGAATGAGCTCGGAAATGAGTCATTACCGAGTTCATTATTCGAGTGAAAGCCCAGGGGGCTAGATTCAGACCGAAGCACATTGCTCGGAGCTGATACACGACTCCTATGATGAGGAAGCGAAGATACTTTCTGAACGCCTGATGTACCATGACGTGAAAGTATGCATCTTGAGATCTATGCATGTAGCATAGTCGTACACCTGAATACTCGCTCTGACCGATCGGATGGTCTCCATATAGAAACTTGGAGCCACGATCAGCTTGTTTATCCAGCTCAGATTTATGAGTGGACGGAACGAGCTGTCTGGTTTTGGAACCAGAAAAGGATGGTTGTAGAAACCTGGAAATTCCTGGATTTCTATGATCTCTATCACGATCATTCCCGAAGAGACTGGACTTCTGATGGAAGCAAGCCTCTTCCTGCGGACTTGACAGAAGCTGAGTCCATCTGGGACTTCGAGTTAATGGAGGTTTTCGTTTGAAGGACAATTTAGTCCGTCCGAAATCACCCCTCAAATCAAAGGGACGTCTGTAATCTACTCCCAATTGATTGAGAAACTCGACAGTCTTCCGCTCACTGGAACACGATAGAGGTTAATACCATTACCTCCTGGTCCTGCCAGGCTTGGGGAAGGAGAAACCATGTCATCCATGACCCGTACCACGCCCCATCGACCGAGGGGCCTCTGACCGGATGTCTCGGCCAGTATTACGGCACCTACCTGAGTCGCTACCCTGACGGTCTCTAGGGTAAGACCTAGAGGACGCATAGGTACCTCTGTAGGAACTTCCCTTGGACGTATTCGCCCCAGAAGTGCCTGTCCTACTTTTCTCCATTGAATCCGACTCTATGGAAGTGGATTTGAATAGCAGAGAGTCTGAAGCTTTCTTAGTTATCTGATCATAGATTGCGGAAAGCTTGCCGTCGAAGAGAAACTCTCCGGAGATCGGAGCGACTCCGAGAGTTTTTCACCTTACTATCCACACAATGGATGTAGCCAGGGCCGCGTCACGTCTAACCAACTCCATATCGCCACTAAAAGGGCGGAGTTATACGTGGAGAATGCTAAAGCCCTTGAAAGAACACTTAAGGAGGTTGTACATCCTGGAATTCTTTTTCCTTTGAGACGTAATGATAATGCTCTGGTAAGGTGATCTGCATACGATAATGCGTCTAAGCTAACCCTGCTAGACGATATTGTCGTTTCCAACATCGTGGTTGGAATTGACATAGACGACGGTATAGACAATACTAGGTCTTCGGCCTGGTCGTCTAGACGCAGAGAAACTCTCAGAATGCTCTGTCCTGCCGTTTCGAAATTATTCCTTGAATTGATGAAAGGCAGATGTAGAGCATTTGCCGATAAGAAACCGGACCTGTCCGGTTAGGTAGCAAGTTATATATAGTGTCATTCAATAGTTCAAATGTCCGTGAGACATTTCTGGACTATGTCGGAAACTGAGGGATGATGTCCCTAAACCGATTAAGAATTCTGTGTCCAGTGGCGCTATCAGTCTCTTATCCGGCAACGCAGCATTTTGGTCCCGAGAAACAACGTCAGATGATAATACCGGATGCACTCTACAACAACTATGTTGTTCCGAAAGGTAAAAATACAACTCCTCCGTATCCCTTTCGCCATCCTGTTGGACCACTTGTAATTCTTGGTCGTCCGTGCCTGGACCTGCAGTGGAACGTACCAACCCAGCTTCCTCGGATAATTCCAGAGCCGACAGAGTTACTGTTGGTTGCTGGGATGCTGCGATAATTTGTGCTATCTGCGATAGCACGTCCGTAACGGAGGCCTGTGGAGCTGCGGTCTTACAGGATTTAGCCGCTGGAAGCTCCTTGGGCGTTGACTCCTGCATACTTCTTATATGCGAACGTCCGGAGTATGAAGGCCTCGTATCCTTGGCTACCGGATGGCATGACCTGGTCGCCATAGAATCCCTGGTCAGCGATGTTGGTTGAATATCACTGGTCACGTAGCCAAGGTGCGGTCGCGTGTGCTACCGTGAGGATGAGGAAGCCGAAAGAGCAGTCTCTCCAGACTGTCTATATAATGGAGCGTCCCAAATATTGTAGTACGAGAGAGGGACCTCTCTCGCTCGCAGCCCGGATGGACCTGGACGAGCTAGGAACCGGATTAATAGGCTTCCTCCGTACCATCCTCATATCTGTCGTCACATTGTAATTTTATAGTGCTCGCATCACCCAAATCTCCTTCCTGGGCCGCAACGGACGAACCCGGCTGCTGAGCCATTCGATGAATGGTCACTACACCGGGCGAGCTAGCAGACGCCAATGCCGTCGATCCTACTTGGGACCTCTTAGGCAATTGACGTATCTACATGAGCACTTTTACCGCTAGCTCTTCATTTGACTGTGACGACGGAAGCACACTTTACGAAGACATCACGGTAACATCACCTTGTTCATGTTACTCAATGAGACCTGTGGAGCAGCAGTCCTACGTAATTCTCCGCTTGAAGCTCAAGGGACATTCATTCCTGCATTTATATAATATGCGAATGTCCCAACTGGAAAGGCCTCGTGTCCTTGGCGAGCAGATGGAGTGACCTGGTCGATGTGTATTCCTTGGTCGGCGAAGCAGGAACACCAGGGATGTTCAATCCTGCATTTATATAATATGCGAACGTCCCCTGGAAATCTGTGGTCACATAGCCAAGGTGCGGTCGTGTGTGTTGATGTGAGGATGAGGAAGCCAATATAACAGCCGTGTCGGACTGTCAATGCGACGGAGCGTCCTGAGCAGGAGGAGTGGACATAAGCTCTGACTAACAAACAAACATACAACAACATCGCGTGCAATTGTTGATGTAAGAGAGAGGGGGCGTTTCTCGCTCGCGGTCCGGGTGGACCTGGACGAGCTAGCTACCAGACTGACAGGCTTCCTCCGTACTATCCTCGGATCCGTCGTTGCTGGGTGTGCACATTCAATGTTTTATAATGCTTGCATTACCCAATCTGCTTCCCTGGACCGCAACGGACGAACCTGGATGCCGATCCATTCGACACCGGGCGGACTAGCGGATGATCAATGCCTTCGATCCTACTAGGGAACTTTTTTGCAATTGTCGTAATACCTTGAGCACTTTCTGCTAGCCCTAATATTGCAACAACAGAGACACACTTGTTGAAGACATCACGGAAACATCACTCTGAATTCTGAAAAAGAAACTGATAAAGTAGAGTGACCCTGCGAAGAGAGGACCGGAATGGACCCCTCACCACTAACAAAATACCGTGACACACGTCTCCAACGTTGTCATTCCAATCAACACACACAGAGCAAGAATTAGTGCAAATACATTGACTATAAGAAACACAATGAACCTGAAAATTAGAAGAAGATATCCTCACATTACAATTTGAACAGTATTTTTTCATCAAGAAAAAATAGGCCGATGAAATCGTCAGATGTGTACCCATACGCGCAACTAGTAGAAAGCTGTATGATGGAGGGCCACCACGGATGCCGACATTATGTACACCATACAAGGTATGGGTACATATAGAAATGGATTGGAGGAGTGTCTAATTTGATGGATAAAGGGTTAATATCTCCAGATCAAATTATCAGATTTACATAAAAAACTATACAGCACAGCACATCAGTAATCTGAATAAATATATAAAGTAACATGACACTCGGATTGATATTTTTTGAGTTATCTCATGCCAAAGGGATTGGAGGAATTTTCAATTTGAAGGATAAAGGGTTAATATCTCCGGATCAAATTATCAGATTAACACCAAAAACTATACAGCTCAGCACATCAGTAACCTGAACACAATTATAAAGTAACTTGACAATCCAAGCAACATTTTTCAAGTTATCAAATGCAAAAGGGATTGGAGGAATTTTCAATTTGAAGGATAAAGGGTTAATATCTCAGGATTAAAATAACAGATTTACACCAAAAACTATACAGCTCGGTACATCAGTAACCTGAACACAAATATAAAGTAACTTGACAATCCAAGCAATATTTTTCAAGTTATCGAATGCCAAAGGGATTGGAGGAATTTTCAATTTGAAGGATAAAGGGTTAATATCTCAGGATCAAAATAACAGATTTACATCAAAAACTATACAGCTCGGTACATTAGTAACCTGAACACGAATATAAAATAACTTGACAATCCAAGCAATATTTTTCAAGTTATCGAATGCCAAAGGGATTGGAGGAATTTTCAATTTGAAGGATAAAGGGTTAATATCTCAGGATCAAAATAACAGATTTACACCAAAAACTATATAGCTTGGCACATCAGTAACCTGAACACAAATATAAAGTAACTTGACAATCCAAGCAATATTTTTCAAGTTATCGAATGCCAAAGGGATTGGAGGAATTTTCAATTTGAAGGATAAAGGGTTAATATCTCGGGATCAAATCATCAGATTTACACCGAAAACTATACAGCTCAGCAAATCAGTAACCTGAACACAAATATAAAGTAACTAGACAATCTAAGCAATATTTTTCAAGTTATCGAATGCCAAAGGGATTGGAGGAATTTTCAATTTGAAAGATAAAGTGTTAATATCTCAGGATCAAATTATCCGATTTACACCAAAAACTATACAGCTCGGCACATCAGTAACCTGAACACAAATATAAAGTAACTTGACAATCCAAGCAATATTTTTCAAGTTATCAAATGCCAAAGAAATGGATATGGATGCCGGATGGACAGACAGAAGGACAGATGGACAGACGGACAGACACAGGATGGACGAACGACGGATGGTCACCCCGGATACTGGCATTATGTGTACCATACATAGTATGGGTACACATAAAAATATACACAGTCATATTACTCGCACTAACCCTTGAAACAAAGATACATAATATAATATAATCCATTATAACATTTCGAAAGAAAATAATTTCAAAAAAAAAAAATTTTTGAAACATTTTTCAGAAGAGCCCACGTTCCCAATGGGAACAATGAGCCCAAATGGATCCCAAAAAAGTCTAAGTGTGGACAAAAATTTAAAAACCATTTCAAAAAATTAATGTAACACTTACGGACAATATTAATGTATCTTGCTAAGAACTGAACTAAGCAGAGGACAAGTAATCACTATCAGAAGTAACCGTTGTCAACATAAACAAAAAGTGTACACAAACCGGAAACATGACTCCAGGCACTGATAAACATGGCCCGAAATCAGTTACCAATTTAAACACTATCTGATGCAAAACAGAGACTTCCAGAGAAGAAACTGCAGAACATCAGATGGTAGATGCAGACCAAAATGCCTAAACACCCAAGGGTGAGGACGTAAACATGGGGAAAAAACAGAATATTATTCTGTTACCAAGCCAAAACTCCCAAGAAATTTTAGTAATCAACATTACAAGAAAATATGCCAAAAGCATGGGAGAATAGCTAGGGGGAAATAAAGGAAAGGGAGAGAGGAAACACTGATCAAACAATGGAACATTCATAGCAAGAATGACCACAACAGGGCCATGCCTCGAAAATAGGTAACATGAAATAATTTCATAAAAAAATTATGAGTTACAGCCCTGAACATTTCCTTCCACTGTTTCTTCCTCTCCTCCTTCTATTTCCTCCTTATATCCACCATTTCTCTCATAATTATGTGTCTGGCATCATTTAAACTGAGATTTACAAGCACAAATATCAGTGAGATGTAACTCAATTGAGGGCCAAACAAAGAATGATAATTGCGCCAATTTCGAGACCTCCTTGACACTGTGCATGCGCAGTGGAGTAAAAGTATGGAGGACCACATAGGACCTGTAATTTTCGGTTTTAGATGTAAATTTTGGGGATTGGGGGGTAAAATTTGTGTTTGGCCCTAAATATTTTAGAGTTAGCACCAGCTAAGTCTGGGTCATTGGTACAGTATAAAAATACTGATATTTTGGTGCTTTTTCCCATATGTCCAAGAATAATGCAATCAGCATGAAACTCAAACTTGATCTGTAAGTCATCGTTCTATAGTAGTTTACCAAAAATGAAATCATTCCGCTGAAGCGTTTCCAAAAAAAATCCGGAAAACTAAAGTGTGACTGACAGACTGACAGACTAATAGACTGACAGACTAACAGACTGGCAGACTAACAGACTGACAGACTAACAGACTAACAGACTGACAGACTGATGGATGGACAGAGTGCAAACCTATAGTCACCTCCGGCGATGCCGGTAGGGGACTAAAAATCAGACAACACTTTCCAAAAGATTTCTTGAATGACTAAAAATTAGCATTTTTTTTCTCAAAACATAGCTTAAGGTCCACCATTGATAGCCATCTAGCAGCTACACCATTAAGTCCAAAATGAATTCTGATTTTGGACTTAATAGTGTAGCTACTAGCTGGCTATCATCATACCTCAAGAATAGACATCAGTGTGTATCAATAAATGGTAATCTGTCAAAAGACTTCCATCTTGAATGTGGAGTCCCACAGAGCAGTTGCCTTGGTCCTGTTCTGTTTCTATTCTATATTTCAAAAATGTTCACCATCATTGAATCTCACTTGCCTGACGTCCATGGTTATGCTGATGACATACAGGTCTATTTCTCTTTTCGACCATCAATCAAGGATCAAACTAAAGCTCTAGAAACTACTGAATCATGTATTTCGGACATTAGCATATGAATGGTTTCAAATAAATTAATGATAAATGATGGTACGACAGAATTCCTAATAATTGGTTCACGACAGCAACTCATCTAAAGTTGACATCAATTCAGTGAAGGTAGGAGATTCCGCTATCAGTGCAAGTAACAGTGTACATAATCTTGGTGCCTTCTTCAACTCTACCACGTCTATGGACAGACATGTTACAAATATGTGCAATAAGGCTTTCAGGGTTCTATACAAAGTTAAACAGATTAGACAATTCCTCACGAAAGACTCCACAAAAACCCCAGCTCATGCCTTTGTAACATCACATTTGGATTATTGTAATGCCTTACTGTTCGACCTTCCACAATATCATTACTCTCGCCTGCAGATGGTACTAAATGTATCAGCCCGAGTGGTATACAGGGTATCACGATCTCAACACATCACTCCTGTTCTGAGGGATATGCACTGGCTGCCAGTCAAGTACAGAATAATTTTAAAAACTTTATTATTAGTTTTTAAGACACAAAACAACATGTCATCAGCCTACTTAGAAGAACTTCTTAATACCAAGAATGTGTGTCAATACAATCTGAGGTCCGATGGTAAAATGCCACTCATGTTCCAAAACATAGGTGTAAGACATTTGGATGTAGTCATTCTCATTTGCCGGCCCTCACTTGTGGAATAATTTACCGGAACACTTAAAAAGACTGTCAAATGTCAACCTTTTCAAGAAAGATCTCAAAACATACCTGTTTCAAAAAGCCTATAAGTGATGTTGTGGACTCTAAGATACAGTATATATTCCGTTTGTATATTTGCACGAGCTCAGTAACATGTACAGTGCCTTAGAATATGGTTCTACATCTTCTGAACTATAATTTTGGTGCTATATGAATGTGTATATTATTATTATTATTCTTGTTCCAAATGAGTGGGCTTAACCCATTACCTAACGAACTGGCCGCATCCACCCGTGTGTATGCAAATTCAGAGGTTGAAAAAGTTAAAAAATTTATAGTAATTTCTATATTTTTTATACTTACCAATGACCCAGACCTAGCTAGCTGGTGCTAACTCTTAAAATATAGGGCCAAATCCCCAAAATTTGCATCTAAAACCAAAGAAAACATGTCCTGAATGGCCCTCCACACTTCACCTCTACTGCGCATGCGCAGTGTCAAGGACGTTCCGAAATTGGCGCCATTAATCATTCTAATAACCAGTGCCTGGTAAGCGCTATGTACTCAGCGGGGAGGCAAGAGTTCCCAACTCCTGGGAGGGCCATCCCCGTCTGGGTCATTGGTAAGTATAAAAAATATAGAAATTACTATAAATTTTTTAACATTTTTATACTGTACCAATGACCCAGACCTAGCTGAATAGTAAAAAGGCTGGAGGGCCAAGGACACAGAGCAAGATGGAATACGCTCAATAATATAAAATAGAGTCATCCCCTCTAGGGAAAAAGAAGTAATAGGCCTTACATGTATCTTTCTTATTTATGATAAATTAGAAAGATACAACACCTTCCAAAATTGAGCATCATACATCCATGTACTCTATTAATATCCAATATAATCTTTATACTAATAATTTTTAAAGTAAGCCAATAAATAAAGTAAGTCTAGAGAACAGAGACTCTTATACTCCTTAAAAGTGTCTGAGGATTGCATAATCATGTCCGTTGACACGTGCTATATTCAAAAGCTATACTTTAAAAACTAAGACTTGAATGAATTTTTAAAACATAAACTTCTCACTAAACAACCATCCCAATAACAGCTCAGAATTACTAACTCCGGAGGAGGTATCCCCTTGTTTTCATAGTAAAACAGGTGACCCAAGGGAACACCCTCCCCCCCCCCCCCCCTTTTTCTTGCCCTGGGTCAAATAGCCCAGAGCGAAGAGGGCAGCAGAACAGAGTCACTGCCGAAACAGACAGCCTACCTAGCTATAGTAGCAACTGTTAAGTGAATGACATTCTGAGCAGTAGATAATAGACCTAACAATAGAGGCCTCCAGAAATGGACTCGATATTTCTGAGATAAAAATTCATGAATGTGGATGACTGAGCGCAATGAGCAGCCTTCAAAAATCTATAATAGCGACACTATTAATGTAAGCCCAAGATGTAGAAGAACTCTTACTTCATGAGCCGAAATCTTAAGCACAACTGCTGAGTCAATGATATACCATAAGCAGTACCGATAGTTAATTGAATCCATTAGCAATAGAATGGAGCGTAACGTCCTTCTATTAGGCATCAAAGACAGAAGAAGCTTACGCCCGTAGTAATAAACAGATATCTGATTATAAATACATAAACTCTAACCGGACAGAGTAAAGGCCTATGCCCGTACGAAGACGGAAGGACCTTAATAACAATAGGTTCCGGATATTAGGAGCCTAACTCTTATGCAAAAATCCAACCTAAATAGTAAAGGAAGTAGTGATTCCGAAACTACGAAAGTGAAAATCATCCATCGATAGTGCATGAAACTCACTGACTCTTCAGTAAAAGAGAAGCCAACAGAATTACTGTTTAAAAGGTCAGAATTTGAAAGCTACTGTTTCCAGAGGCTCAAATGATTACTTACCTAAATAAGAACCGAAGTTAAATTCCATATAGGAATTTAATCTAAAGATTCTAAGTCTATTTATCAGAAAGTTACTGACTGACTTAGATAAAGAGACATAAGACTCAATTGAAAACTATCATAGAGTGCATAGGTATGAGGTAACATAAACCTATAACCTTAATAATAACAGGCTGCAGTAGATCTTGACAAACAAGTATACTAAAAAGTTGCAATGAGTAGTATGGAGGGATCAACAATATGAACATAGTGATCCCTACACCAACGACGGAAGAGCCTCCACTTTAGCCACATAGAATAGCGAAGAAGAGGATCTCCTATAGTAAGAAATCGCGTCCAAAGCTCGTCCAGTACAATGTTTACAATGCAATACAGACCACACAATGGAATACGTGAAGGTTGCGACCTTGCGGGTTGTGATAAAGATGACATGATTTACCCAGCGAAAAAAGATCCTCTCATTGAGGAAGATTTCGCGTTAAGTCCCACAGTAGACATCAGAGTAAATTACCCACGGTCTCTGTGAAGATAGAGATGCTATCAACAGAAATGTATTGTGGTTGTTTATCTTAGCAATACCTGCTGAAACAACAGCGCCGGAGGATACGCGTATCCTATCATTCCGTCCTATTAGATCAATAGAGCGTTAACAACATTAGCTCAGAGATCCGGACAAGCCAACACATACGTCTGCAATTGATTAGCAAGCTGTGTCGTAAATAAATCATCATTGGGCGCTCCCATAGATAGCAAATCTGATTGAATACTTGTTTGTTGAGAGTCCATTCTGACGGCAACAAGCGACCCCTAAGTGAACAGGAGTCCGGTAAAACAATCAGACGACCCGGAATATGACGGACCGAAACAGAACTTGGTGTACTATAACCAACAGACGGATTCTTTCCATTAAATTGAATAACGGAAACGAATGAGTGCCTCCCTGGTTCCGGAGATACGCCACTACTGTCGAATTAACGGACAGGATTGGACATGCGTTTCTCAATAATGTCCATGCAATGACATAAAGCAAGCCTAAAAAACATTATTCCGCGGAAGATAATTGCTTGCTTAGAGACTGCGGAACCCAAAGACCCTGGCACTTCGAATCCGTTGGGATCAATATTATATCCCAATCTGTTTGACTGGCAACCGTCATAACTATAACACTCGGATCCGGCAACTGCAGTGGCACTCTCTGAGTCAACCACCGAATGTGTGCCCCAGCCTGAATCTCTTGTAACACTAGATAGACAAGAGAACATGTAAATCGAGCAATTCATGGATTGCTGAAAAGTTGCCGTCAAAGAGAGGCTTCTCCGAGAACGAAGCGAGTCTGAGAGAGTTCTTCACCTTACTATCCACGCGCGTGGATGTAGCTAGGGCTGCGTCACGTCTAACCAACTCCAATCAGCCACTGAAGGGCGGAGTTATACGTGAAAAAACTACTGCCCTCAAAAGAAATCACATTGAGAATAATATCCCGTAAATCTTTTCTTGAAGACGTAATGATAACGCCTCAGTAAGGTGGATTACGTATGATAAAGCGTCTAAGTTAAGTCTACTAGACATCATTGTCGTTTCCAACATTGTGGTTGGAAAAGACATAGACGGCGAAAAAGAATATTTCCAGTCTTTAACCATGCCGTCTAGACGCATATGAACTCTTGGTATGCCCTGCTCTGCCAAAATAAATTATTCGTATAAATGATAAAACGGCAGAAATGAGCAACGCGGACAAGAAACTAAACTATCATGCTTGGTAGCAGGCTTGTATGCATATATAGCGTCGAAAAATAAAACACATGTTGTAATGACATTATTGGACTGCGTCGGTAAGTCAGGGACAATGTCCCTGAACCGATCCAAAATTCCGTGTCCAATGACGCTATAAGTCTCTTATCCAACATCGCAGCAATGTAGTCCGAAATAACAATCATTGGAAGATAATGCCAGAAGATATGAATGGCAGCTTCCGATGCTACGAAAGGGAAAACTCGAAATCTTTCGAATCCCTTTCGCCATCCTGTCGGACCCTATAAAGCGTTCGGTCGTCCGTACCTGATGCAACCGCGGACCGCACCGACCCAGCGCCGTCAGATAATTCCTGATTCGAGTTAGAAACTGTCGATTGCTGGTATGCTGCGAAACAACTGTGCTAACATGGATAGCACGTCCGTCACTGAGGCCTGAGGAGAAGCGGTCCTACAATGCATTGCCGCTGGAAGCTCCGTGATCGTTACCCCGTGCATACTACCAATATGTGAGCGAACGGAGTGTATAGGCCTTGTGTCCCTTGGCTACCAGATGGCGTGACCTATTCGCCGTGGAATCACTGAATGACGAAACTGATCGGATACTCGAGGTCACGTAGCCAATGTGCGGTCGTGTGCCCTGCTGTGAGGATGAGGAAGCATTATCGACAGTCTCTCGGACTGTCAATATAACGGAGCGTCCCGACCGACATACATATGATCCGAATTTAAAAAATCTGAACCACAACATGCGGTCCCCTATGTTGTTGGACGAGAGAGGGACCTCTCTCGCTCACAGCCCGGACGGACCTGGACAAGCCAGGAACCGGACTAACAGGCTTCCTCCGATCTGTCCTCAATCTGCCGTCACTGGGTGAGTACTAAAGTAATTATAGTGCTCGCATCACCCAAATCTCCTTCCTAGACCGCAACGGACGAACCCGGCAGCCGAACCATTCGATGAATGCACGCTACACCAGGTGAGCGAATGTCACTCCGTCGATCCTACAAGGGATCTCTTAGGCGATAGACATAATCCATGAGCACTTATTGCCGCTAGCTCTTCATTAACTATGACGACAGAGGCATACTTTTGAAAGACATCTCCGTAACTTTGCGAACAAGAAACCAGAAATGCTTGGTTATAGCAAGCATATAATAATAATATATATAGCGTCGTTCAATAATTCGAAAGTTTGTGTGACATTATTGGACTATGTCGGAACTGAGGGACGATGTCCCTGAACCGAACCAAAAATTTCTGAGTCCACCGACGCTATCAGTTTCTTATCCGGCATCGCAGCATTCTGGTCCGACGAAAGAAGCTGTAGAAGATCAAGTCAGATGACATACACAACAGCATATGTTGTTCCGAAAGGGAAAGCTCAAAATCCTCCAAATCCCTTTCGGTATCCCGTCGGACCAGATGAAATTTTCGGACGTCCGTACCCGCTTCCGCGGAGCGTCCCGACCCAGCATCGTCGGATAAAAAAATATGCAACAGATTCAGTTGATGCTGGGATGCTGTGATAAACTGTGCTATTTAGGAAAGGACGTCCGTTCCCGAGGCCTTGCAGTAGCGGTCTTACGATGCATTGCCGCCGGAAGCTCCGTGTACGTTGACTCCCACACACTTCCTATGCGAACGTTCGGAGTCTGCAGGCCTCGTGTCCCTGGCTACCGGATGGTGTGACCTGGTCGCCGATGATTCTCTGACTGGCGAAGCTGACTGGATATTCGAGGTCACGTAGCCAAGAGCGGTCGTGTGCGCTACCATGAGAATGAGGAAGCCTTATTGACAGTCTACTCCGGACTGACTATATGTCGGAGCATCCCGAGCGACGGACATATGCTCCGAATGCGAAACATTTTGTACCACAACATCTGGGGCCAGATGTTGTTGTACGAGAGAGGGGCCTCTCTCGCTCGCAGTCCGGATGGACCAGAACGAGCTATGAACCGGACTAAAAGGCTTCCTCCATTCTCCCTCTAATCCACCGTCACTGGGTGTGCATTTGGTTGATTTATAGTGCTCGCATCACCCCAAAACTCCTTCTAGACCGCAACGGACGAACCCGGCTGCCGAACCATTCGATGAATGGACGCTACACCGGGCGAGCTAGCGGACGTCAAAGGCCGTCGAACCTACTAGGGTCCTCTTAGGCAATTGGCGTATTTACATGAGCACTTTTCCGCTAGCCCTTCATTAATTGTGACGACGGAGGCACACTGTTGGAAGACATCACAGATACATCACCCTAATCTTGATCGTCTGAAATAGAAATTGATAAAGTAGAGTGACCCTACGGGGAAAGGACTGGAGTGTCCAATTCCCCACTAACATACCGTGACATATGCTTCCCATGTTGTCATCGAAATCATACGATACAGAACAGGAGTTAATGCGAGTACACTGACCACATATAGAATGATTATAAAAGTCAGAGGAAGACTTCCTCTTATTACAATTGATCAAAATCCTTTCAATGTGAAAAGAAAACAAGTCCTGGTACTCGCACCAACCCCTGGCAATCAAAATACATAATAATAATATGATCCATTAATATAGAAAAAATAATTGAAATCAAAATATTTTGAAAAAATATTTTTTCAGAACAGCCCAAGTTTCTGAAAAGTAACGTTGAGCCCCAATGGATCCCAAGCCTAAGTGTGGACAAAAATTTTAAAAATATTTTAAACAATTTATTCAACACTTACGAACAATAATAATGTATCTAGTTATGATTAAAATAACATCAAGATATTATTTTCAAGAAATCCCCCCCTCACACAGAGGGCTGTTGTAAATGTAAACAATGAATGTAAAAACACTAAAATAAGACTCCAGGCACCCAGGCCCGGAATCAGTTACCAAAAATACACCATCTGATGCAAAACAGAGACTTCCAGGGAAGAAACTGCAGAACATCAGATGGTAGATGCAGAATTCAATGCCTAACCACCCGTAGGTGAAGACGTAAACATGCGGAAAAGAACAGAATTCATTCTGTTATTCAGCTAAAACTCCCAAGAAAATTTAGTAATAATAATTACAAAAACTATGCCAAAAGCATGGGAGAATAGCAAGGGGGGACTTAAAGGACAGGGAGAGAGGAAAACACTGAAAAATCAGTGTAACTAAATAATCAGAATGACAACAAAATGGCTGCTGCCTCGAAAATAGGTAACTTAACATAATTTCATTAAAAAATTTTAAGTTACAGCCCTGATTATATTCTGTCACACATTTTTCCTCTCCTCCTTCTCTATCCTCCTTAGAATCACCATTTCACTAATATTTATGTGTCTGGCATCATTTAAACTGAGATTTACAAGCACAAAGATCAGTCAGATGTTAACTGATGAAGGGCCAAACTTAGAATGATTAATGGCGCCAATTTCGGAACGTCCTTGACACTGCGCATGCGCAGTAGAGGTGAAGTGTGGAGGGCCATTCAGGACATGTTTTCTTTGGTTTTAGATGCAAATTTTGGGGATTGGGGGGCAAAATTTGTGTTTGGCCCTATATTTTAAGAGTTAGCACCAGCTAGCTAGGTCTGGGTCATTGGTACAGTATAAAAATATATTAATTTTCAGAAAATTACAAAACTATATCATGTGACCCCTAATTGAAACGAGCAAGTCTAGCTCATTCCAATGAGGGGGTCACATGATATGGTTTTGTTGAAAAAGTAATATTTAAAATCATAAATTTTGATATCATCTGCATTGGGTTAAGGGTTAAGCTATGTTTTTGGAGACAAAAATTTTAAAAATAGTAAATTTTAGACATGATTTTTTGGAACAGCACAGATCAGATATAGCTGTTATCAAGCCTGGAAATAAGCAATCTGTCATTTGCAGAAGTACAGTGGAACCATGTTAAATGAATAGCCACTTGGCCAGTGAAAATTATTCAATTAATGGGAGTATTCAATTAACCCTTTGCCCCAAATTTATTTTTTTAAATATCATTTTTTCTAATTTTTCAAAAAGTGTCAACAGTGCCATATCACGTGACCCCTCGTTGGAACGAGCTCGACTACTGAATTTGCATATTACCCGGACGGATGTGGCCGATTCATTGGGTAAAGGGTTAAGAGGGTTATGATCACTATCCTGTCTTCAAGAGATAAACTGAGCATTTATTGTATTATATCTTTTTTGACAGAGCTCATGGATATAACAGATTAAAGGCATGTATTGGATGTACTGAGGCCAAATAGGTCTTTAAGCAGGGTAAATTTGGTGATTGTCAAAGTAATTTCTTGAGCAATTATAAGATTTAGTATTACAAAAAAAGGAGTTCACTCTCAGTTCTCTTATAACTTATATGCGATAAACAGGTCAAATTTGTGAGGAAGGTACAGTAAATGGTTTTGTGTTTGGAAGTTTTATTCAATTAACAGGGTTATTCATTCAATTAAGACATATTCGCTCAAGTGGAATCCAGTGTAAGGAATTCTTATCTTATCAATATATATTACATACCTAAATATACCTTCAGCCTCAAGACCATTTTCTCTAAGAAACTCAACACACTGTTCAATTATAAAAGGTATTTTCCTCCCTCTTTCATGTTCAAATTTCATAGTTTCTACAATAGACTGTCCAAATATGGCTGAAAAACAGAAATTATTATTTATTTTATATTAGTTCATACCCACAATAACTGAAAATCACTATAATCTTGAAAAAAATAGTTTAAGTTTTTATTTATATTTGAAGCTTAAAAATGGCTAACCAACTGATTATCCCTTTACCAAACACGAAAGGCAGATTACATTTGCAAATAAAATTCTCAAATAACTGAATAGTTTCATTTTTTGTATCAAAAACATACTTTATAACCTCTCATTGGAATGATCTCAACAAGCTTGTTCCAATGAGGGATACAAGCTATGTTTTTGAGACAAAAAAATGAAAAAAATAATGAAAATTGAATGGTGATTTTTGTGAATAGTACTGGTCGGTTTTGGCGGTTTTGTTGGATAAAGGGCTAAAATGCTGAACCACACAAAAAGTGACAGCTCTTGCAACTGATTTCAAAGTATACTGATTCATGAATTTCTTGTAACATGACAAACCTAAATTGCATTCAGCACATCTAAAAAGGATGAGTATGACATGGGAAGTATAGTCTTTCAATTTTGAAAATGGGAGGCATGCTGAACAAGTGTTTAACCACCGAGGTGGTATTAGTCCCCTACAGTGCTTTTGTGACTTAAGGTGTTTTTGTCACATAAGACACTAGAGTATATAAGCATCTCGGGTTAGCAGTTTAAGAAGTAAAAAGACCACCAGTAATGGTCTGGTCCAGTGAAAAGAAGGTCAAGTCCAGCTCTCGGTGGTGCAGTATTTTTGCCTGGACCGGTCCAATCATTATAATAACCTTAAATGAAAGGAAAGGTGATGAAATCTTACTTTTGGTAATACCAAAAAAGGAAGATATTAAAACATTTTCCTTCATTTAAGGTATTTTATAATGATTGAATTGGTATACACATTTGTGTTATAGAAAGCATCAAGTTACTGACGTTTGCTGGTGAAGCTTGGTAACTCGGGGCATGTTATATAATACACTGTATGCACATTGTGGAAATGTTTCTGCAGGACAACTGAATACTCTAAACATGGAAACTTTCAATATATTTAGAGTCGAAAGTTTGATTTAATGCTGCAAAAATGGCTGCCATTCCGCCATCTTGGATTTTGAAAAAAAAAAATTGAGCGTGCATCATCCCCTCAGAACCATTTATCCACGTACCAAATATGAAAGGGGTAGCTTAAAGCATGTTGGAGGGAGAGGTGGTAACATAAAAACAGACAGATAGACAGACGGACAGACAGACAGACATATCTTAGATTTTGAAAAAAAAATATTGAGCGTGCATAATCCCCTCACAACCCTTTATCCATGTACCATATATGAAAGGTGTAGCTTGAACCATGTTGGAGGGAGTAGTAGTAACATAAAACAGAGAAAAAAAGTGCATCATCCCATCACAACCCTCTATCCATGTGCCAAATATGAAAAGTGTAGCTTGAACCATGTTGGAGTGAGGGGTGGTAATATAAAATAGAGAAAAAAGATTAAAAAACACAACAAAAATGGCCACCATGCCGCCATCTTGGATTCTGAAAAAAAATATTGAATGTGCATTATCCCCTCCCAACCCTCTATCCATGAGCCAAATATGCAAAGTGTAGCTTGAACCATGTTGGAGGGAGGGGTGATAACATGAAAATAGAGAAAAAAAAGCGTAAAAAACACAACAAAAATGGCCGCCATTCTGCCATCTTGGACTTTGAAAAAAAATTATTGAGCACGCATCATCCCCTCAGAACCATTTATCCATGTACCAAATATGAAAGGTGTAGGACGGATGGACGGATGGATGGACAGATAGACAGACAATAATGCCAGGTACCGTTTGAAGAGAAGAACACTATTGTTGAGTGCCAGCATTGGGAAAATGTTTTCAAGAAAAACATCAACAAACATCTGCACACCGTTCACCTCACTGGTGCACAGTAAGCAGGATTTCAAACTAGGGGCTCTAAAGAGCCTGTAATCACTCACCTGGAACTACATATAAAAATGAGATTTCCCATAGGCTTTCCATGGTAACTGTGAGCTGCAATTGTGGCCATGTTTGCAACATTACATCAACATTACATGAGGATCATTGGTAAGAAGGTGCCCCAGTCCTCAATTAAGTGTAGTTTCAAAACATTTTTTGAATCCATCAAACAGAATCAAAGAATGTCTCTGGTGGCCATATTTTCCAACCAACGGGAACAAAAAAGAGGCTCTTTTGTAGAGGGCCTCCTATAGACCATTCCTGCCAAGTTTGGGTTCAGGATGGCTCAGTAGTTCCAGAGAGAAGATGAAAATGTGATTTCCCATTGGGTTTTTCTATAGTAACTATAAATTGTGGCCATGTTTGCAACACGATCAACGTTAAATGAGGAACGTTGGTAGAGGGTGGCCCAGTCATCAACCATGCAAAGTTTCAAAACATTTGGCTAGCCCTGTGGTTTCAGAGGAGAAGAGTTTTCAAAACTAACCCCTCAGAATCAAAGAATGCTTCTGGCGGCCACGTTTTTGATCCAATTGCAATAAAATGAGTAACAGTTCTAGAGAACCTCTCATAGACCATGCCCACTAAGTCTGTGTGACAGAGATGATGAAAATGTGATTTCCTATAAGGTTTATATAGTAATTATAAGCCACAATTGCAGCCATAATTGCAACCCAATGAAGATTAAATGAGGATCATTGGTAGATGGGGTTAGAGTCATCCGTCACATTAAGTTTCAAAGCATTTGGCCTTGTAGTTTCAAGGAAGATTTCTTGAAAGTGCACACATTTATGAATTCTGTTTCAACAAAAAAATCAGTAAAAGATGGTTAAATATTTTGAAAATTACAATTTTTTCAGACAGTATTCTCTTTCAAATAGCTTTGTATAAGAAAAGGATTACAGGAAACACATTTTACTCCAATTTTGTCATATCTTAAATGAAATAATTTACTGGTCAGCTAAGCTGACATGATGGGAAAAGAAATAAACAAAACTTCCATGCTTTCCAAACACCTGTCATCAATCAGTATTTCTGATAAGTAACTTGAGAGTAATACATGTATTAACATAATTACAGCTGCACTTGTTTACAGTACAAGTTAAAACAAGTGTTTGACCACCGAGGTGGTATTAGTCCCCTACGGCGCTTTTGTGACATAAGGTGTTTTTGTCACAGAAGACACTAGAGTATATAAGCATCTTGGATTTTTAAAAAAAAATATTGAGCGTGCATAATCCCCTCACAACCCTTTATCTATGTACCATATATGAAAGGCGCAGCTTGAATCATGTTGGAGGGAGGGGTGGTAACATGAAATAGAGAAAAAAGCTTAAAAAAACACAACAAAAATGGCCGCCATTCTGCCATCTTGGAGTTTGAAAAATAAATATTGACTGTGCATCATCCCCTCAGAACCATTTATCCATGTACCAAATATGAAAGGTGTAGCTTGAAGCATATTAGAGGGAGAGGTGGTAAAAACAGACAGACAGACAGACAGACGGACGGACAGACAGACAGATGTTAGATTTTGAAAAAAAAATATTGAGCGTGCATAATCCCCTCACAACATCCTTATTCCATGTACCATATATGAAAAGAGCAGCTTGAACCATGTTGGAGGGAGTAGTGGTAACATAAAATAGAGAAAAAAGCTTAAAAAACACAACAAAAATGGTTGCCATGGCGCCATCTTGAATTTTGGAAAAAAAATATTGAACGTGCAACATCCCATTACAACCCTCTATCCATGTGCCAGATATAAAAAGTGTAGCTTGAACCATGTTGGAGTGAGGGGTGGTAACATAAAATAGAGAAAAAAAGCTTAAAAAACACAACAAAAATGGCCACCATGCCGCCATCTTAGATTTTGAAGAAAAAATATTGAACGTGCATCATACCCTCCCAACCCTCTATCCATGTGCCAAATATGCAAAGTGTAGCTTGAACCATGTTGGTGGGAGGGGTGGTAACATGAAAATAGAGAAAAAAAGCTTAAAAAACACAGCAAAAATGGCTGCCATTCCGCCATCTTGGATTTGAAAAAAAAATTTGGAGCATGCATCATCTCCTCAGAACCATTTATCCATGTACCAAATATGAAAGGTGTAGCTTGAACCATGTTGGTGGCAGGGGTGGTAACATCAAAATAGAGAAAAAAAGCTTAAAAAACCCAACAAAAATGGTTGCCATTCCGCCATCTTGGATTCTGAAAAAACAATTTTGAGCGTGCATCATCCCCTCAGAACCATATATCCACGTACCAAATATGAAAGGTGTAGCTTGAACCATGTTGGTGGGAGGGGTGGTAACATGAAAATAGAGAAAAAATGCTTAAAAAACACAACAAAAATGGCCACCATTCTGCCATCATGGATTTTGAAAAAATAAATTTGAGCGTGCATCATCCGCTCAGAACCATTTATCCATGTACCAAATATGAAAGGTGTAGCTTGAACCATGTTGGTGGGAGGGGTGACAACATGAAAATAGAGAAAAAAAGTTTAAAAAACACAACAAAAATGGCCGCCATTCCGCCATCTTGGATTTTGAAAAAAAAATTTTGAGCGTGCATCATCCCCTCAGAACCATTTATCCATGTACCAAATATGAAAGGTGTAGCTTGAACCATGTTGGTGGGAGGGGTGGTAACATGAAAATACAGAAGAAAAAGCTTATAAAACACAACAAAAATGGCCGCCATTCCGCCATCTTGGATTTTGAAAAAAATATTTTGAGCGTGCATCATCCCCTCAGAACCATTTATCCATGTACCAAATATGAAAGGTGTAGCTTGAACCATGTTGGTGGGAGGGGTGGTAACATGAAAATAGAGAAAAAAAAGCTTAAAAAACACAACAAAAATGGCCGCCATTCCGCCATCTTGAATTTTGAAAAAAAAAATTTGAGCGTGCATCATCCCCTCAGAACCATTTATCCATGTACCAAATATGAAAGGTGTAGCTTAAAGCATGTTGGAGGGAGAGGTGGTAACATAAAAAACAGACAGACAGATGGACAGACAGACAGACAGACGGACGGACAGACAGACGGACGGACGGAGTGCAATCCTATAGTCCCCTTACGGTTCCCGTAAGGGACTAATAAGTTGTAGGATAATCCTATAAACTATGTATTTTTCTCTTCCTACACTGATAAGACCAAAAGCTGACATCATTTTCTGGAAACCTCTCACTGATAGCTTTCCAGAAAATGTCAGATTCTGATCTTGTGAGAGCAGGAGCAGCAGTTTACTTAGTTTATTGCAGTTATGCTACACCTTATTTTGACTTGTACTGTATACACAATATTTTGGGTTTTTTTTCCAGTTCTCAATGGAGATAACTGGAACCAACCCTTACCAGATTCTCAAAAAACAAGTATTTTGCTGACAGTACCGATCTTCATGCAGACAGGAGAGGCATTGGGTTAAGCATTAAAATATACCCTCTGGCGGCCACATATTTTCATCCTCTCATAGACCATTCCTGCGAAGTTTGGTTCACGTCGGCTCAGTAGTTCCAGAGAAGAAGATGAAAATGTGATTTCCCATATCGTTTCTATAGCAACTATAAGCTGCAATTGAAGCCATGTTTGCAACCTGATCAACATTAAATGCAGATCGTTGGTAGAGGGTGTCGCAGTCATCAACCATGCAAAGTTTCAAAACATTTGGACCTGTGGTTTCAGAGGAGAAGATTTTTCAAAAACCACCAATCAGAATCAATAAATGCTTCTGGCAGCCATGTTTTTCGATGCACGGTAACAAAAATGAGGAGCATTTGTAGAAGACCTCCCATAGACTATCCCTGCCAGGTTTGGTTCTTGTTGGCTCAGTAGTTCCATAGAAGAAGATGAAAATGTGATTTCCCATAGGGTTTCTATAGTAACTGAAAGCTGCAATTACGGCCATGTTTACAACCCGATCAACATTAAATGAGGATTCTTGGTAGAGGGGGCCCCAGTCATCATTTATTTGAAGTATCAAAAAATTTGGCCTGGCAGTTTCAGAGAAAAAGATTTTTGAAAATCCACCAACCAGAATTAAAGAATGCCTCTGGCAGCCATATTTTTCAACCCACGGGAACAAAATGAGGATCGTTTGTAGAGAACCTCCCACAGACCATTCCTGTCAGGTTTGGTTCATGTCAGCCCAGTAGTTCCAGAGAAGAAGATGAAAATGTGATTTCCCATAGATAGAAACTATAAGCTGCAATTGAAGCCATGTTTGCAACCCGATCAACATTAAATGAGGGTCGTTGGTAGAGGGGGTTCCAGTCATCAATCATGCAAAGTTTCAAAACATTTGGCCCTGTGGTTCCAGAGGAGAAGATTTTTCAAAATCCACCAATCAGAATCAAAGAATGCCTCTGGCAGCCATGTATTCAAACCCATGGGATCAAAATGAGGATTGTTTGTAGAAGACCTCCCATAGACTATCCCTGCCAGGTTTGGTTCATGTCAGCTCAGTAGTTCCAGAGAAGATGATGAAAATGTGATTTCTCATAGGGTTTCTACAGTAAGTATAAGCTGCAACTGTGGCCATGTTGGTGACCCAATCAACATTAAATGAGGATCGTTGGTAGAGGGGGTCCCAGTCATCATTTATGTGAAGTTTCAAAATATTTGGCCTTGCCGTTTCAGAGGAGAAGATTTTTGAAAATTCACCAACCAGAATCAAAGGAATGCCTCTGGAAGCCATGTTTTTCATCCAACGGAAACAAAATGAGATCGTTTGTAGAGGATTTCCCATAGACCCTTCCTGTCAAGTTTGGCTCACACCAGCTCAGCAGTTACAGAGAAGAAGATGAAAATGTGAAAAGTTTATGGATGCCAAGTGATGAGAAAAATATTACCCGATTTTTCGAATAAGCTTTTCGCAGCAATAATCAAAGTTTTTTGAGTTCTGTGTAATACATTGAAATGCAACTTCAATTAGATTATTCTCCATGGAATGCATGAATGAAACTAGAAAAACTGTGAGCACTGCTCACTAACTGATACCACCCACTCCCACCAAGAAACATTTTACAACAGTAAAAGTGTGTTTAATGTAGAGAGCACAAACACTGACACCAATGTTTAAAGGTTTCATTGAAATCCATTCACTAGTTTAAAAGAGGTTGTGGATAGCAAATGTCAACAACCCTCCCCCCTCCCCCTGCCCCCCCCCCCCCCCCCCAGGCAAGCTTGAAATGACAAAGCCCATTTTTAAATATGGGAAACCCTAATGAAAGCGTCAATGACACTGTAGATCAACTTGTCAAGACATGTACATGTATAGTATGTGACACAGCAATGACAAACATCTAGGTAATGACCTGATAACAAAGGTACATATAAAGTATTGTAACGGTCTGTACATAAATACTGACCATAGCCTGCAACAAATGTATAGGTAAAGAATTGTAAAGGTGGGTGACAGTCAGATGCTAAACTAGAAAAGAAATCTTTGAGTCCCAGAGCGGGTCTGACTGAACCCCAAAATATTTGTTCTCATAGCACAGTGATAACAAAGGCACCCCAAAACACACTCATTCCTGTCCCAAAGTGAAAACAAAGGTACCCAAGAAGTTTCGAGAAGATCAGTTCATAAATACGAGCTGTATAGAAGTTGTGACAAATGAAAGTGTCAATGACACTGTAGCTTAACTTGTGTGTTGTGTTTGATGAAAAGGATAATGTTCATTGTTTATGAAAGGATTATGAAATAAGACAAGAATTGTGATAATTGGGAATATGTTCATTTCTGTTCCATGTATGGTATGTTTATGATAAAAATAATATGAGGTGTACACTGTACTAAAGATCTGAGGGGTGGGTTAATATGACCTCACAGTTGATATATGTGGCCCTCACAGTTAACGTATATCAACAAAAGTTACGAAGTTACAGTGAAATTATTCCAAAATGAGTCATCCTATCAAGTTACATTAAAATCCCTTCATAAATATGGCCTGCAGACTGTGCTAAGGGTTTTCGTGCTAAAGATTTTTGGGCTTCGGGCCCCTGTAGCCATCAGTTTCCCAATTGCGTCCAAAGGGGACGTTCTCATATAGACATTATATGAAGTCAACCTACCAAGTTACAATGAAATCCCTTAATAAATATGACCTGTAGACTGTGCTAAAGGTTTTTGGGCTTTGGGCTCTGGCAGCCATCATGGTTGAATGATCGCAACCAAAAGGGGACATTCTCATCTGGGCATCATCTGGAGTGATCCTCCAAAGTTACAATGAAATCCCTTCATAAATATGACTTGTAGACTGTGCTCAAGGTTTTTTGGGCTTCGGGCCCCGGAAGCCGTCACAGTTGACCAATCACGACCAAAAGGGGATGTCATCATCTAGGCATTATATGGAGTCAAACTTAAGGGTTACAATGAAGTCCTTCCATAAATATGACCAATAGACTATGCTAAAGGTTTTGGGGTTTTGGGTTCTGGCAGCCATCAAGGCTGAATGATTGCGACCAAAAGCGGATGTTCTCATCTAGACATTATTTAGAGTCATCCTACCAAGGTACAATGAAATCCCTTCATAAATATCACCTGTAGACTGTGCCAAAGATTTTCGGGCTTTGGGCCCCTGAAGCCAACACAGTTGTCTTATGGTGTCCAAAAGGGGCTGTTCTCATCTGGACATTACATGAAGTCAACCTACCAAGTTACAATGAAATCCCTTCATAAATATGATCTGAAGACTGTGCTAAAGGTTTTCGGGCTTTAGGCTTGGGCAGCCATCATAGTTGAATGATCGCAACCAAAAGGGAACATTCTCATCAGGACATCATCTGGAGTGATCCTATGAAGTTACAATGAAATCCCTTCATAAATATGACCTGTAGACTGTGCTCAAGATTTTCGGGCTTCAGGCACCTGTAGCCATCAGAGTTGGCCAACCACGACCAAAAGGGGATGTCATCATCTAGGCATTATATGGAGTCAACCTAACAAGTTACAACGAAATCCTTCCATAAATACGACCTACAGACATGCTAAAGGTTTTTGGGCTTGGGCAGCCATCAAGGCTGAATGATCGTGTCCAAAAGGAGTCCTTCTCATCTGGACACTATTTGGAGTCATCCTACCAAGCTACAATAGAATCCCTTCATAATTATGACCTGTAGACTGTTCTAAAGGTTTTCGGGCTTTGGGCCCCTGAAGCCGTCACAGTTGCCCAATCGTGTCCAAAAGGGGACGTTCTCATCTAGACATTATATGAAGTCAACCTACCAAGTTACAATGAAATCCCTTCATAAATATGACCTGAAGACTATGCTAAAGGTTTTCGGGCTTCAGGCTCGGGCAGCCATCATGGTTGAATGATCGCAATCTCATCTGGGCATCATCTGGAGTGATCCTGTGAAGTTACAATGAAATCCCTTCATAAATATGACCTGTAGACTGTGCTCAAGGTTTTCGGGCTTCGGGCACCTGTAGCCATCACACTTGACCAATCACGACCAAAAGGGGATGTCATCATCTAGGCATTATATGGAGTCAACCTAACAATGTTACAATGAAATCCTTCTATAAATATAACCTTTTGTCTATGCTAAAGGTTTTTGGGCTCGGGCACCCAACAAGGCTGAATGATCATGGCCAAAATGGGACGTTCTCATCTAGACATTATTTGGAGTCAACCTACCAATTTACAATGAAATCCCTTCAAAAATATGACCTGTAGACAGTGCTAAAGGTTTTCGGGCTTCAGGCACCTTTAGCCGTCAAAGTTGCCCAATCATGTCCAAAAGGGGACGTTCTCATCTAGACATTATATGAAGTCAACCTACCAAGTTACAATGAAATCCCTTCATAAATATGACCTGTAGACTGTGCTTAAGGTTTTCGGGCTTCGGGCTCGGGCAGCCATCATGGTTGAATGATCGCAACCAAAGGGGACAATCTCATCTGGGCATCATCTGGAGTGATCCTATAAAGTTACAATGAAATCCCTTCATAAATATGACCTGTAGACTGTGCTCAAGGTTTTTGGGCTTCGGGAACTTGTAGCCATCACAGCTGACCAATCATGACCAAAAGGGGATGTCATCATCTAGGCATTATATGGAGTCAACCTAATAGGTTACAATGAAATCCTTCCATAAATATGACCTTTTACCTATGCTAAAGGTTTTTGGGATCGGGCATCCATAAAGGCTGAATGATCGTGATCAAAAGGGGACATTCTCATCTAGACATTATTTGGAGTCATCCTACCAAGTTACAATGAAATCCCCTCATAAATATGACCTGTAGACTGTGCTAAAGGTTTTCGGGCTTCGGGCACCTTTAGCCGTCACAGTTGCCCAATCATGTCCAAACGGGGATGTTCTCATCTAGACATTATATGAAGTTAACCTACCAAGTTACAATGAAATCCCTTCATAAATATGACCTGTAGACTGTGCTAAAGGTTTAGGGCTTCGGGCTTGGGCAGCCATCATGGGTGAATGATCGCAACCATAGGGGACAATCTCATCTGAGCATCATCTGGAGTGATCCTAAGAAGTTACAATGAAATCCCTTCATAAATATGACCTGTAGACTGTGCTCAAGGTTTTCGGGTTTCGGGCACTTGTAGCCATCACAACTGACCAATCACGACCGAAAGGGGATGTCATCATCTAGGCATTATATGGAGTCAACCTAACAGGTTACAATGAAATCCTTCTATAAATATGACCTTTTGCCTATGCTAAAGGTTTTTGGGCTCGGGCACCCATCAAGGCTGCATGGTCGCGATCAAAATGGGACGTTCTCATCTAGACATTATTTGGAGTCATCCTGCCAAGTTACAATGAAATCCCTTCATAAATATGACCTCTAGACTGTGCTAAAGGTTTTCGGGCTTCGTCACAGTTGCCCAATCATGTCCAAAAGGGGTCTTTCTCATCTAGAGACATTATTTGGAGTCATCCTGCTAAGTTACAATGAAATTCCTCAATAAATATGACCTGTAGACTGTGCTAAAGGTTTTCGGATTTTGGGCTCGGGCAGTCGTCATGGTTGGCAGATCATGCCCAAATGGGGAAATTCTCATCTAGACATCATAAGGAGTCATCCTACCAAGTTACAATGAAATCCCTCCACATTAAACATGACCTGCAGACTGTGCTAAAAGTTTTTGGGTTTCGGGCTTGGGCAGCCATCACGGTTGATAGATCATGCCCAAAAGGGGACGTTCTCATCTAGGCATTATACAGAGGCATCCTACCAAGTTACAATGAAATCCCTTCATAAATACGACCTGTAGACTGTACTAATGGGTTTTGGGCTCGGGCAGCCATACCGGTTGCCCGATCGCTACCAAAAGGGGACGTTCTCATCTAGACATGACCCCAAACCTGCATATGAAATTTCGTGACGATCAGACAAGAACTGCGGGGTGTAGCCCGTGCTAAAGGAAAATGTGAACAGACGTCACAGTCTCACAGACTAACAGACTAACAGACTTCCGCACGCGTGATGGCAATAGCTTATCTTGACTATGTCAAGTTAAGCTAAAAACTGATTGGACCTAATTTCGGTACAAAATGGCCACTGGCAGCCATCTGGAATTTTGGACCGCACTCAGAAACAATCGTTCTCGTCCCAAGGTGATAACAAAGGTACCCAAGAAGTTTCGTGAAGATCGGTTGATAAATACAACCTCTGGAACGAGCCGTATTGACATGAGCACTTACAGTGTATAAGTAGCACTAAATAAATCAAAATTCATCTAATTTGCATAATTTCTGCACGAGAAAAAAACCCGTACTGTATGTGATGTATTTCATTTTACTAAACATTCATACAAAAATTTATTCAAATCAGAACTTTCATACAGAAGTTATGTACAAAAGACTGATTGTACTAATTTTGGTACAAAATGGCTGCTGGTGGCCATCTTGAATTTCGGAGCACACCCCAAAACACCCGTTCTCATCCCACGGTGATAACAAAGGTATCCAAGAAGTTTCGTAAAGATCAGTTCATAAATAAGGCCTCTAGCCTGAGCCGAAATGAAGTTGTGTACAAAAAACTGATTTGACCTAATTTCGGTACAAAATGGCCACTGGCAGCCATCTTGAATTCTGGACGACACTCAGAAACACTTGTTCTCGTCCCAAGGCGATAATAGAGGTACCCAAGAAGTTTCGTGAAGATCGGTTGATAAATACAGCCTCTAGCCCGAGCCGTATTGACATGTGTACTTACTGTGTGCAAGTAGCACTGAAAAAATCAAAGTTCATCTAATTTGCATAATTTCTGCACGAGAAAAAAACCCGTATTATATTTGATGCATCCCATGGTACTTAACATTCACACACCAAATTTTTCAAATCAGTGCTTTCATATGGAAGTTCTGTGCAAAAATCTGATTGCACCTAATTTTGTACAAAATGGCTGCCATCAGCCATCTTGAATTTTGGACAGCACCCAAAACACTCGTTCTCGTCCCACGGTGATACCAAAGGTACCCAAGAAGTTTCGTAAAGATCGGTTTATAAATACGGCCTCCAGCCCGAGCCGTATTGGCATTTGCACTTACAGTGCTGAAAGTAACACTAAATACATCAAAGTTAGTCTAATTTGCATAATTTACGTACGAGAAAAAACCCTGTATTATATGTGATGTATCCCATGGTACTAAACATTCATACAAAAATTTATTCAAATCAGCGCTTTCATATGGAAGTTCTGCGCAAAAATCTGATTTCACCTAAGTCTGTACAAAATGGCCGCCAGCGGCCAACTTGAATTTCAAATCGGACCCCAAAACACTCGTTTTCGTCCCACGGTCATTACAAAGGTACCCCAGAAGTTTTGTAAAGATCGGTTCGTAAATACGGCCTCTAGCCCGAGCCATATTGAATTGCTGACGGACAGACGGACGACTGACCATGGCATAAGCTCAAATTTGGCTTCACCAAAGTGGAGCTAAAAATGAAAATATCTGAAAACAAAACAGGAGGTGCACATCTTCAATATATGTAAAAGAACGTCTGAAAGTTTCAATGAAATCTGTTCAATGGTTTAAGAGGGGATGTGGATAGCAGATCTGTACAGAATGTCAATTGAATTTGACAAAGTTCATTTTTCAATATGGGAAACTGTAAAATAGAAAATATCTGAAAAGAAAATAGGAGGTGCACATCTTCAATGTATGTAAAAGAAGGTCTGAGAGTTTCAATGAAATCCATTCACTGGTTTAAGAGGAGTTGCTGATAGCAGATGTGCACCCCTGCCCCCCAAAAAACCGTAACACTCCTATAGCATAAGGGACGGACAGACGTATGTCGGAATATGAAAATATCTGAAAGAAAAATAGGAGGTGCACATCTTCAATGTATGTAAAAGAAGGTCTGCGAGTTTCAATGGAGTTTGTCCAATGGTTTAAGAAGAGTAGCGGATAGCAGATCTATACCCCTCCCTACTAAAACCTGAATTGACAAAGAACATTTTTGAATATGGGGAACTGTAAAAATGAAAATATCTGAAAAGAAAATAGGAGGTGCACATCTTCAATGTATGTAAAAGAAGGTCTGAAAGTTTCAATGAAATCTTTTCAATGGTTTAAGAGGAGTTGCGGTTTGCAGATCTGTACAGAATGTCAATTGAATCTGACAAAGTTCATTTTTCAATATGGGAAACTGTAAAAATAAAAATATCTGAAAAGAAAATAGGAGGTGCACATCTTCAATGTATGTAAAATAATGTCTGAGAGTTTCAATGAAATCCATTCACTGGTTTAGGAGGAGTTGCGGATAGCAGATGTGTACCCCCTAAAGCATTACAGATGGATGGATGGACAGACGTCCGCTCCAACATTTCGGGTTTATGGGCTACCAAAAAAACATTTTGTAAGTCCAAAACCTTATTTTACTCAGAACCCCACCCCCTCCACCCTAGAACTTATATTTAACCCTAACCCCACCCCTCCACCCAACAAGAAGGACGCCAATGCCCTATAGCTCACCAACATTCCTCTTTGATAGTAACTTTGGCAAACACAAGAACTGTATCAAACAGGCTCATAACATGTGACAAAGCTTACCTAAACACAACCTCTTAAAAGTAAAACACAGAAACTGACATAAACACTAAGTTAAGCATGAAATTCTGAGCTAAACAGAAAACTAAACGCAATTAAAAATGTCAAGAAAAATGTCTAAAATGCAGGGTATGAGAGGTTAATCATGGAACAATGATACTGAGGAACATGTATGATGAATATAAGTGTCATGGGAAGAGAAGGAGCACAGCAGCTGACCTAAACACAAGTTAAACATGAAATTCCGAGCTAAACAGAAAACTAAACGCAACTAAAAATGTCAAAAAAAATGTTTAAAATGTAGGGTATGAGGGGTTAATCATGGAACAATGATACTGAGGAACATGTATGATGAATATAAGTGCCATGGGAAGAGAAGAAGCACAGCAGCTGACCTAAACACTAAGTTAAACATGAAATTCCGAGCTAAACAGAAAACTAAACGCAACTAAAAATGTCAAGAAAAATGTTTAAAATGCAGGGTATGAGGGGTTAATCATGGAACAATGATACTGAGGAACATGTATGATGAATATAAGTGCCGTGGGAAGAACAGGAGCACAGCAGCTGACATAAACACTTAGTTAAACATAAAATTCCGAGCTAAACAGAAAACTAAACGCAACTAAAAATTTCAAGAAAAATGTTTAAAATGCAATGTATGAGGGGTTAATCATGGAACAATGATACTGAGGAACATGTATGATGAAAATAATTGCCATGGGAAGAGAAGGAGCACAGCAGCTGACCTAAACACTAAGTTAAACATGAAATTCCGAGCTAAACAGAAAACTAAACGCAACTAAAATGTCAAGAAAAATGTTTAAAATGCAGGGTATGAGGGGTTAATCATGGAACAATGATACTGAGGAACATGTATGATGAATATAAGTGCCGTGGGAAGAAAAGGAGCACAGCAGCTGACATAAACACTTAGTCAAACATGAAATTCCGAGCTAAACAGAAAACTAAACGCAACTAAAAATTTCAAGAAAAATGTTTAAAATGCAATGTATGAGGGGTTAATCATGGAACAATGATACTGAGGAACATGTATGATGAAAATAATTGCCATGGGAAGAGAAGGAGCACAGCAGCTGACCTAAACATTAAGTTAAACATGAAATTCCGAGCTAAACAGAAAACTAACCGCAACTAAAAATGTCAAGAAAAATGTTTAAAATGCAGGGTATGAGGGGTTAATCATGGAACAATGATACTGAGGAACATGTATGATGAATATAAGTGCCATGGGAAGAGAAGGAGCACAGCAGCTGACCTAAACATTTAGTTAAACATGAAATTCTGAGCTAAACAGAAAACTAAACGCAACTAAAAATGTCAAGAAAAATGTTTAAAATGCAGAGTATGAGGGGTTAAATCATGGTATAATGATAATAATCATCATATAGCAGCATTATAAAGGCCATGATAGGGAAATAGGGTGAGTAAGTGACCTAAACAGAAGTTTTAACATTATTGGACATGTACGCTGACGCCGACCGATCGAGCCATGCCATAAGCTCACACAACTAAAGTTGGTGAGCTAAAAACCACACCCTAACCCACCTTGACCCTAAACCCTAAAAGCCCACCTGACCCTAACCCCCACCCACCCAAGGACCTTACCCCCCCCCCAACCTTAAGCCCTACTCTGGGGCTAACCCTAACCCCACCCACCCCCCTGACCCCACCATAGCGAAACCAATAGGATTAGGAGCTATTTTTCGGTTCAGGGGCTACTAAAACAAAAACCCCACCCCTGACCCTAACCCTAACACCCCCCCCCCCCCCGGACCTAACCCTCCCCCAATCTTAAGCCCTACTCTGGGGCTACCCCTAACCCCACCCCACTCCTAACCCTAACACTACCTTAATTTGGAGGTAGCCCCTAATAATAATATTCCCTAAACCCCCAATGTTGGCCCAGACATACAGACGTACGGACGGACTAAGTGAACACTATATACCTCCCACTTTTCAAGTGGTAAGAAAGTGAAGTTTGATCAGTTTACAGCTTATAATTCATAGTATATTGTTCATGTTTTCATGCCTGCATTGTATTATTTGGCCTGTTTCCCCCAAATACGTTTTACCCCTTTACAGAAAGCACATCATATTGAAACTTTTGTGATTTTATTTTTTTTTTACCCAATTCTTAAAAAACTTTCAACAAAACTGTATCATGTGACCCCTGATGAGCTTCTTTCGATAAGTGGTCACATGATATGATTTTTTTAGATTCCTCAAAAAATATTGTCTACTCCACAATTTGTTGTATATTATGTGGTGGATGCAGCAATTCGTTATATTGGGGTTAATCACTCACTCGGGTGGAGCAAGGCACGCCCTTGTCTACACACCAAAATTAACGAGAGGCCCCATGGGGCTTGAGGCACTCACCTGACCCAAGTTGTTTAAAGAAGGGTGTAATTACTAACTATTGCTTTAGTTAAAACAATAGAGGAATGAAGGTATTTAATTATTTTTCACTCTTCTGCCCATGCCAGATGATTTTTTTATTTCTAGTATTGGGATGCTACCACAGAAATAATGCCCAGATTTTCAGTAATAGAAAACTAGGGAGTCCAAATATCAACCTGGAGAATTGACTGGAACAAACTTGAAGGATGTTGTACACCAAATATCAAGATTCTGACTGGTGATTCTGGAGAAGATTTGAGAATATTACCAGTTTTGTACCGTGTCAAAATTTGCCCTCCCCCCCCCCCCCCCCCCACACCATAAGGAATACAAATATCAACCCAGGGACTTTATTTGAACAAATTGAAACTGAACCCTCAAAGGATGCTGTATACCGAATATCGAAAGATTCTGATTGTATCTCAAGAAGCAGATTTTTAAAGATTATACCTCATATTAGACTAAGTTAAAATTCGGACTCCAATGGGGTGCCTAAATATTAACCCAGCTATTTGATTAGAACAAACTTAAAACTGACCTCCAGAAGGATGCTTTGTATCAAATATCAAAAGATTCTGACTGATGGATCTGAAGAAGATTTTTAAAGATTATTCCTCATATTGCACTAAGCTAAGTAAGATTTGGGCTCCCTTAGAGAGCCTAAATATTAACCCAGTCATTCGATTTGAACAAACATGCATCTAACCCCCATAGAGATGTTGTATACCAGATATGAAAGCATTCTGACTGGTGGATCTGACAAAGATTTTTAAAGGATTTTTCTCATATTGCACTAAGTTAAAATTCATTCGGGCTACCACAGGTAGCCCAAATATTAACTAAGGGACCTGATTTGAACAAACTTGAACCAGACACCACCCCCATCCCCTCCCCTGCAGATATGTTGCATACCAAATATGAAAGCATTTTGACTGCTGAATCTGAAGAAGAAGATTTTTAAAGAAATTCCAAAATATTGCAATAAGTTAAAATTCGGGCCCCACAGGGAGCACAAATATTAACTCAGGTACTCAATTTGAACAAACTCGAATCTTACCCCCCTAGAGATGTTGTATTCCAAACATGAAAGCATTCTGACTTGTGGATCTGAAGAAGAAGATTTTCACACTGCAATAAGTTAAAATTTGGACTACCATTGGGAGCCCAAATATT
Organism: Pictodentalium vernedei; assembly: GCA_031216915.1. Lineage (NCBI taxonomy): Eukaryota > Metazoa > Mollusca > Scaphopoda > Dentaliida > Dentaliidae > Pictodentalium > Pictodentalium vernedei. Next base: position 483,364,806 of record CM062297.1, on the reverse strand, counting down.
AACCTAGGGACCTGATTTGAATCTTACCCCCCTAGAGATGTTGTATTCCAAACATGAAAGCATTCTGACTTGTGGATCTGAAGAAGAAGATTTTCACACTGCAATAAGTTAAAATTTGGACTACCATTGGGAGCCCAAATATTAACCTAGGGACCTGATTTGAACAAATTTGAATCCCCCCCCCCCCCCCCCCCCCCCCCGAGATGTTGTATACCAAATATACAAGGATTCTGAATGGTGGATCTGAAGAAGACTTTTAAAGAAATTTCCTCATATTGCACCAAGTTAAAATTTGGGCCCCACAGGGAGCACAAATATTAACTCAGGCACTCAATTTGAACAAACTTGAATCTTACCCCCCTAGAGATGTTGCATTCCAAACATGAAAGCATTCTGACTGGTGGATCTGAAGAAGAAGACTTTTAAAGCAACTTCCTCACATTGCACTAAGTTAAAATTTGGGCTCCCATTGGGAGCCCAAATATTAACCCAGGGACCTGATTTTAACAAATTTGAATATTAACCCCCCCCCCCCTCCAATATTAACCCAGGGACCTGATCTGAACAAATTTGAATATTACCCTGCCCCCCCCCCCCTCCCCCCCCCCCCTCCCTGACTGGTGGATCTGAAGAGGAAGATTTTTAAAGCAACTTCCTCACATTGCACTAAGTTTGAACAAACTTGAACCAGACACCCCCCATCCTCTCCCCCCGCAGATATGTTGCATACCAAATATGAAAGCATTTTGACTGCTGAAATCTGAAGAAGAAGATTTTTAAAGAAAATTCCTCATATTGCACTAAGTTAAAATTCGGGCTCCACAGGGAGCACAAATATTAACTCAGGCACTCAATTTGAACAAACTTGAATTTTACCCCCCTAGAGATGTTGTATTCCAAACATGAAAGCATTCTGACTGGTGGATCTGAAGAAGAATACTTTTAAAGCAACTTCCTCACATTGCACTAAGTTAAAATTTGGGCTTCCATTGGGAACCCAAATTTTAACCCAGGGACCTGATTTGAACAAATTTGAATATTACCCCCCCCCCCCCCCAACAATATTAACCCAGGGACCTGATTTGAACAAATTTGAATATTACCCCACCCCCCCCCACCCCCCACCCCCCCCCGACTGGTGGATCTGAAGAAGAAGACTTTTAAAGCAACTTCCTCACATTGCACTAAGTTAAAATTTCGGCTTCCATTGGGAGCCCAAATATTAACCCAGGGACCTGATTCAAACAAATTTGAATATTACCCCCCCCCCCCCCCCCCAAGTTAAAATTCGGGCTACCATAGGGAGCCCAAATATTAACCCAGAGACCCGATTTGAACAATTTGAATCTGACTCCCCTAGAGGTGTTGTATACCAAATATGAAAGCATTCTGACTGGTGGATCTGAAGAAGAAGATTTTTATAGCAAATTTCTCACATTGCACTAAGTTAAAATTTGGGCTACCACTGGGAGCCCAAATATTAACCCAGAGACCCGATTTGAACAAATTTGAATCTGACTCCCCTAGAGGTGTTGTATACCAAATATGAAAGCATTCTGACTGGTGGATCTTTTGAAGAAGATTTTTTAAGATCATCTCCAATATTTATTATGTATTGATGTTTTAGGTCACATATTTATGCACAATGGCTAATCATGACTGTGATTATCTCCAATATTGCACTAAGTTAAAATTTGGACTTCCACAGGAAGCCTAAATATTAATCGAAGGCCCTGATTTGAACAATCTTGAATCTCTGACCCTCATAGCAATAATGTATACCAAACATTAAAAGAGTCTGACTGGTGGTTCTGAAGATGAAGATTTTTAAAGAATAATCACAATATTGCCACAAATGAAATATTTGGGCTCCTGTCTTGATCCCAAATATAAACCAAGGGGCTTCATTTTAACAAACTTGTATCTGACCTTCCTATGTATACTGTATACCAAATATCAAAAGATTCTGATCAATAGTTCTGGAGTAAATTCTTTTTTTAATTTTTGCAAATATGCTGACTCAGCATTCTTTCGATATTAGCCTCCCCCCCCCCCCCCCCCCCCCCCCCCCCCCCCCCACCAGAAAACCATGACACAACCGATGGCAATTTTGTTTACCATTCAATTTATTTATTTATTTATTTATTATTGTTTTAGGTCACATAATTCTGCACAATGGCTAATTATGACCACAACATGGAGATAAAGTCAAGGTCAGTCAATCGTTTATGGATATTGCGAAGTTTACCACTGTTGTGTAGAAGAAGATCTGGATACAACGAATCTACTGCTAACCATGAATTGTATTTCCAATAACTATTATGTTTACAAACACCGTACCGACTGTTTGTACATTCGTGTATATGAACAAGTTTATTGGTAAATAGGTTAATTTAATTTATGCTGTGATACAAAATTGTTTTAAAATTGTCTAGCTTTGACATTTATCTTGATGTTAAATGTGAAATGAGTCCAGTATGAGGAGAGAAGATTAGCCCTTCAAAAGTTCTATGTCGTCCATGTTGATGATGTGACATTCTGTGATTCCAGCTGATAGATTTGTTCATTTGCTTATCTAAACTAGAACTATCACTGAAGGTGATTAATACCCCTGCTTTGGGTTTTTAGAGGAATGCACTTCTGATCATGTAGGCGAAGGCCATAAGGAAATGTATACATAAAGATCATTTTTTGTTGTTGAAATTTGTATTTGCATGTGGCCTTCCACAGAACAGCACTGAATACTTAAAGAGCCCACACATATATGGTTTACATTTGGAAAAACACATTTACAATGTGCAACATGTATTCAAAATCGGTTCATTAATGTAGGAGGAGTTGCACACACAAGAATCCCATTTGAAAACCCATAATAAATCCAAGTTAAAGGGAGATAACCTGGTTAAAATTGTCACAGATCAAAAATTTGGGAATATGCGTATGTTCACTTAGTTGTGATAATGTTTGAAAGGTTTCGTCAAAATTGATTGATAAATGTAGGAGGAGTTGCACGCACAAGAATTTCATGTAGAAATCCATAATAAATCTAAGTTAAAGGGAGATAACCTAGTTAAAATTGCCACAGCTCAAAAATTTAGGAATATGCGCATGTTCACTTAGTAGTGATGATGTCTGTAAACTTTCGTCCAAATTGATTGATAAATGTAGGAGGAGTTGCGCACACAAGAATTTCATGCAGAAACCCATATTAAATCAAAGTTCAAGAGAGATAACCTGGTTAAAATTGTCGCAGATCAAATAGTTTGGAATATGCACATGTTCACTTAGTAGAGATGATGTTTGAAAGGTTTCATCAAAATCGGTTCATTAATGTAGGAGGAGTTGCGCACACAAGAATTTCTTCGAACGGAAAGACATAATAAATCTAAGTCAAAGGGAGATAACCTGGTTAAAACTGTCGCAGATCAAAAATCTTGGAATATGCGCATGTTCACTTAGTAGTGATGATGTCTGAAAAGTTTTGTCCAAATTGATTGATAAATGTAGGAGGAGTTGCACGCACAAGAATTTCATGTAGAAACCCATAATAAATCTAAGTTAAAGGGAGATAACCTAGTTAAAATTGCCACAGCTCAAAAATTTTGGAATATGTGCATGTTCACTTAGTAGTGATGATGTCTGTAAACTTTTGTCCAAATTGATTGATAAATGTAGGAGGAGTTGCGCACACAAGAATTTCATGCAGAAACCCATATTAAATCAAAGTTCAAGAGAGATAACCTGGTTAAAATTGTCGCAGATCAAAAAGTTTGGAATATGCACATGTTCACTTAGTAGAGATGATGTTTGAAAGGTTTTGTCAAAATCGGTTCATTAATGTAGGAGGAGCTGCGCACACAAGAATTTGTTCGAACGGAAAGACGTAATAAATCTAAGTCAAAGGGAGATAACCTGGTTAAAACTGTCGCAGATCAAAAATCTTGGAATATGTGCATGTTCACTTAGTAGTGATGATGTCTGAAAAGTTTTGTCCAAATTGATTGATAAATGTAGGAGGAGTTGCACGCACAAGAATTTCATGTAGAAACCCATAATAAATCTAAGTTAAAGGGAGATAACCTGGTTAAAACTGTCGCAGATCAAAAATTTTGGAATATGCGCATGTTCACTTAGTAGTGATGATGTCTGAAAAGTTTTGTCCAAATTGATTGATAAATGTAGGAGGAGTTTCGCACACAAGAATTTCATATAGAAACCCATATTAAATCAAAGTTCAAGTGAGATAACCTGGTTAAAATTGTCGCAGATCAAAAAGTTTGGAATATGCACATGTTCACTTAGAGATGAAGGTTTCATCAAAATCGGTTCATTAATGTAGGAGGAGTTGCACACACAAGAATTTGTCCGGACGGAAAGACGTACGGACGGACGTACGGACATACAGGGCGATTCCTATATAACCCCCACTTCTTCAAAGCGGGGGTATAATAAGTGTAATAATAAAAAGGTTAACTTTTGCTGTGTTATAAAATTGTTAGAAAAGTGAATCGTGGAGGCAATCTCCAAAACACTTATATCTTGACATTCTAAGCCAATCCATTGTAATAGTGACACGTTTTGTCCTCTAGGTTCAATTTTACCTGCAACTGGATTCAATGGTGGAAAAACCAAGATAAGGGCAATGGGGAAATGATGTCATGTATTTCGTATGACATGAAAACCTAGAACATTGTGCCATGTTGCCACTAACCATACAAGATAATTAAGAACTTCCAAAGATATCCTTATTAGGTAAAGTACTGTAAAGGTGGGTGACAGTCAGATGCTAAAACTAGAAAAGAAATCTTTGAGTACAAGAGTGGGTCTGACTGAACCCCAAAATATTTGTTCTCATAGCACAGTGAAAACAAAGGTATCCAAGAAGTTTCATGAAGATCAGTTCACAAATACGAGCTGTATAGAAGTTGTGACAAAAAACTGATTGGACCTAATTTCAGTACAAAATGGCCACTGGCAGCCATCTTGAATTTTGGACCGCACCTAGAAACACTCGTTCTCGTCCCAAGGCTTCGCCAAAGTTGAGCTAAAAACTAGAGGCTCAAGAGAGCCTGAAACGCTCACCTGGACCAAGCTGTCCTAAATGCATAAAAACAAAAAAACTCATTTCCTCATTCCACAAGGACCCCCAAATTTTCAGTGTAAAAAAAAAAAAAAAAAAATTTTGTCTTAAAATTGACCAAAACGCATAAAAAACCAAAAAACTAATTTCTGGATTTTTGGTCCAAAATTTTCCATGTCCTACCCTGACCCCAAATTTTTCAGTGTAAAAAAAAAGATTTGTTTGTCTTAAAACTGACCGAAATGCATAAAAAAACAAAAAACTCATTTCCGGATTTTGGTCCAAAATTTCTAAGTCCAGACTGGGACCCCAAATTTTCAGCCTAAATATAAACCCAGGGACTTGACTTGAACAAACTTGAATCTCACCCCCTTAAGGATGCTGCATACCAAATATCAAAAGATTCTCATTGGTAGATCTGAAGAAGAAGATTTTTAAAGACAATTTCTCATACTGCACTAATTTAAACATTTGGGCTCCCATAGAGAGCCCAAATATGGACCCAGAGAATTGATTTCAATAAACATGTGAAACAATCTTCCAAAGATGTTATATGTGCAATTTGAAAGCCTTTGGAGTAGAGGTTTGGGAGAAAAGTAGTCAAATGTTTTTCCCATTACCCAGTGTTAAAAAATGCTGATTCAGTACTTTTTCAAAGTCCCAAAAAAGTACCCCATGATAAAACCGATAGCAATTCTTTTTACCATTTCATTCTGTTGGTCCAAAGGAAACTTCACACCAAATAAGAATTCTCAGTGCCGTGTAGTTTTGGAGATATGGGCATTTTAATTTTTTTCTATTTTTAGCTCCTGAGGTTCCCACAGGGCAGCAGGAAAAGGTTTTTTGGCATGAATCAAGTACTTAGGACTCAATAATACCTCATAGCAAATTTGGTTCAAATCGGCCTCTTGGTTTGGAAAATAGAAATTTTGGGCAGGGCACAAAATGGGGATCCTCCCCTAGCAAGCCCAAATATTGACCGAGAAAATTTCTTTGAACAAACTTGAATCTTGAGTACCATAGATTACATACCAAATATCACAGCATTCTGACTGATGGTTCATAAGAAGAAGATTTCAGGAGAAATTGATTCTTTTGCAGCATCACTCCCACCCCAGAGGGGGCACTGAGTTCATTTTAACAAACTGGAAAGAGGATACCTCCAATATACTGTATGTCAAATTTGCTTAGGTTTGGGCTAGTGGTTTTGAAGGAGAATAGAAAAGAAAGAGATAGAAAGACAGACAGACAGAAACAAATAGAAATACAAAGTTTCACGAACATTTTTCACTAAAAAATTTTCTCCACATATTCTTTGTCAAATAAATATACTACTCAAAGTTTGTTAAGCACCAAATATTTGACACATCATTGTGAAATTTGCTTGTGACATATTTGCGATATTTTTGGTGGATATGATTGAGGAATGTATTGAGATGGTTCCCAGTGTTTTCATTAGCTCTCTTGACAGACAGACTTTTCGTGACAGTCATGGAAAGCATGTACCCCTTGATTTTCATGATGTTTTCGTGTACTGTCTACATGTACATGACAGGTGTAGCAGGGCTTGCCTTGAGTAAAATGGTCGGGGCCTAAAAAAAAGTCCCCCAGATGTTGAGGTCGGGGCCTGCTGGGGGCCTGAAAAAATTCCCCCAGATTTTGAGGTCGGGGCCTTTTGAGGTAATTTTATGTTGTTACATTCTTTCCAATGGCGACCTTAGTTGATTACTTTTGCTTAGAAAAAAAAATCCCGGGGACGAAACAACTTGGACCCATCATGTGGGTGCTGGACATTTCGTACATAGACATTTTGGATTTTTTGTTGATAAAATTTTAGGACGTTTCGTACATATTGTGGGGTGTGTATTTTCGATCCAAGGGTTGTCTCAAAGAAAAAAATTGAAAAAAAAAACATTTCAGTTTACCGTTTAAATAATTTCAATCCATGAAAATTCCCCACAGATTTGGATATTTCAGAAATGGAATGCGCCCCACCTCTCCACGTAGACAGAGGTACACATTTTATTTTATTTCGTACATTTATTTTGACGGCAGTTTCTGTGTCTCGTGTTGCATTTATTCAGATGTTAGGATCGGATGTACCCGTGCATAGTATTGTGGGATTTAAGGGAATTCCCCCATTAGTTGACAAGCGTGCTTTCAAAGTCTCGAAAATGTGTTTGTTTTTTTATTTTGTTTAATCTTGGGATTTTCTCAGTTTTCATGCAGATTTAGGTGGATGTTAATTCGAATCAGACAAAAACAGTTTGTATTATTATTTTATCTGTTATTTGCTGCTTCTTCTATAGTAATCACACGGCAGTTTCTGTGTCTCGTGTTGCATTTATTCAGATGTTAGGATCGGATGTACCCATGCATAGTATTGTGGGAATGAAGGGAATTCCCACATTAGTTGACAAGCGTGCTTTCGAAGTCTCGTAAATGTGTTTGTTTGTTTTTTTTTGTTTAATCTTGGGATTTTCTCAGTTTTCATGCGGATTTAGGTGGATGTTAATTCGAATCAGACAAAAACAGTTTGTATTATTATTTTATCTGTTATTTGCTGCTTCTTCTATTGTAATCACACTTGCGTGAATGAAACGTGAATGGAAAAATTAATCTCGCAAAATTCCGTTGCCCAAACCTACCAACACTGAGATTTCGGGAGCCAAGACAGAAAAAAAAGTCGGGGCCGAAGAAAAAGCCCCGAGAAGGGGCCTCTCGGGGCCGATCTCGGGGCCAGGGCCAATTGGCCCCGACTCAAGGCAAGCCCTGGTGTAGGGTATTCAATCTTCATTACAACACAAACGCTTGTGATTTAATGATTGAATATGGCAAATGCAAATGTAAGAAGACATTTGTCTGAAGCAGAAATGTGGCGGGCTGTAGGGATGGTGGAGCAAGAGGCTACCCATCCTCAGGTTGGAGAAGCCCTTGGTGTGCACCATACCGTGATCACCAGAGCCTGGGCAAGATTTCAGCAGTATAGCACACCAGTAAGACAGCATGGTGGTGGCAGAGGCAGGGCAACATCTGCAGCTGAAGAATGGTTTTGGATCATTCAGGCTTGTAGGAAGCACTTTGACACAACAACCCAGCTTCCCAGTGACCTTCAGAATGCATCTGTGGTAAATGTTTCAATGCATACTATCCAGGCAAGTTTGCACGAATGTGGTCTCTGATCAAGAAGACCATGTAATCAGATTCCACTGTCCCAGAAGCACCAACAGACACGATATGAATGGGCCATGGACCACGTTGGATGGACCAGAGAAGATTGGCGACGTGTCCTTTCTACAGATGAGTCAAGGTACTGCCTAGACCACACAAATAGGCATTCTAGGGTATGGAGAAGACCAGGAGAGCGATTCCATGCAGCCAACATTGCAGAGCATGACTGCTATGGTGGAGGGTCAATCATGGGCTGGGGCGGCATCAGCAGGGTTGGACGTACAGAGCTCTGTGTCCTTGAATGTTGTACATTGACTGCACAACTTTATATTGATGAGATCCTGGATGTCCATGGCAGATTGTAAGCAGGTGCAGTGGGTGATAAGATTCGTTCTGATGGACGATAAATCCCATCCTCATGTCGGTACATGCTGGGGAGTACCGACAGAGGGACGGGATTGAGCGCATGGACTGGCCAGCAAGATCCCCTGGCCTCAATCTAATCGAACATGTCTGGAATGAGTTGCAGCTTGCAATTTCATCCCGTCCAGTCCAACCAAGAAGTGTACAGGAGCTTGGTGCCATGCTAGTCCAAGAATGGAACAACATCTAGAAAGGACCACCAGGAACCTAATTGGGAGCAAGAGAAGGCGTTGTCAAGCTGTAATTAACAGTAATGGGCCTCATACTCGATACTGAACCCATAACTGTTTGCTCCGTCAACTTTTTGGCAAATTGAAAAATTTCCTCTTTTACCAATAATATCCATTTTCCATGGTTATCGTATTCAAAAGCTAAAAAATAATGACAAACACAAATAAAATCTTAATTTCTGTACGTAAATCATTAAAGATATAATTAAATAAAAATATATACACTTTTCATTACAATATTCCAACTAAAACGTAAAACAGGTAGTTGGATATACTTGGTGTTTAGCAAACTTTGAGTAGTATTGGAAGAGTAAACAAATTTTGTGAGTCAGCTAAATTAGTTAAAAAAAAATGAAAGTGTCAATGACACTGTAGCTCAACTTGCTAAGTCATGTACATGTATAGTATGTGACACAGCAATGACAGACATCTAGGTAATGACCTGATAACAAAGGTACATATAAAGTATTGTAACGGTCTGTACATAAATACTGACCATAGCCTGTAACAAATGTATAGGTAAAGTATTGTAAAGGTGGGCGACAGTCAGATGCTAAACTAGAAAAGAAATCTTTGTGTCCCAGAGTGGGTCTGACTGAACCCCAAAATATTTGTTCTCATAGCACAGTGATAACAAAGGCACCCCAAAATACTTGTTCCTGTCCCAAGGTGATAACAAAGGTACCCAAGAAGCTTCATGAAGATCAGTTCATAAATACAAGCCGTATATAAGCTGACAAAAAACTGATAGGACCTAATTTTGGTACAAAATGGCCACTGGCAGTCATCTTGAACTTTGGACCGTACCCAGAAACACTCGTTCTCGTCCCAAGGTGATAACAAAGGTACCCAAGAAGTTTCGTGAAGATCGGTTCATAAATACAGCCTCTAGCACGAGCCGCATTGACATGTGCACTTACAGTGTATAAGTAGCACTGAATAAATATAAGTTCATCTAATTTGCATAATTTCTGCATGAGAAAAAAACCTGTACTAAATTTGATGTATTCCATGTTACTAAACATTCCTACAAAAATTAATTCAAATCAGAACTTTCATACAGAAGTTGTGTACAAAAGACTGATTGCACAAATTTTGGTACAAAATGGCTGCTGGTGGCCATCATGAACTTCGGACCACACCCAAAAGCACTCGTTCTCATCCCACGGTGATAACAAAGGTACCCAAGAAGTTTCGTAAAGATCGGTTCATAAATACGACCTCTAGCCTAAGCCGTATAGAAGTTGTGTACAAAAACTGATTAGACCTAATTTCGGTACAAAATGGCCACTGGCAGCCATCTTGAATTTTGGACCACACCCAGAAACACTCGGTCTCGTCCCATGGTGATAACAAAGGTACCCAAGAAGTTTTGTGAAGATCGGTTGATAAATACAGCCCCTAGCCCAAGCCCTATTAACATGTGCACTTACAATGTATAAGTAGCACTTAATAAATCAAAGTTCATCTAATTTGCATAATTTCTGCACGAGAAAAAAACCCGTATTATATGGGATGTAACCCATGGTACTAAACATTCACACACAAAATTATTTAAATCAGTGCTTTCATATGTAAGTTCTGCGCAAAAATCTGACTGCATCTAATGTTGTACAAAATGGCTGTCATTGGCCATCTTGAATTTCGAACCAGACCCAAAAACACTTGTTCTCGTCCCACGATGATACGAAAGCTACCTAAGAAGTTTCGTAAAGATCGGTTCATAAATACGGCCTCTAGCCCGAACCGTATTGTCATTTGCACTTACAGTGCTGAAAGTGACACTAAATACATCAAAGTTAGTCTAATTTGCATAATTTACGCACAAGCAAAAAAACCTGTATTATATGTGATGTATCCTATGGTACTAAACATTCATACAAAAAAATTTTCAAATCAGAGCTTTCTTATGGAAGTTCTGCACAAAAATCTGATTGCACCTAATTTTGTACAAAATGGCTGCCAGCGGCCAAAACTTGAATTTCGGACCGGACCCCAAAACACTCGTTCTCGTCCCACGGTGATAACAAAGGTACCCAAGAAGTTTCGTAATGATCTGTTCATAAATACGGCCTCAAGCTCGAGCCGTATTGAATTGTTGACGGAGAGGTGGCCAGACGGACGACTCGCCATGGCCTAAGCTCAAATTTGACTTACGTCAAAGTTGAGCTAAAAATGTTACAGCTAATATTACCTCCTCCAATCGATGAGTACATGACTTTCCTTATAACCTTTATCCAAGCCTGCCTTTCTTCTTCAGAATCAGCAACTAGAATATATGACTCATGATTAGGAGCCATTCTTGCTATACCTTTCCCTGAAAGGAAAACAAAAGGCTCAATTAAACCTAAAATGCTCACCCAGATCAAGTTGTCTGCAGGAAATGGAGGTAAGGTAAAAGACAGTAAGGAGGGGAAAGTGATAGTTACAGTGATTCAAATTCCTGTCTCTGAAGAATCATTGATGTTTTGTCAGGTGAGCACTTCAGGCTCCCTGGGACATCTTGTATTTCGATTTGATGTAAGTAAAATTCTCTCTCGCTCAAAAGGCATCATATGTGCTGAAAATTTCCCCATGGGAACCCTGGAGGAGGGGCAGTGCTGTGTTAAACAAGCACTGCTTTACTGGTAAAATAGGATCCGTTTATCAATGCCTGGCTGGAAGTTAACTTAAGTTGGGAGCAGAGGTAGGAACGATTGGCTAAACTGGACCTCAAACTGTAGTAGTCATGATAGCCAACGATGCTGAAAGTGAAAATGATGTTGAATCCTGTTATTACAGATAACTACAAAAAAGTACAATACGTTTTATTGATCCTGTATATTTTATAAATTATATTGTTACATGTAATTATTACCAATCGTTTTTCAATAAATATTGTTTAAACTAATAAATATCAAAAGATCCTGACTTGTGGTTCTGGAGAAGAAGATTTTTTAAAGATTATTCTTCATATTGCAGTGTTTAAAATTAAGGCTCCGATTGGGAACCCAAATATTAACCTATGAACTTGATTCGAACAAACTTAAATCTGATCCTCCTAAGACTGTTGTATACCAAAAACTAAAAGATTCTGTCGTCTATTTGTTTTGGAGTAGAAGATTTTTAAAGATTATTCCTCCTATAACACTATGTCAAAATTTCGAACTGCTGGAAGGACCCCACATAAGAACCAAGAGACAAGATTTGATCTAAACTTGAAGGGAAGCTGCATAACAAATATCAAAAGATGCAGATCTGAGGTTTTTTTTTAAAGATTATTCTTCATATTGCACTATTTAAAATTCTGGCTCTCAGGGAGCCCAAATATTAACCTATGGACTTGATGTTATCAAATTAAAATCTTGACACTATAAGAATATTGTATACCAAATATCAGAAGATTCTGACTGGTGATTCTGGAGAAGATTATTTTCAAAGAATATTCTTTATATATTGCACCAATTTAAAATTCGGGCTGCTGCAGGGAGCTCAAATATGAACCCAGGGAATAGATTTGAACAAACTTGAATCTGACCTCACTAAGGATGCTGTACAACAAATATCAAAAGATCCAGACTGGTGGTTCTGGAGAAGATTTTTAAAGCCTTTCCAAAATCTTGGCTCCCTATGGTGCCCATATATGAACCTGGGAACTTGATTTGAACAAACTTGAATCTGATCTCCCAACAGATGTTGTATACCAAATATCAAAATATATAAATTTTATAGTAAATTTCCTTTCTTATTATACCTACCGCAATTGTTTACTACAGGCTTGCACTCTAGTGGAAGACCCTAACTCGGATAAAATACTCTCTATTTTAATCTTTCCCAAGAGATTTGGGAAAGAAAAGTGGTGTAAAAACACCACAAAAAAATAAGCCAAAACTGGGTCGAGCACCATCGGCGCACACCCAGTAGGGGACGCTCTTCTCTTAGTACAATTCCACGACTTCCATTAACCAGTGCGCAAGCAGTCATCAAACCATTCTTTTGAGTCCGCCAACATAGGAGTTATGTGATCAGCGGGGAGGAAGGATTCTTACCCGAATAAGAAGACGGGAGGGCCTCCATGTAAACAATTGCTGTAGGTATAATAAGAAAGGAAATTTACTATAAAATTTATATTTCTTATCAACCTACCTTACAATTGTTTACTACAAGCTGAATAGACAATAGGAAGGGGGGAATCACATAACCAACCCACACATAACTCAACTGCACTGGAACCGCGGACAGAGGAAGAGATCCCTAGTCCTATCAAACCATAGCATCACAAACATTAGTAAAAGACAATGAAAGATGAGGCGTATGGTGATGTGCGATGCACAGACAGAAAGGGCAGTAACAGCACAGAGCTGGAACTGACCTTGTAAGAAGCTGAATGGCTGGGACAGACAACAGCCTGAGCAGAAGAAAGAGGGCCCGTAGAACAAAGGTCCTCTGTCTGCTCCTGCAACTGTCGCAGATAAGTGGAGAAGGTAGCATTTCTTCAGTAGGCTGCCAGTATAACATCCGACAACATGACAGAGTTAGTATAAGCCCTGAGAGGATGACAATGCACACACCTCATGGCAGAAAAATGATTGGTAATACAATCGCCATTAGCTAGACGAGTGGAAGCTGCACAAATAGCAAGACAAATCCATCAAGAAATCTAAATTTTATAGTAAATTTCCTTTCTTATTATACCTACCACAATTGTTTACTTCAGGCTTGCACTACAGTGGAAGTTCCAAACTCGGATAAAATATTCTCTATTTTTGTCTTTCCCAAGCAATTTGGGAAAGAAAAGTGGTGCAAAAGCACCAATAAAAAATAAGCCAAAACTGGGTCGAGTGCAACCGGCACAGACCCAGTATGGGACGCTCTCTTCCAAGTACAACTCCACGACTTCCGTTGCCAGTGTGCATATACCATCTCTAAAGACTCATTCTTTTTGAATCCGTCAACGTTAGAGTTATGGGATCAGCGGGGAGGAAAGATTCTTTACCCGTAAAGAAAACGGGAGGGCCTCTATGTAAACAAATGTGGTAGGTATAATAAGAAAGGAAATTTACTATAAAATCTAGATTTCTTATCAACCTACTCACAATTGTTTACTTCAGGCTGAATAGACAAAAGGCTGGAGGGAATCGCATAACCAACCCACACATAACCCCAGGAAGAGGTCCTGAGGCTTAACAACCATAATGTCGCAATCATTGATAAAGGACAATGAAAGGAGACATATGGGCCTGTGTGACACACAGACAGAAAAAAGGGCAGTAACAGCACAAGGCTGAAAACTGACCTCCAAGAAGCCTAATGGCTATGGCAGACAACAGTCTGAGCAGAAGAAAGAGGACCCAGGGCAAAAAGGTCCTCGGACTGCTCCTGCAACTGGCACAGATAAAAGGTGGAGAAAGTAGAAGCATTTCTCCAGTAGGCTGCCTGCTTAACATCCGACAACTTGACGGAGTTAAACTAAGCCCAAGAGGTGGATAGTGCCCGCACCTCGTGGGCAGAAATACGATTGGTAATACAATCGCCAGCTGCTAAACGACCATAAGCCGTACGAATAGCAAGACAAATCCATCGAGAAATGGATTGAGGAGAGATCTTCTGTCGACTGTCGAATAAGAGACAGAAAAAACTGTTTCCTGCCTTTCCGTATGAAGTGTGTCCGATCGAGATAAATGCGAATAGCACGGACCGGACAGACCAAAGGGCTATTACCCTCAACAGAAGGAAGAGCCCTGATACAGATAGGAGGAGGAGTAGTATCTGGTAACTGATTCTTGGCCAAAAAGGAGCAATCAGTGGTAAAAGTAACACTGCTGGGAGAGCTCCTAAAAAAGGCTGGGTCAACCGAGAGGGCGTGAAGCTCACTAACCCGTCTGGCCGAAGCAAAGGCCATCAGAAAAGGCGTCTTATATGTGAGAAAATGCATATCCACCTGGGATAAAGGTTCGAACGGCGCCCCCCCCCCCCCCCCCCCCCCAAGCAAAGCAGCACCCACGAAAGATTCCATCGTGGAGTAAGCTGCAAAGTCCGAGGCCTTTTCAAAGAAAAGTGCCGAACAAGCTTGGAGAGGTAAGGATTACGACGCTTCCCCACATAAGAAAAAGTCTCTGAAAGCATGGACCTGTAACCCTTGATGGTAACAGGCTGGAGACCCCGAGAATCAAACAGATATACCAGAAACTCCGCAATCTGTGAAATCGAAGGATTGGCATAATCAACAGAGTGATCAGCACACAATCGTAAGAAGACCTTCCCTTTAGCTGCATAAGCTAAACCAGTGGAGTGCCTCCTTGAAGAAGAAATGCACTCCACAGCTCGTCTCGAAAAACTTTACGGAGGAGACAGGACCTGACAAAAGATATGCGTGAAGGCACAACAAAGTCGGGTCGACGTGAAACCTCCTCGGGCGACCTTGACAAAGAAGGTCGCGATGTAGTGGGAGACGTGCCGGAACCGCCACCATCAGCGAGCGGAGCTGATTGATCCACACCCGCTGAGGCGACAGGGGAGCGGTCAGAATGATTTGACAACTGCAGGTTCGAATTTTGGCGAGAACCTGAGGAAGAATCGGAACCGGCGGGAAGGCATAGCCGACTAGACCATTGCAATCGAGTGACAGAGCATCCACAGCAAAAGCCAGAGGATCTGGACACGGGGACACGAAAGTGTCCACCTGATGGTTCCAATGAGTCGCAAAGAGGTCGATGTGGGAACGTCCCCAGAGATCGCAAAGCGACTGGAACACTGCCCTGTGAAGCATCTACTCGGTGGAAATAACCCTGCCCTGTCGGGACAGGGAGTCGGCTAGGACGTTCAGACGACCGGGAATGTGATGAACAACCACTCAGGCGTGAACATCCTGAGAGAGCAGTAGAAGATCCCAAGCTAATTCGTACATCGGAACCGAGTGCGTGCCGCCCTGGTTCCGAATGTAAGCAACCACTGTCGAATTGTCGGATAGCAGAAGGACCTGGCGATTTGACAGGTGAGGGATCCACTGCCTGAAACTCAGAAGAAGAGCAAGAAGCTCCTTCTGATTGATGTGTAGAGCTGCTTGATCCTGGTCCCACATCCCGTGTAGGGAAAGACCGAGAGGATCCAACATCGCACCCCATCCGAGATCGCTGGCATCTGCCGTCAGAACGTGATCGGACGTGGGTAAGTCCAATGGAACACCCTGCGTAATCCACTGAACATCTGTCCAGGGAAGAAGGTGAGGATACAGAGATTCCGGAAACGGAAGCACCTGATCCAGAGAATCTACATTCGGCCTCCAACGACTGAGCAGAAAGTGTTGGAGAGGTCTGACACGCAGCCGACCTAGAGGAATTAGATCCGTCACCGAACCGCAGAGACCGATCAGCCAGAGGAAACTCCGGGCGGTCGCGGACGTGGACTGGGACAGAGACAGAGACAGAGCAAAGCTGAGAGAATCACAGCCTTGGCCTGGGGAACCGCTACCAAATTGAATTGGGTTTGGAAAGACATCCCCAGACGACAAAACGACTGAGAAGGGACCAGGTCCGACTTCTCATCGTTGACTCTGAATCCTAGTGACGTGTGCAAGCTCAACAGAGTGGCGACATCCGACTCCAGTAAGGCAGCATTGGAATGCCTCTGGAGGATATCGTCCAGATATGCCGAAGTAGTCACCCTGGACTGTGTGCGATGGAACGCTATCACATGCGACATCAGTCTGGTGAACACCCAAGGAGCCAGTTTGAGGCCAAAAGGCATGGCCTTGAACTGGTAAACTCGCCCCAGAAAAGCGAACCTAAGATACTTCCGTGACGCCCGATGCATTGGAACGTGGAAGTAAGCGTCTCGCAGGTCGATGCTGGCTGCGAAATCTCCCTGGTGAATTGATTGGCGGACCGACCTGAAAGTCTCCATGCTGAACTTGGGAGCAATGATAGACTGGTTCAGGATACTCAGATCGATAACCGGTCAGAGTCGGCCGTCCTTCTTCGGCACCAAGAACAGGTGGGAATAGAAACCCACTGACTGAATGTTCTTGACGACCTCGATCGCCCCCTTTGCCAGGAGATTGCCAATCTCCGTGGACAAAAGTTCTCGACGTAAAACGTCTGAAGGAACTGTGGTTGGAAGAGGCACCCTTGAGAGTGGGGTGCCGTCGGAAGGATATTCGCAGCCCGGACTGGACAACATCTAACATCCACGGATCGGATGTGATGGAGGCCCAATGGTCTGCGAACTCTGCTATCCTTCCTCCAACCTGGGACGAGTCGAGGTGAGGACCTTCATTTCGAGCCCCGACGAGCCCCGCGAGAGGAGAAACCACCTCCTCTACTAAATGAAGAATCCTGAGACTTCCCTCGATTCTGCCGACCCTTACCCTTACCCCTTGAGTAAGTAAGTAAGTAAGTAGAGGCGGCGGCAGAAGGACCAGCCTTTTGCTTCACAGAGGAAGCAGAAGGGTACTTGTTAGGCTTGGAACGGCCCTTGCCTCCCCTAGAAGGCTGATCAAGCTGACGAAACAGCAGCTGATCTTTGGAATGACGTAGGACGTCATCCCGGACCGTCGACACGGAACCATGGAAAAGTTGCAGACCTGCCAAAGAAGCAGATCGAAGAGCAGCACGCTGCTCCTCGGGAAGGGATCGTCCTGTGTCCAGCACAGCGTCCCTTCGAACTAATTCCATGCATGTGAGTAAGATGCATAAGTGCCTTGGACAGCAAAGGAGCCTGTACCTCGTCAAACTTATCTGGAGGCAGATAAGCAGCCAAAGCTGAGACGACGTGATCTGAGAGAGAAAGCATGCCAAGCATCTCTCTAGATAGGCCCAACGTAGACTCTAGAGTCGTCATTGGAATGACAGCAGACTTGGGCTTGGAAAGCCCGAGGGAAGTGGAGTCCTGATCCAGAACCGTCAAAGTCTGGCAGACCGACGGATTGGCAGAATCGTAGGAACGATAACGCACAGGAGGCAAAAAGGTGTCAACCCTGGTGAAGAACGAAGTCTTCAGAGCCTTGGAATTCAATGCTGAAAAAGCTTCAACCACCTGTACCGACTGGCACGGTCGAAGGCGCCCAGAAGCAGGTTGCTCCATAGGCTGTTGGCACGCGACCGATGATCGCAGCCAGGCTGACACTGTCGGCTGGTTAGCAGGTTTGAGATCAGGCAGAAACCCAAACACAAAGTCAAGAGCTGCCCCCAAGTCCGAAGACTGCTGGCCCTCGACATCAAGCATGTCGGACTCCTCCCCAGAGTCGGAAGACACATAGCCCATCGTGGGCAAACCAGCCGACGCCTCCCATGGTGTCGGGACACCAGGGGAATCAGAAACCGGCCTGTTTCCAATCCCAGGAGGCGGCGCCATAGGAGGCGCCTGGAAACCACTCATTGCCTCGCTGGAAGCAACAGGAAGGCTCTTAGAAAGAACCTGAGTGAGTAAGGAGAGGGCCTCCCTAAGCTCACTGCCCGTCCCAACCAGTTCGACAGGGGAGCGAACCAGCAAAGTGGCTTCACCTCTGACCCTCTTAACCAGCGAAGGGTCACGATCCTCCAAAACACCCGATGCGGGACGATGGGCGGCAGCCGAAACATCTGAAGGCAGACATGTATAGGGGTACGAGGCACCCCGAGGATCAATATGGCGAGAACTCATAAGAGTCACCGCGGACCTCTGCGGGGCAGAAGGTCCAGGCTGCACAAAAGGCATTGGTCCCCCAAAACTGGTCGTGAGGCCAGAATGAGTAGACGGAAACGCCACGGAGTTCATAGTGTCTCCACTAAGAACATCCGAATCCAAAGACACAACTGTGGTGCTCGACGGCGAAGAGACCACAGAGATGGGTTCGGCCGGCAGCCCCTTCCGACTTTGCCGAGTTGAAGTCAGGGAAGGCTGAGGCCGATATCCCACGTCTACAGTACCGGACATTCTTGCAGTCCCCTGCAGCGAAAAGCCGAGGCCGGCTGAAACTGACGACGAAGCAGATGGACCAGCAGTAGTAGTAGATACGTCAGGAGTCGTTGAGGCTGGTGAAATAGTGGAGAGAGCACACCTGCTCGGCTCCGAAGGAGGAGTCACAACCCTAGTGACAGCCTCAGATGTCGACTGGAGGGGGACCGTAGTCCCAGAACCAGGCACCTCTTCACCAGAACCCTCAACGGCTCCCGCAGTATCCACTACAGGAGCCCCGACCATGTTCTCCTTTCCCGCGGAAGCGGGAGGCACGGCCACGAGAACGAACGACACTGTTAACTGACGCCCAAATGGTGGATGACCATGATCCACAGACACTGTCACTGTGACACCACATGGCCGCTCGGCCGAACACCCATTACAGGAGGAACAAGACGAATGTAAATCGTCCACATGCTTTGGCAGCAGACATTGCCCACAAGGAATTGCCCTGGCATGATAGAGGTGAGAGGAGCAGAGAAGGTGAAATCAGAAAACAGAAGAACACCCCCAAAGAAAAGAGAAAGGTGACAGAAACAAAGACCCCAGACGGTCGACCGGGAACCACACAACAGAATGACTACTCTCAAAAGAAAGAAGAAAAACTGTAGAAGTGGCACCCCGCTGACATCTAACTCTAACACAATTAGAAAATTTAGCAAATAAAGCATTAACAATAATTGTGAAATATTATAAGTCCGAACTGCATGGCACACGAAATTCGCGCGTGACTCGAGAGAGAACAATTAAATATACATTATGGATATATAATATAAAAGAGAATATAAAAAACACTGTTCCTGAGAATACAAAGGATACACTGATGCACAATGAATCGGGAATCATCAAACATCGAGCTGGAGAAACACTGATAAGCATGTAAAAACATCTCGACACGAAGCGGATTATAAATAGAATGAGTCTTTAGAGACGGTATATGCGCACTGGCAACGGAAGTCGTGGAGTTGTACTTGGGAGAGAGCGTCCCGTACTGGGTCTGCGCCGGTTGCACTTGACCCAGTTTTGGCTTATTTTTTATTGGTGCTTTTGCACCACTTTTCTTTCCCAAATTGCTTGGGAAAGACAAAAATAGAGAGTATTTTATCCGAGTTAGGGACTTCCACAGTAGTGCAAGCCTGAAGTAAACAATTGTGAGTAGGTTGATAAGAAATGGATTCAGGAGAGATCTGGCATGTGAGAAAACGCATATCCACCCGGGATAAAGGCGCGAACACTCCCCCCACCCCCCACCCCATCTTGGAGTAAACTGCAAGGAAAAGTGCTGAACAAGCTTGGAGAGGCAAGGAAGAGGGCTGAAACGATGCAGTACCACATATGAAAAAGGTCTCCGAAGCATGGACTTGTACCCATTGCTGGAGACCCCCAGAAACAAACATATACCAGAAACTCCACAATTGGTGTGAACGAAGGAGTGACAGAAGCAACAGAGTGATTGCACACCATCGACAGAAGAACCTCCTACTTAGCCACAGAGGCTAAACCAGTGGAGTGAGTGCCTCCTTGAAGAAGAAAAGCAACTCCACTGCTCGTCTCTAAAAACCACTATGGAGGAGACAGGACCCGATAAAAACCATGCACAAAGGCACAATGAAGTCGGGTTGACCTGAAACCTCCTCGGGCGACTTTGGCGAAGAAAGTCGCGACATAGAGGGAGACATGCCGGAACCGCCGCTAACAGAGAGCGGAGCAGATTGATCCACACCCACCGAGAAGACAGGGGTGTGATTGAAAGGATTCAACAACTGCAGGTTCATATCTGGGCTAGAACCTGAGGCAGAATCGGAACCGGCAGGAAGGCATAGCTAACAAGACCATCCCAAAGGAGGGCCAGAGCGTCCATGGCGAAAGCCAGAGCATCTGGACACGGGGACATGAAATTGTCCACCTGATGATTCCAATGAGTCGCAAAGAGATCGATGTGGGGACGACCCCAGAGATCGCAAAGAGACTGGAACACTGCCATGTGGAGCATCCACTCGGTGGAAAAGAACCTGCCCCTCTGGGACAGGGAGTCAGCTAAGATGTTCAGACGACCGGGAATGTGACGAACCGCCACTCCGACGTTGACATCCTGAGCGAGCAGTAGAAGATCCCGAACCAAATTGTACATGGGAACATAGTGCGTTCTGCCCTGGTTCCGAATGTAAACAACCACTGTAGAATTGTCAAACCACAGAAGGACCTGACAATCCAAAAAGCAGGGGATCCACTGTCGGAAACACAGAAGAAGAGCAAGAAGAGCTGCTAGATCCTGGTCCCATGACCCGTGAAGGAAAAGACCTAGAGGATCCAATGTCACACCCCATCCAAGATCGCTGGCATTTACTGTCAGAACACGATCGGACGTGGGGAAGTCCAACGGAACTCCCTGCATAATCCACTGAACATCTGTCAGACGAGGAAGAGACTCCGGTAACAGAAGCACCAGAACCAGAGGATCGACATTCGGCCTCCAACGACTGAGTAAAAAGTGTTGGAGAGGTCAGACATGCAGTTGACAGAGAGGAATGAGATCCATCACCGAAATGCAGCAACCAAGCAGTCAGGGAAGAATCTGAGCTGATGAAGTCCATCCCAGATGACAAGCCGGAGAAGGGACCAGGTCCAACTTCTCTCTGTTGACTCTGAAGCCAAGTGACGTGAGTAGGCTCAACAGTGTGACGACATCAGACTCCAGAAAAGCAGCATTGGATTGCCTCTGGAGGATATCAACTAGACAAGTCGCAAAAGACACCTTGGACTGTGTGCGATGTAAGACTAACACATGCGACATCAGACAGATGAAGGCCCAAGGATCCAGGCCGAGGCCAAAGGGAATGGCCTTGAACTGGAACTGAGGAATGGAGCGGCGAACTGATCTGTTAGCCTCCATGCTGAACTGAGGAGCAATGATAGACTGTGTCAGAATACTCAGATCAATAACCTATCTGAGTCAGCTGTCCTTCTTCCGCACTAAGAACATGCGGGAAACAAAATCCCACTGAAAGAAAGTTCTTGATGACCTCGATTGTCCCCTTTGACAATTGACAGGAGATCGCCTATCTCCGTGGTCAAAAGTTCCCAACGTGGAACGTTGAAAGGGATGCATGTGGGAAGAGGCACTCTCTACTTAGTGGAGTGCCTCAACCTGGGCCAAAATCGAGGCGACTACTGCCGATGCCTACCCCACCATGCAAGTGAGTAGAAGTGGTGGTAGGAGGATCAGCCCTTAGCTTCACAGAGGAAGCAGAAGGGTACTTGTTAGGCTTTGGACGGCGCCTGCCTCCAACAGAAGGCCGATCAAGCTAAGCAGCAGCAAATCAATGGAATGACAAAGCGAGCCATCCCAGACCGTCGCAACGGAACCATGGAATAGTCGCGGACTCGCCGAAAGAGGCAGATCGAAGAGCAGCACACTGCCCCTCAAAAAGGGGACATCTTGAGTCCAGCACAGCGTACCTGCAAACTAATTCCAAGCTAGCTGCGTAACAGGCATGTGTGTGAGAAGATACATGAGCGCCTTGAACAGCACACACAAAACAAAAACCTGTTTGTCGTCAAACTCATCTGGGAGCAGATAAGCAGCAAAGCAGAAGCGACGTGATCAAAGAGAGAACGCATTCCAGTATCCCTCTCGATAAGCCCAACCTGGACTCCAGAGTCTCCATATGGCTGAGGAGTTGAAGTCCCGATCCAAGACCGTCACAGTCTGGCAGACTGACGGATTGGCGAAATCGTAGGAGCGATAATGCACCAGAGGCAAAAAGTGTCAACCTTGATGAAGAAAGACGTCATCTTCATAGCCTTGGAACTACTTCAACACCTGTACCGACAGGCACGGTCGAAGGCGCCCAGAAGCATGTTGCTCCACAGGCTGTAGTCGTGCGACCGATGATCACAGCCGGGCGGACACTGTCGGCTGGTTTGACGGTTTGAGACCTGGAAGGAACCTAAACACAAAGTCAAGAGCTGCCCCAAGTCAGAAGACTGTTGGCTCTCGACGTCAGGAATGTCAGACTCATCCCAAGAGTCGGAAGACACATAGCCCATCATGGGTAAACCAGCCGACGCCTCCCATGGTGTGGGCACACCAGGGGATCAGAAAGCGACCTGTTTCCAATCCTGGGAGGTGGCACCATAGGGGGCGCCCGGAAACCACTCGTAGCCTCGCTGGAAGCAACGGACAAAGCTCTTGGACAGAACCTAAGTGAGCAAGGAGAGGGCCTCCCAAAGCTCACTGACTGTCGGAACGGAACGACGTGGGAACGAACCGACAAAGTGGCTTCACTCCTGACCCATTTACGAGCGAAGGGTCACGATTCTCAAATACACCCGACTCGGGGCGACGGGCTGCAGCCAAAAACATCTGAAGGCAGATGTGTAGTGGGGTATCACTTACCCCGAGGATCAACAGAGTGGAAACTTGGGGGAGTCGCCGTGGATCTCTGCGGGACAGAAGGTCCAGGCTGCACAAAACTGGCCATGGGACCAGAGTGCGTGAATGGAAACACCACAGAGCTCATGGTGACCCCACCATGAACATCAGAATCCAATGAGAAAAACAGAGGTACTCGACGGCTGAGACCACAGTAGAGGGCTTGGCCGGCAGCCCCTTCCAACTTCGCCAAGTTGAAGTCAGGGAAGGCTGAGGCCGATACCCCACGTCAACACCACCAGACACCTCTGCAGACCCCTGCAGGGATAAAACTGCTGTGCTCAACGGCTGAGAGGACACAGCAGGGGGTTCAGTCGACAACCACTTCCGACTTTGCCAAGTTGAAGTCAGGGAAGGCTGAGACTCCACAACCACACTACAGACATCACTGCAGAACGCTGCAGGGATAAGCCGAGGCTGGCTAAAACGGTGACCGATGACGTTGCAGACGGAACAGCAGAAGCAGCAGATACGATGAGAGCTGTTGGAACTGGGGGAAAAGGGGAGAGAGCCACCTAGCTTGGCCTCCAAAGGAGGAGTCACAACCCTAGTGACAGCCTCAGATGTCGACTGGAGAGGGTGCATAGTCCCGGAACCAGGCATCTCTTCACCAGAAATCCAACAGCTGCTGCAGTATCTACCACAGTAAAAAAAAACTGCACATCCCCCATGGATGGGGAATAACTCACAGCAGACGTGGTTGTGTTGGGAGGCCCCAAAACTACAGCGTTCCCCAGCCCCGTGGGTGCGGGAGGAGCTGCACATCCCCCACAGAGGGGGTGTAACTCTCACCAGACATGGACGTGTCGGGAGGCCACGAACAACAGCATTCCCCCACCCCCCCCCCCCTGTGGGTGTGGGAGGAGCTGAACATCCCCCACGGAGGAGGTATAACTCACACCAGATGTGGTTGTGTTGGGAGGTCCCGAAACGACAGCGTCCCCTCCGTGGGTGCGGGAGGAACAGCCACAAGAACGCACCAAAGGTGAGGGAAAAAGGAATTGCCCTAAAGGAACCGAACTGGAAATAAAAGAGGTGAGAGCAGTAGAAGAAAAAGGTGAACTCAACAGATACGTAAAGTAGAAGAACACCCCCAACTACGAGAGAAGGTGGCAGAAAAAATAACTGGTGGGTACACGACAGAACTCAGACGGCCAACAGGGACCTAAACAAGAGGCCCCAGGGGGCCTGAGGGCACTCAAATGACATGGTAGACTAAATATCAACCCAGAGAATTGATTTCAACAACGTAAGAAAAGCTTATACCAAATATCCAAAGATTTGGACCAGTGGATCTAAAAAAAAAGGATTTTTAAAGAATATTCCTCATACTGAACTAAGTTATAATTCGGGCTCCCACAGGGAGCCCATATATGAACCCAGGAACTTGGCTTTAACAAACTTGAGAATCTCACCCCCCTAAGGATGCTGCACACCAAATATCAAAACATTCCGACTGCTGGATCTGAAGAAGATTTTTAAAGAAAATTCCTCATTTTGAACTAAGTTATCATTCGGGCTCCTACAGTCAGCCCAAATATAGACCTAGGGACATGGCTTGAACAAACTTGAATCTCACCCCCCTAAGGATGCTGCATACCAAATATCAAAACATTCTGACTGCTGGATCTGAAGAAGATTTTTAAAGAAAATTCCACATTTTGAACTAAGTTATAATTCGGGCTACCACAGTGAGCCCAAATATAAACCCAGGGACTTGGCTTGAACAAACTTGAATCTCACCCCCCTAAGCATGGTGCATACCCAATATCAAAAGATTCTGCCTGCTGGATCTTGAGAAGAAGATTTTCAAAGAAATTTGCCTGAAATGCACTATTAGTTCAAATTCGGGCTTCTATAGTTAGCCCAAATATGAATCCAGGGGGCCAATTTGAACAAACTTGAATCAGATTCACCCCACAATGTTGCATACCAAATATCAAAAGATTCTGCCTGCTGGATCTGGAGAAGAAGATTTTTGAAGAAATTTGCCTAAAATGCACTAAGTTCGAATTCAAGCTTCTATAGTGAGCCCAAATATGAATCTAGGGAGCCGATTTGAACAAACTTGAATCAGATCCACCCCACAATGTTGCATACCAAATATCAAAAGATTCTGCCTGCTGGATCTGGAGAAGAAGATTTTTGAAGAAATTTGCCTAAAATGCACTAAGTTCGAATTCAAGCTTCTATAGTGAGCCCAAATATGAATCTAGGGAGCCGATTTGAACAAACTTGAATCAGATCCACCCCACAATGTTGCATACCAAATATCAAAAGATTCTGCCTGCTGGATCTGGAGAAGCAGATTTTTTAAGAAATTTGCCTGAAATGCACTAAGTTCGAAATCGGGCTCCTATACTGAACCCAAATATGAACCCGGGAGGGGAGGGGGGGGGGGGGGGGGCGTTTTGAACAAACTTGAATCATTTCCACCCTACAATGTTGCATACCAAATATCAAAAGATTCTGCCAGCTGGATCTGGAGAAGATTTTTTAATGTTTTTCCCATTGCCTACAGTGTTAAAAAGTGCTGACTCAGCACTTTTTCAAAGTCCTGAAAAAAGTACCTTGTGATCAAAGCGATAGGGATTTTTTTTAACCATTCTATTCTACTGGATAAAAGTAAGATTTATACAAAATAAGAATTTTCTGTGCCGTGTAGTTTTGGAGATATGGCAGTTTTAAGGTTTTTCCTATTTTTAGCTCCTGAGGTTCCCACGGGGCAATGAGAAAAAAAATTTTGGCATCAATCAACAACTTATGACCCATTATCATCTCATATCAAATTTGGTTCAAATCGACCACACAGTTCTGAAAATAGAAATTTTAGGCGTGGTCAAAATTTTTGCCCCTCCCATAACGAAGGCAAATAATGTCGGACAAACTTCTCTTGAACAAATCTGAGTTACACCTGAAAAGGAAGCTGCACACCTAATATCAAGTCTTTGCTACTGCTGGTTCATGGGAAGAAGATTTAGGCACACTTTTTGGGCGTGGCCTTACCAAGGGGCGAGGCAACTTGATTTGAACACAATCAAATTGCGATGTCATAACAAACTATTATCTCAAATATCAATTAAATTGGTCCAGAGGTTTGGGAGGAGAAGACGCAAACACCATGTTCACGGACGACGGACGACAGCAGACGACGGACGGTGAGTGATCACTATAGCTCTCCTGACTGAAAGTCAGGTGAGCTAAAAACTGAAATTCAACCCTCAACAGAGTGAAGAAATCCTGTCCATACAGTCCCTCATTGACACCTAACTCCAATAACAATAAGAAAATTTATCAACCGAAAAATTTTATTTCCGAACCGCGTTGACAGGATGTCGAAAAAACATTCGCGAAAATGGAATATATAAATAAAATACAATGAGAATGTGGTTGAAAATATTAATGAGAATATATAAAACACAGTCCTGTTATTATACAATCTTCAGATCCATAATTCCAGTCACAGGAAAACCATTATCGACGAGTTGAATTATCACTGTTTCGTAATGCAATGAAAGTGTCAATGACACTGTAGCTTAACTTGTGTGTTGTGTTTGATGAAAAGGATAATGTTCAATGTTTATGAAAGGATTATGAAATAAGACAAGAATTGTGATAATTGGGAATATGTTCATTTCTGTTCCCTGTATGCTATGTTTATGATAAAAATAATATGAGGTGTACACTGTACTAAAGAGCTGAGGGGTGGGTTAATATGACCTCACAGTTAATGTATGTGGCCCTCACAGTTAACATATATCAACAAAAGTTACCAAGTTACACTGAAATTATTCCAAAACGAGTCATCCTATCAAGTTACATTGAATCCCTTCATAAATATATATATATATATATATATATATATATATCAAAAAGGGACGTTCTCATCTAGACATTATATGAAGTCAACCTACCAAGTTACAATGAAATCCCTTAATAAATATGACCTGTAGACTGTGCTAAAGGTTTTTGGGCTTTGGGCTCTGGCAGCCATCATGGTTGAATGATCGCAACCAAAAGGGGACATTCTCATCTGGGCATCATCTGGAGTGATCCTACAAAGTTACAATGAAATCCCTTCATAAATATCACGACCAAAAGGGGATGTCATCATCTAGGCATTATATGGAGTCAAACTTACGGGTAACAACGAAGTCCTTCCATAAAGATGACCAATAGACTATGCTAAAGGTTTTGGGGTTTTGGGTTCGGGCAGCCATCAAGGCTGAATGATCGCAACCAAAAGGGGACGTTCTCATCTAGACATTATTTGGAGTCATCCTACCAAGTTACAATGAAATCCCTTAATAAATATGACCTGTAGACTGTGCTAAAGGTTTTCGGGCTTTGGGCACCTGAAGCCGTAACAGTTGCCCAATCGTGTCCAAAAGGGGATGTTGTCATCTAGACATTATATGAAGTCAACCTACCAAGTTACAATGAAATCCCTTCATAAATATGATCTGTAGACTGTGCTTAAGGTTTTCAGGCTTCGGGCTCGGGCAGCCATAATGGTTGAATGATCACAACCAAAGGGAACAATCTCATCTGGGCATCATCTGGAGTGATCCTACAAAGTTACAATGAAATCCCTTCATAAATATGACCTGTAGACTGTGCTCACGGTTTTCGGGCTTCGGGCACTTGTAGCCATCACAGCTGACCAATCACGACCAAAAGGGGATGGCATCATCTAGGCGTTATATGGAGTCAACCCAATAGGTTACAATGAAATCCTTCCATAAATATGACCTTTTACCTATGCTAAAGGTTTTTGGGCTCGGGCACCCATCAAGGCTGAATGATCACGATCAAAATGGGACATTCTCATACAGACATTATATGAAGTCAATCTACCAAGTTACAATGAAATCCCTTCATAAATATGACCTGTAGACTGTGCTAAAGGTTTTTGGGCTTTGGGCTTGGGCAGCCATCATGGTTGAATGATTGCAACCAAAGGGGACAATCTCATCTGGGTATCATCTGGAGTGATCCTGAGAAGTTACAATGAAATCCCTTCATAAATATGACCTGTGGACTGTGCTCAAGGTTTTCGGGCTTCGGGCACCTGTAGCCATCACAGTTGACCAATCACGACCAAAAGGGGATGTCATCATCTAGGCATTATATGGAGTCAACCTAACAGGTTACAATGAAATCCTTCTATAAATATAACCTTTTACCTATGCTAAAGGTTTTTGGGCTCGGGCACCCATCAAGGCTGAATGATCATGACCAAAATGGGACGTTCTCATCTAGACATTATTTGGAGTCATCCCACCAAGTTACAATGGAATCCCTTCATAAATATGACCTGTAGACTGTGCTAAAGGTTTTTGGGCTTCGGACACCTTTAGCCGTCAAAGTTGCCCAATCATGTGCAAAAGGGGACATTCTCATCTAGACATTATAGGAAGTCAACCTACCAAGTTACAATGAAATCCCTTCATAAATATGACCTGTAGACTGTGTTTTAGGTTTTCGGGATTTGGGCTCGGGCAGCCATAATGGTTGAATGATCACAACCAAAGGGAACAATCTCATCTGGGCATCATCTGGAGTGATCCTATGAAGTTATAATGAAATACCTTCATAAATATGACCTGTAGACTGTGCTCAAGGTTTTCGGGCTTCGGGCACTTGTAGCCATCACATCTGACCAATCACGACAAAAAGGGGATGTCATCATCTAGGCATTATATGGAGTCAACCTAATAGGTTACAATGAAATCCGTCAATAAATATGACCTTTTACCTATGCTAAAGGTTTTTGGGCTCGGACATCCATACAGGCTGAATGATCGCGATCAAAATGGGACGTTTTCATCTAGACATTATTTGGAGTCATCCTAACAAGTTATATTGAAATCCCCTCATAAATATGACCTGTAGACTGTGCTAAAGGTTTTCGGGCTTCAGGCACCTTTAGCCACCACAGTTGCCCAATCAGGTCCAAAAGGGGACGTTCTCATCTAGACATTATATGAAGTTAACCTACCAAGTTACAATGAAATCCCTTAATAAATATGACCTGTAGACTGTGCTAAAGGTTTTCGGGCTTCGGGCTCGGGCAGCCATCATGGTTGAATGATCGCAACCATAGGGGACAATCTCATCTGGGCATCATCTGGAGTGATCCTAAGAAGTTACAATGAAATCCCTTCATAAATATGACCTATAGACTGTGCTAAAGGTTTTCGGGCTTTGGGCTCGGGCAGCCATCATGGTTGAATGATCGCAACCATAGGGGACAATCTCATCTGGGCACCATCTGGAGTGATCCTAAGAAGTTACAATGAAATCCCTTCATAAATATGACCTGTGGACTGTGCTTAAGGTGTTCGGGCTTCGGGCACTTGTAGCCATCACAACTGACCAATCACGACCAAAAGGGGATTTCATCATCTTGGCATTATATGGAGTCAACCTAACAGGTTACAATGAAATCCTTCTATAAATATAACCTTTTACCTATGCTAAAGGTTTTTGGGCTCGGGCACCCATCAAGGCTGAATGATCATGACCAAAATGGGACGTTCTCATCTAGACATTATTTGGAGTCATCCCACCAAGTTACAATGGAATCCCTTCATAAATATGACCTGTAGACTGTGCTAAAGGTTTTTGGGCTTCGGACACCTTTAGCCGTCAAAGTTGCCCAATCATGTGCAAAAGGGGACATTCTCATCTAGACATTATAGGAAGTCAACCTACCAAGTTACAATGAAATCCCTTCATAAATATGACCTGTAGACTGTGTTTTAGGTTTTTGGGCTTTGGGCTCGGGCAGCCATAATGGTTGAATGATCACAACCAAAGGGAACAATCTCATCTGGGCATCATCTGGAGTGATCCTACGAAGTTATAATGAAATACCTTCATAAATATGACCTGTAGACTGTGCTCAAGGTTTTCGGGCTTCGGGCACTTGTAGCCATCACAACTGACCAATCATGACCAAAAGGGGATTTCATCATCTAGGCATTATATGGAGTCAACCTAACAGGTTACAATGAAATCCTTCCATAAATATGACCTTTTGCCTATGCTAAAGGTTTTTGGGCTCGGGCACCCATTAAGGCTGCATGATCGCGATCAAAATGGGATGTTCTCATCTAGACATTATTTGGAGTCATCCTACCAAGTTACAATGAAATCCCTTCATAAATATGACCTCTAGACTGTGCTAAAGGTTTTCGGGCTTTGGGTCCTTGTAGCCGTCACAGTTGCCCAATCAAGTCCAAAAGGGGATTTTCTCATCTAGACATTGTATGAAGTCAGCCCATCAAGTTACAATGAAATTCATCAATAAATATGACCTGTAGACTGTGCTAAAGGTTTTCGGGTTTTGGGCTCGGGCAGTCGTCACGGTTGCCAGATCATGCCCAAATCGGGAAATTCTGTTCTAGACATCATAAGGAGTCATCCTACCAAGTTACAATGAAATCCCTCCACATTAAACATGACCTGCAGTCTGTGCTAAACGTTTGTGGGTTTCGGGCTTGGGCAGCCATCACGGTTGATAGATCAAGCCCAAAAGGGGACGTTCTCATCTAGGCATTATACAGAGGCATCCTACCAAGTTACAATGAAATCCCTTCATAAATACAACCTGTAGACTGTGCTAATGGTTTTCAGGTTTTGGGCCTGGGCAGCCATACCGGTTGCCCGATTGCGACCAAAAGGGGACGTTCTCATCTAGACATGACCCCAAACCTGCATATGAAATTTCGTGACGATCAGACAAGAACTGCGGGGTGTAGCCCGTGCTAAAGGAAAATGTGAACAGACGTCACAGACTCACAGACTAACAGACTTCCGCACGCGTGATGGCAATAGCTTATCTTGACTATGTCAAGTTAAGCTAAAAATGGCGACACGTCAACCACGTTTCACAGACAAAAAAAGAATGGTTTGATGACTGCTTGCACACTGGTTAACAGAAGTCGTGGAATTGTACTAAGAGAAGAGCGTCCCCTACTGGGTGTGCGCCGATGGAGCTCGACCCAGTTTTGGCTTATTTTTTCATGGTGTTTTTACACCACTTTTCTTTCCAAAATCTCTTGGGAAAGATTAAATAGAGAGTATTTTATCCGAGTTAACATCTTCCACTGTAGTGCAAGCCTGTAGTAAACATTGTAAGGTAGGTTGATAAGAAATTATGACCCGTTGTTCTGGAGAAAAATATTTTTTTTAATTTCTGAAAGCATACTAACTCAACATTTTCCCATTACCATCAGTGTGAAAATGAGTGTCTCCAGTACGGAGCCTAAATATGAACCCAATGACTTGATTTGAACAACCTTCAATCTGATACCTCTAAGAATGTTTGATACCTAATATTGAAAAATTCTGATGGGTTGTTCTGGAGAAGTAATTCTTTTCATTTTTTGAAAAATGATGACTCTGCACTTTTTAAATTCCCTATGCCACACCCTATGACAAACTGACCATAACTTTTTCTGCCCATACAATTCTAATGGTCGTAAGGATGCTACACACCTTATATGAATTCTCTGTTCCCAGCAGTTAAGAGAAATATGGGTATTTGAAATTTTGTCTTTTTTAGCTCCCGGGGTTGCCATGAGGGTGACGGAAAAAATTTTTGGGTATGAAGGAAATACATATGACTCAATATATCAAATTTGGTTCAAATCAGCCCATCAGTGCTGGACATAGAAATTTTGCTCTCCCAAAACAACTGAAATATCGAATGTCCCTTGAACAAACTTGAGTGTACACCTAAAAAGGAAGCTGAATACGAAATATCATCAGATTCTATCCCTCATATTATGAAAATACTTTTTTAAAGACTGGAGCAATTTTTCCCAATCCCCTTTGCATGGGGCATAATCACAATGCAATCCCATGACCAACAATTACCTAAAGTTCTTTGAAATTGATTCAATAGGTTTTGAATAAAAGCCACAAACACATCCTTCACACCTGATGAAAGACAGGAAGTGATCACAAAAGCTCATCCTGATTGAAGTCAATTGAGCAAATAATCCAAGAGGCTTTACTTGAACAAATTTGTAACTTATTATGATACATGTTATATTTACATGTATTATATAAGAGTATATGATCCAGTGGTTCATGATAAGATGGTTTTCACCAAGGATTTTAAAAGAAGGCACTGCAAAGCTTTGAGATTCAATTTGATTTTGAATCTTAAGTTGCTATTCAGTTCAATTCAAAGCGGCTTCATGACTCATTTCCATTAGAATCTTTTTATTGGAAATATAGCTTGGCATCAGTCATCGTCATCATCTCACATGTACAGTTCTGATGGATATTGTACATAAATAATTTTGAAAATAAAGACAGACTGTAGTTTCCTTTATCTAAACAGAAACAATGTCTGTGGCCATGCCACCGGCCATGCTAATTCCATTTGCATTAGACAGTACCACGGTTGAAAAAAATGTAAATTTTCCAAGCAATATCATTGATGAGCTGTTGCTAGTGGCTAGCCCTGTGCAGTGCCTAGTACCAATGATTCTCACACCCGTTTCTGTTTTTGAACTATAATCTTTACTGGGTAATATTCCAACTACATCACCAAGGCATGACTTCGACGAAGGCATGAAGGTTATGTAGTTGGAATATTTTATCAGTTGGGACTTCAGCAATCACTGTCAGAACAAATCAGGTTTACATCAGACCCCCCCCCCCCCCCCCCCCGCCACCCCCACCCCTCCTTCCCTCAGTCGGTCATCTTCAAGATGCCTGATTCGATTTGAGATTCTATTTGAATTAGAATAATCAACCCAATTCAATTGGAGATAAGATTTGATTCAAAGCAAAAACGGTTGATTCGCAGGGCCCTATTTTAAAATGGGGTGACTATGTGCTGTCCCACATGTGTTGGTGAACTCACAGCCTTTTTCTTTAGCCAGTTTGAAACTCATAAGGATGCTCAATAACAAAAAATAAATATCTGTCCTCTTCATTATCGAAAATATGAGCGTTTGAAATTCTTTTTTATTTTTAGCCATATGGTACCAACAGGGGCATGTGAAAAAACTTTTTTTGCATCAATCAAGTACATAATAAACCCCGTAACTCCATAATACATGATACAAAATTGGGATAACAATGGCCATTGAATTTAAAATATTAACAAGAGGTTCCAAGGAGTTAGTCCCTATCAGGTCAAAAAACAAGAAAAAACATCGCACTGCAAAGCAAATGTCTGTGACCCAATCTGAACCATAAATGAGATTTATGCACAAACAATGAATATGTAATCGTTTCTGCTGATGAATAAACATAAGATAAGAGAGTTAATCCATGGAGATATTTATTGAGAACCTTTCCTAAGTTACATTCTAATGAGTGCACAATTTATTTATTTATTCACAGGTCTTAAAAATCATCCTGATCTGTGAGAATCAGTTTCCAGTTCTAAATTTAGAATATGAGAGTACTATTATATATACCCTTGACTTTGTGAGTACAAGCAGTTTATAATCCCGAATAAAAAGGAAACCTCATATTTATACATTTACTACAGTTTATCCTCAAGGGTCCATCTCCAATTTTTGTGCCATTTCTGTATTATATATACATGTAAAACTCATGTCCCAACATACAGGCTTTTGGTGGTCTTGCTTATGTAAGTTACAGTACTTTGACAGAAACATGACCTGTAAAGGCAGCCAAGACATCACTTGACACCACTGCCAAGTTAATGTTTTACCTTTTTATGAGGGCGCAAAAAATAAGTAGACTTCTCCAGACGTTTAACTGGTAGAGTGCTGGAAGCCCATATTTGGGCCTTACTCTGGAGTGCAGGTACCACAGCTTCAAGGCTCATATTCAGTGGATGTGCTTTGTATTATCTTTGAAGTGATATTAATAAGTCTGTAAACGTTTGCCACTTTGCCTTGTTACAATTTATTGGAGAGTGCCTACAGGCACTCTCCAATAAATTGTAACAAGGCAAAAACATGTGTACAAGATTTGATGGCCAAAAATAATGTAGCACTCTATCAGTTATGGACACATTAAGAGTCTATGATAAGAGTCAAAAGCACATTTTGCAAGGATCAAAGTTGATTCTCATTGTTTTCCTTGCGAGAATCATTTGCATGATTCTTGCATGAATTTTGAGCCCTGATTTATTTTTTTTGGGGGGGAGGGGGGGGGGGGTTAACTTTCAGCATCTGCTTCTATACCATGGACAACAACACAGAGAATTGTATTTACCAGGGAAGCATGCTTTTGAGGTCTTCCAAACCAGATGTTGATTATTAGGGTTCTATTTTACCAGAGAAAAAGAAATTGTTCACAAGAAAGAAACACTGCTCCATTTCTTGGAATCCTATTGGGGAACCTTTCCCTTTACAAACAGTGTTAAAGTTTGGCCCCAAATGAAACATGGTTATCTTCATTACAAAGATGTTAGTTAGGCCCATATCAAACATGTAAACTAACCTTCAAAAGATGTTGTATGTTAAACATGGAAGCCAGTGGGGTAGTGGCTTGAGAGAAGATTTTTTTAAACATTTTCTCCATTACCAATCTGGAGTCTCATTACACCCCTAAATACGACCACGGAGATTGTTTTAAACAAGCTTGTTCTATTGTTTTATTATGATTTAATGATACATTCAACAGCCAGAGTCACCTGGTGTCAGTTTTATAGGAGTAGGAAGCCGAAGTCCCCAAAGAGAACCATCAGGCAGCAGCAAACAATTGTCAGACTCCCCAAAATACTAACTCTGTACAATCAAGGCAAGTGCATTATCGACATGAAGGACAAATTGGACACAGAGCCACTGTGCCCCACTTGGACAAGGAGGATTAAGTGCCATGCCCAAGGATACGACTCAGTTACCACTGGTCAGCATCAAACAGTCAGCCCTTCAGTTTGAAGTTCATGCTCTAACCACTGAGCCACCATATTCCACAAACAAACCTCAGTCATTCCGACATAAATGTCTTATGTCTACATTAAACACAAAAGCAAAGGTTTGGAAGAAGGATTTTTAGTTGTTCTTCCTATTACAGTGGAGCCCACATAATTGAATATCTTTTAATGAAATAACTCTGTTAATTGTATATAACTTACAAACACCAAACCTTTTGTCACATCTTGACTACAAATTTGATGTTAATTGCATAAAGGCTATAGAGAAAACTCCTATTAAATGAACAAATGAAAGTGTCAATGACACTGTAGCTCAACTTGTGTAAGACATGTGCATGTATAGTATGTTACACAACAATGACACACATCTAGGTAATGACCTGATAACAAAGGTACATGTAAAGTATTGTAAAGGTCTGTACATAAATACTGACCATAACAAATGTACAGGTAGAGTATTGTAAAGGTGGGTGACAGTTAGATGCCTTTAGCCAGAGCCGTATTGAGATGTGTCGGTGGCCATCTTGAAATTTCCGACCACACCCAAAAACACTCATTCTCGTCTGAAGGTGAAAACAAAGGTACCCAAGAAGTTTCGTGAAGATCGGTTCATATATACAGCCCCTAGCCCGAGTCGTATTGACATGTGTACTAACTGTGTATAAGTAGCACTGAATAAATCAAAGTTCATCTAATTTGCACAATTTCTGCACGAGAAAAAAACCTGTATTATATGTGATGTATTCCATGTTACTAAACATTCATCCAAAAATTTATTCAAATCAGAACTTTCATTATAGAAATTCTGTACCAAAAACTGATTGTATTAATTTCGGTACAATATGGTTGCCAGTGGGCATCTTGAATTTTGGACCGCACCCAAAAACACTTGTTCTCGTCCCACGGTGATAACAAAGGTACCCAAGAAGTTTCATAAAAATCGGTTCATAAATACAGTCTCTAGCCCAAGCCATATTGAATTGCTGACGGCCGGACAGATGGACAAACAGAAGGACGATGGGCCATGACATAACCTCAAATTCAACTACGTCAAAGTTGAGCTAAATGAAAGTGCCAATGACACTGTAGCTCAACTTATTAAGACATGTACATGTATAGGATGTGACACAGCAATGACAAACATCTAGGTAATAACCTGATAACAAAGGTACACATAAAGTATTGTAACGGTCTGTACATAAATACTGACCGTAGCCTGTAACAAATGCATAGGTAAAGTATTGTAAAGGTGGGTGACAGTCAGATGCTAAACTAGAAAAAAATCTTTGAGTCCCAGAGTGGGTCTGACTGAACCTAATAAATTTGTTCTCATAGCACAGTGATAACAAAGGCACCCCAAAGCACACACGTACGTTCCTGTCCCAAGGTGAAAACAAAGGTACCCAAGAAGTTTCGTGAAGATCAGTTCATAAATACGAGCTGTATAGAAGTTATGACAAAAAACTGATTGGACCTAATTTCGGTACAAAATGGCCACTGGCAGCCATCTTGAATTTGGGACCGCACCCAGAAACACTCGTTCTTGTCCCAAGGTGATAAAAAAGGTACCCAAGAAGTTTCGTGAAGACTGGTTCATAAATACAGACTCTAGCCCGAGCCATATTGACATGTGTACTTACTGTGTGGAAGTAGCACTGAAAAAAATCAAAGTTCATCTAATTTGCATAATTTATGCACGAGAAAAAACCCTGTATTATATGTGATGTATCATATGGTACTAAACATTCACACAAAAAATTAATCAAATGAGCGATTTCATATGGAAGTTCTGTGAAAAAATCTGATTGCACCTAATTTTGTACAAAATGGCTGCCATCGGCCATCTTGAATTTTGGACCGGACCCAAAAACACTAGTTCTCGTCCCACGGTGATACCAAAGATACCCAAGAAGTTTCGTAAAGATTGGTTCATAAATACGGCCTCTAGCCCGAGCCGTACTGGCATTTGAACTTACAGTGCTGAAACCCATATTATATGTGATGCATTCCATGGTACTAAACATTCATACAAAAAATTACTCAAATCAGCACTTTCATATGGAAGTTCTGCGCAAAAATCTGATTGCACCTAATGATGTAC
The DNA here is from genome assembly GCA_031216915.1 of Pictodentalium vernedei. Classification (NCBI taxonomy): domain Eukaryota; kingdom Metazoa; phylum Mollusca; class Scaphopoda; order Dentaliida; family Dentaliidae; genus Pictodentalium; species Pictodentalium vernedei. The sequence continues at coordinate 483,327,570 of CM062297.1, read as the reverse complement.
AAAATGGCTGCCAGCGGCCAACCTGAATTTCGGATCGGACCCCAAAACACTCGTTCTCGTCCCACGGTGATACCAAAGGTACCCAAGAAGTTTCGTAAAGATCGGTTCATAAATACGGCCTCTAGCCCGAGCCATATTGAATTGTTGACGGACAGACGGACGACTGACCATGGTATAAGCTCAAATTTGGCTTCACCAAAGATGAGCTAAAAACCTTGTATTCTGTCAAACAATGAAAACGACATCTACTGAATTATCAACATTCATAACAAGCTATTAAATGAAAATAGAATATGTTTTTATTTTTGGAGTTCACTTTAAAAAATTTCCACAATCCAGTATAAGTATTTCCATTAGTTCCTTGAATCCAGCCCCATATGTAAAATATAACCAACCAACCCTGTGTATTTTGCATCAATGTTTATTTTCATGTAGTGTGTGATATGGCAGTTACCAATTTTTTATAACCAGAAAGTGTGACTAACCCTGTGCATTGCACAGGGTTAGTCACACTTTCTGGTTATAAAAATATTTATTATTAACTGAGTAACTAACCCTGTGCACTGTACAGCTTTAATGTAAATTTCATCTAAGTTAACTCTCTACCCAAAGTAATGTCCAATACCGGCCAATACTGTATTCTCAAAAGCATTCAAACTCACTTTAACACCCCTCATTGTTTTTTTTTAGTGAATTCTAAAAATGAAAACATATTCTATTTTCAATTAATAGCTTGTTTCATATCCTCCTTTGGCCTCAATACATCCAAAACATACATTTAACCTTTACCTAACACGAAAGGAGCATGGTGGCTCAGTAGGTAGAGATGCTGGCTGCAAGCCGAGAGGTCCTCAGTTCGAACCCCACCTGCGGCAACCATGTTGTGTCCTTGGGCAAGACACTTAATCACAATTGCCCATGTGGGGGCATGGTTGAATTGTGTACTAAGGCACATTGCACGTCAATGGTGCACTTGTCTTCAACCAATGCAAACCCTGCTTCTGTGGAGTTAGTACATTGGGGAGCATGACAGTTGCTCGCCATTGCTCGGTGGTCCTCTCCGGCTTACTCCACTCGTAAAACTATCCGACACCAGGTGAATCTGGCTGTCAAAAGTGTCATTAAACTCCCAATAAATAAATAAATAAATTACCGAACATGAAAGGCAGACAACACTTGAAAAAAAAATTCTTAAGTAAATAATTTTTTTTTCATTTTTGGCATTAAAAACATAGCTTATGACCCCTCAACAGAATGAGCTAAACAAGCTCATTCCAATGAGGTGTCATAAGCTATGCTTTTGAAACAAATGAAAGTGTCAATGACACTGTAGCTCAACTTGTCAAGACAAAGACATGTATATGTATAGTATGTGACAAAGCAATGACAAACATCTAGGTAATGACCTGATAACAAAGGTACATATAAAGTATTGTAACGGTCTGTACATAAATACTGACCGTTGCCTGTAACAAATGTATGGGTAAAGTATTGTAAGGGAGGGTGACAATCAGATGCTAAACTAGAAAAGAAATCTTTGAGTCCCAGAGTGGGTCTGACTGAACCCCAAAATAGTTGTTCTCATAGCACAGTGATAACAAAGGCACCCCAAAACACACTCGTTCCTGTCCCAAGGTGAAAACAAAAGTACCCAAAAAGTTTTGTGAAGATCAGTTCATAAATATGAGCTGTATAGAACTTGTGACAAAAAACTGATTGGACCTAATTTCGGTACAAAATGGCCACTGGCAGCCATCTTGAATTTTGGACAGTACCCAGAAACACTCATTCTCGTTCCAAGGTGATAACAAAGGTACCCAAGAAGTTTTGTGAAGATCGGTTCATAAATACAGCCTCTACCCTGAGCCGTATTGACATGTGTGCTTACACTGTGTAAGTAGCACTGAATAAATCAAAGTTCATCTAATTTGCATAATTTCTGCACGAAAAAAACACCCTTACAGTATGTGATGTATTCCATGTTACTAAACATTCATACAAAAATTTATTCAAATCAGAATTTTCATACAGAAGTTCTGAACAAAAGACTGATTGCATTAATTTGGTACAAAATGGCTGCTGGTGGCCATCTTGAATTTCGGACCACACCCAAAAACACTCGCTCTCATCCCACGGTGATAACAAAGGTACCCAAGAAGTTTCGTAAAGATTGGTTCATAAATATGGCCTCTAGTCTGAGCCGTATAGAAGTTGTGTACAAAAAACTGATTAGACCTAATTTTGGTACAAAATGGCCACTGGCAGCCATCTTGAATTTTAGACCGCACCCAGAAACACTCGTTCTCGTCCCAAGGTGATAATAAAGGTACCCAAGACATTTCGTGAAGATCAGATCATAAATACAGATTCTAGTCTGAGCCGTATTGACATGTGTACTTACTGTGTGTAAGTCGCACTGAAAAAAATCAAAGTTCATCTAATTTGCATAATTTCTGCACGAGAAAAAAACCTGTATTATATGTGATGTATCCCATGGTACTAAACATTCACACAAAAAATTATTCAAATCAGCGCTTTCATATGAAAGTTCTGTGCAAAAATCTGATTGCACCTAATTGTGTACAAAATGGCTGCCATCGGACATCTTGAGTTTCGGACCGGACCCAAAAAACACTTGTTCTCGTCCCACGGTGATACCAAAGGTACCCAAGAAGTTTCGTAAAGATCGGTTCATAAATACGGCCTCTAGCCCGAGCTGTATTGGCATTTGCACTTATAGTGCTGAAAGTAACACCAAATAACATCAAAATTAGTCTAATTTGCACAATTTAAGCACGAGAAAAAAACCTGTATTATATGTGATGTATCCCATGGTACTAAACATTCATACAAAAAATTATTCAAATCAGAGCTTTCATATGGAAGTTCTGTACAAAAAACAGATTTCTGCATCGTCGGTACAAAATGGTGGCTGGCAGCCATCTTGAATTTCGGACTGCACCCAAAAACATTCGTTCTCGTCCCAAGGTCATAACAAAGGTACCCAAGAAGTTCCGTAAAGATCGGTTCATAAATACAGCCTCTAGCCCGAGTTGCATCCAATTGACGTACGGACAGACGGACGACGGGCCATGACAAAAGCTCAAGTTTGGCTTCGCCAAAGTTGAGCTAAAAATGAAAAAAAACAATGAAAACTGAATGGTAATTTTTGTGAATAGTGCTGGACGGTTCTGGCAGTTCTGTTGGGTAAATCTATTATATCTTAAAAGGGCTCTGTCAAACAAGATATAATTGAATAAATGCTCAGTTTATGACCAGAAGATAGGAAAATGACCCATTTCCTGTTAATAGTATACTCCTGTTAATGGAATATTTTTCTGTGGCAACGTAGCTATTCAGGGATTCTTCTTCCCTCTTTGTTAAAGGATCTGGGACCCATGCCATTTGGGAAAATTTATGTCATGGGGGCTCCAATTGGGAATTGGTTTTGGGGGGTCAAAAACATACAAAGACTAAAATATTTTACATTCGAATCGAACCGAGAACATTAAGAACGGTGCCTAAGCAACTGCATATATACTACAAGTAAGTTTTATAACAAACAGTCATGGAATTATGTTCATACACTATCTGTAGTCTCTATTAAAACTATTCTTATGCTACTGAAAAAGAACTTGTGATTTGCCTTCGAAATTTAGAGACTTCATTAGGCAAACAACTTAAAATTAATGTACAATTGTGTCCTGAACAGGGTGGTCATAAGACATCAGAAAACCAATGGTTTTCGGAGGCATTCTGACTACCCAGTTCAAGAGGACCATTTGAGCATTAAATTTTTATTTGAGAGGGAACTGACATTGGGAACTTAACAACTGGGAAAAATCATATCTATATGTCACTGGAAAGGACCCCATAATTAGACCCACTAGATACCTCCCAAAATCCCTGCTATTCAATTAACAGGGTCCCAGTGCACATGTCAGTATTCACAGTAAATGGATAAGTGGATATTTATATATAGACAGGAAGTGGGAAAGTTGATGGTGGAGTGAACTGTTTTGAAAATGTATTTGATGTAAAGTGGAAATAGTAACAGTGATGTAAACTACTGAGTGAAATAAACTTTAACCCTTTTACCTAACAAGAAAAACAGATGGCACTTGCAAACAAAATTCTTGAATAACTAATTTTTTTCATTTTTTGTCTCAAAAACATAGGTTATGACCCCTCATTGGAACGAGTTTGACGAACTCATTCCAACGAGGGGTTATAACCTATGTTTTTGAGACAAAAAATGAAAATATAATGAAAATTAATTGGCGATTCTTGAGAATAGCGTTGGCCAGGTTTTGGCCGTTACTTTGAGTAAAGGGTTCAAATATAATCGGTGAGTTCTGCTATTATTATTTGTTGATATTTCAGGTCACATATTTCTGTACAATGGCTAATCATGACCACAACATGCATATAAAGTCAAGTCCAGCCAATCGTTTACACCCATGCTGCCCATTCTATAGGACTTCCATCCAGGCACTGGTGACCAGGTCCTCTTTTACAAGTAAAACAGAGTTGGTTCACCACAAAAAACAAGCACTGCTTTTCTTCCAGGGTTCCCACAGGTGTAAGTAGTTAATGAGAAGACTGTTTGCTCCCTTACCAACAGTGTTAAAATGAGGGTTCACAATGAGACAATGTATAGTAATTTTTTTTAGACCCCTTGATTCTCCTAATCAAGAGGAAGCTTTATACCAAGTAACAAATATCTCTCTCACAAAGTTAAAAAATTATGGGTATTTGAAGTTTATTCTAATTCAAGTTCTCAAGGTCAGGCCTGAAAATAAGCAGTCTGACATTTGCAGAATGAGGTCCCCAGCAGGTGAATTTGATGATGCTATCCCATACAGTGGGTCAATTTATCCTCTGGGTACCTCTTTCTGTTTAGTTTTGAGACCCTGATTTGGATTGAGGTTCACAGAGGGTAAATTTAGTGATGCTACCCTACTATGCAGGGTTGCATCACTAATCACTAAATTCACCCTCTGGGGACCTCATTTTCTGGCTTGCTCGAGGTTCCTCCAGGGAATAGGAAATTGTTTTGCATGAATTGCATGAAAGTTTGCATACCAAATTTGGTTCAAATCGGCTGACTAGACCAGAAAATTTTAATTTGTGGTGGCTGTATATTGAAAGAAAAAAGGAAAATATATATAAGAAATTACCATACATAGGATATGTGCACACAAGCCTATAAATATGTATATATATAAATATATATATATGTGTAGGTGTGTGTGCATGAATCTGGTGTATGAAGGCGAATTGGTCGCTTCGATATTGAAAGTGTTAAATCACTTTGTGGTGGCCTTAAGTTTTCGCACACATTAGTGAGAGATAGAAAAATGGGTTAATTTCCACGTCGGTTGATTGTCTCTTGTTGATCGTCGAGGTGAAACAACTCATGCGGTAATCAATGTGAACACGCACGGATTATTGGTGATCTGGAAGTCGAAATGATTGGGTTGACTCCCAATACATTTGAGTACACATCGGGACTTCATAGAGGTAGGTTGTACTTTTGTATTCTCCTCCAGATTAACTCCCCATTGGGGCCGGTCACTATATCATGGATTTCTGATCCTCGTCCTACGCCAAATTCCCAATGACAGCTCTATTAATTTAGTAAAAAGACAAGTTTATTCACGATTGGCCCGATGCATCTTATTTAGTTGTGAGATGCCTCGGTCTAATCGATGAAATTTGGCGTACGGCGAGTTTCGGAGGGTCGATAGATTTGAAACCCCGCCCCTCCCACTTGGCAACTTTACGGAATTTTAAGGTCGCATTCATTGGCACGATTCTACTCTTTGAATATGCGTATTTTTATTTAAGGGGGAAGAAGGTAAGATACGACGGGCAGGCTGTTTGGTGTAACGGCCTAAATTTTTGATGTGTAGACAAAATTTGTGAGTGCGAGGGATTCAGATTGAACAGCTCTTGATATGAAAATTCGTGGTTTTATACAATTGTTGGCGTAACCCTTCCGCCGGTACAGAGTTTCGGGTGTTGGAACTTTTGGTTCTAACCTGTGTAGAGCTCCCCTTCTTTAGCCAAGGGTGGTAGCAGTTGTGAATAATTGCAGACATTTTGATGTGCAACTCTTCTGATGAGGGAGAGTTTTGGACGTTGGAACCTGTATTCCGACTTATGAGCGCTCCCCTTCTTTAGCCAAGGGTGGTAGCAGCCGTAATATTTATAAAAATCATCGATGTTTGGTATGTAACTCTTTTGCTGGGGAAGTGGGACTTGGTGATCGAAACAGTGGTTATGGCCTGAAGAGTGAATACCTAATAGACGGTAGAATAAATTTGTTTCCACCTACAGAGTGGAGATGTAGTTGTACATGCCAATTGAAATATGAAAAATGAAAATCCAAAATTCCATGTGACTTCCTCCGAAGTTGAAATAGTAATAGGGGGAATTGTAATAAACGTTAAATTAATATATATATTTAAATCTTTCGCCATTTATTGTTGTTTGCTTTTTTTTTCAGCTTATAGCCCTTTCAATGAGCCCTTGACCGGATATTATTATTTTTTTTATCATAAAACACAGTTCAACAGTGGATTTGAAACATGCCCTTTAAATTCACCTATGTGTATGATTACCCTTGGTTGGCTTTTGCGACGGGGCTGTTGGCTAGAACTCATTTCTTATAAGTGGGTTGGAGCCGAGAGCAATGGCGCAAGAGGGGTGCCAAGGCAGCGTTAAACGTTTGTAACAGTCCTAGTGACTTAGAAAGGAAACTAATCCCTATTTAGGAACGAACCTGCAGAAACCCCAGACAACAAATTTGTGTACGGCTAGATCTTGCTTGACTTCTGTGTGAGGCTGTCTGCTGAAACTCAGTTCTTGTAAGTGAGTTTGGGCCGAGAGCGTCGGCGCAGAGGAAGGGTCTAGGCGGGGTTAGATCAGTGTCGTTACAATATAGACTTTGCCCTTCCCACAGAGAGCCCAAATATTGCCAGTGAAACTTACTTCATATAATCTTAAATCTATACCACTGAATGAGGATGCATACCAAATATCAATGCACTGTGACAGGTCGTTCAACCCCTTAAACCCAGATGGTATCCTCCAGGTCAGTTCAATAACAACATTTGGAAGTGTCCATATTCATTATTTGGGGGTAGCCTTGAGGCTGCACATTGAAAATATTGATTATTCAATCCCACACATTCACTGAACAGCCATCATATATAATATAATTATGATGTATTAAGGTACTGCACTAGAAAAGTTTTTAAAAGATTATCCCAAACCCCTGAGCGACAGCAACTTCATTTGAACAATACTGAAAAGGTACAGTACAGCCTCCAATAAAGTGGAAACCTGGTCGCGCTAATAACGCGCTATTTGGGTGATACTTGCATCACATTCATATCTGAATATCGCTTTATTTTTATAGGAATTATGTGTCAGTTGGTCGTGATTTGGCCGGTCAAACGCGTTAAGATGACAAAATCAAAAAACCTTATATAACTTATTAACTTCAAAAGCAATTTTTGTTATATTGTTTACAGTATATTTATATTAATTACAATACATAACCACATCAAGATACAATATTACAATACATGGAAATCTAGAATAAATAGCATACGTTATATTATTTTACATGTAACTTGTAAACATTACATGTATAACAGAAAAATTATAGCATTTGAAAGATAAACATAAAATATTACAATGTATTTTTATTTTTCAAATCAAAAAAGCCTCAAAGAACAAGTAACAAACAGTACTAAAGTACATATTTAAAAACAACACGATTAATTATTAACAGTAATCATTTCAGTTAAAAAAGCACAAAGAATTAGTGAAGTCAAATCAATGCTAAACAGTAAACAAACAAAAACACTCAAATAATTGTTAACAACGACCATTTCAATGCAATTACAAAACAAATAAGTACACAAAGACATGTTTTAATAAGCACAAAGCTAAAAAACAATCCTGAAATTGAACACAAAATTAAGGGAAGGAAAAGCGGGAGGAGTGGATGAAATTCCTAATGAGTTTATCAAAAAAGGGGGAGAGGAACTCGTGGAAAGCCTAACTGCCCTATTCAATCTAGCCATAGAAAATCAAGAGGTCCCAAAGGAGTGGAGAGAAAGTAAAGTGACATTTATTCACAAAAAGGGGAAAAAAACGTTTTGGATAACTATCGAGGGATCTCTGTCAGTAGCAACATTGGAAAGGTTTTCTGTAAAGTCCTGTATGGGAGACTAGAGGAGATGATTGAGGAGAAGGGTTTTTTGGGAGAAATCCAGAATGGCTTCAGGAAGGGAAGGAGAGTTACTGACCATCTTTTCACACTATCCCAAATGATAGAATCCGCGAAAGCAAAAAAGAAAAAGATGTTTATGGCCTTTTTGGATATCAAAAAGGCATACGATAGAGTATGGAGGGAAGGTATGTGGCACAAGCTGGAGGCTATGGGCTTAGGAAGCGAGTTTGTTGGAATTATGAAAGCATTATATAAAGATGTACAGAGTGAACTTAGCCTGGGAAACATTACAACGAAACGTGTGCCTATGGAGATAGGCCTAAAACAGGGGTGTATCCTTTCGCCAATCCTGTTTGCATTGTACATCAAAGGTTTAGGAGATGAACTCCTGCATAGCGAGGAGGGGGTAGTAATTGGGGACTTGAAGATCCCAGGGCTATTTTTTGCAGACGATATGGTTCTAGTGTCAGAAAGCGAAGAGGGGCTAACGAAAATGCTGGGAATTGTTGGGAAATATGGGAGCAAATGGAGACTCGAACTTAATGAAAGCAAGAGCAAAGTTATACCTGTGGGCCGCAAAGTGGACCCCACTCGAAGGTGGAGAGTGGGTGAGTTCTGCATTCCGGAAGGGAGCAGCAAACTTCTCAGTGTGGGAGAGACAGGTGATTACGAGTATTTGGGGGTAAATATAAACATTACAGGAAGAGGCATCTACCAGAACCACACAAATAAATTGATTCTGAAGGGGAAGCGAATCCTTAACCAAATGAAACTTATAGGGAGAAACAGTTTCAATAAGGTTTTCAGGGGGAAAACCATTTGGGAAATGGTGGGGCTGCCAAGTATAACATACGGTACGGAAGTGGTACCCCTAAACCAGACGGCCATAAAGAGCTTGGAAATCCTACAGAACGATGCAGGCCGATGGATAACAGGGTCGAGTAATGCCGCAGCGCTAGAAGCAATCAGGACTGAGCTTGGGTGGATGAGGATCAAGGACAGGATAGACCTGTTGAAGCTCGGTTATCTTAATTATTTGGTAAATCTCCCCGACAGCCGATGGTGTAAAGTAATGTTCCTGAGAATTTTCAACTCAAATATCAAAACGGGGTGGATGGTCCAAGTGAGGGAGCTAGTAGAGAACTACTCATTGGAGATCTCTGACCTGGACGTTGGGGCAAACCAGGGTAAAAAAAATCGTCAGAGAAAGGGTCATGGAGGATTGCAACCGTAATTGGAGAGAGGGGGTCAAATCAAAGAGGTCTTTGGGTGTCCTGCGTGATAAAGAGAAGCCAGGTTTTGAAGAGTACCTTGATGGCACCTTTGTGGGGGGGGGGGGGGGGGGGGGGGGTCACTGTTGTTCAAGCTGAGGTCACGATCCCTGGAGCTGAGGGGAAAAATTGGGAAAGACGGTGAAAGGGAGTGCCAGATGTGTAACTTGGACATGGTGGAGACCCTGGAACACTTTCTTCTATAATGCCCAAAGTATCAGTCTAAAAGAATGAGATTCACTGGGAGTATAATGGGGAAGTGGGATGGGAGAATGAAGGACATGTGGTTAGGGGGCGACTCAAAGGAGAGGGTTAATATGCTAATCAGAGAGATTGGGAAGAATGGGACAAGGGATATCATCAAGCCGTTCGTCTCCGAGTGTTGGGAGGAGAGGAGAAGCATGGGAATAGGGAGGCAGTTGGGAGTACAGGAGTAAGTAACCATGGCCTTCTCGTCCAAGAACCGCGACAAATCAGCGGCTGGCCAAAGTGTTATTATTATTATTATTTTCCATTCAGTTCATCAGTTCGTAGTGCTGGGTGGACGTATTCTTGCTTATGTGTATATAATTCTTGATAATTTTTTAATATTACGAAGGATTATGAAGGGTATTTTTCACTGTGGAATTTAATTCAAACAAACATGTAAGTACTTCATATTTTGTTAAAATTTATAATAGATATTTTAAAATGTGTCCAAAATAGATTACAGTCAGAGTCGTTTAACCTGTGATTTGAAAATATGGTCTTTTGCACATCCAAACTGAGCTCTCAGTCTGATCAGCTGCAGTTAAATAGCAGGGCTCGGGAATTTCTGTTTTCTTTTTTAAAATAAACTTTAATCAGCTCATTTTACACATTTACATGTAAGTAGACCATTTCGTTGCTTTCACAAATATTTCTATTTCATTTTACATCACCCCAATTCATGCTTGATATCGTCGTTATTGAACATGAAAGGAAGATTCCCCCCTCTCCCTTTGACTTTAAAGATTGAGAGCTTTATATTTATAAAACATTACGTGTACAGTGCATTAAAAATCTGAGTCCTGTTAATCAAGGGTAATTACGACCAGTCAGCCTATATATAGATTCTGTCAATCACTGACTGCAATGGAACTATTTCAGTTTCCATGATAATAAACAAGCTGGCTGTCTGTGTTGAGATGAGTGAGGAAATGTTAATTTTTTATACCAGTGAGAAAACTGGGATTGTTGAAGGTATTATAACATAACACAAACCAGTAATTTACATTAATTAATTAAATTAAAGCTACTCGTAGAATAAAAGTTTTAATTCCGACACAAGACGTTCATTAATTTGCCACTCCCCTCTACAGAGGAGGCTTTCATTCCCCTTGTCCCACAGGTGTCATCCCAACCCCATTGTCCCTTCTAATCTCTCAGAACTTGTTTTATATTTCTCACTGGTGCTTTCTTAATCTCCCAAACTATAATATTAATATTAATGCTCAATAAGTAAAAGTTGCATAACATATCGGGCCATCATTGACTATAAGAGCCAAGCAAGCCTATAATGACCCAATGCATCTAAATATGAATAATGACGTTACATTAATTTAATTCTGAAACTTACGAGTATAAAAAATCCGAACGCAGATGGCAACGTATTTACTCTACTGAAAAAAGGATATGGGCGTGTAACATTGGAACAGTAATGCTAAAAATGAATACAGTTTGCAAATATTTTCCCATAAGCTTGGTGAATTGGACATTTCGCATTTCAGTGTGGGAGTTTCAGCCTCAAACAAGACAGCAAGGGCATAGCCAGGAGGGTCATGGGGGTTGTACGACCCCCTCCCCCCCCCCAATCCCAAAGGCCTGCAGCTGATATTCTCTACAGCAATCTAATACATGCCTACACTGAATTTGCTTCACTTTTCCTTAACATGAAATCTTTGATCACTGCTGATATCCATGACCGATGGCCAAAGGTCAAGTTGGAGATTATGGGAGGGGGTCACCCGCTAAAAATGGATGACCTAACATCAAGTCCATAGATTTCTATACTATACTAACTCCACACAAGCATGGTTAGCTGCCGCTTAATATTGCTCACCACCACCCCCCACCCCCCCCCCCCCCCCCCACACTCCCCCTGAACCTGAGCGGCCACTTTTCTGGCCAGAAACATGATACGTCATAACGTCATTTTAAAAAAAAGTTACTAAGAGACATCTGAACTAAAATAAGAAACTGTGCAAGGGGAAACTCCACTCTGAGTGTACGCGTCATAATTAACCTATGCCGCCCATCATCTCATCATCTCATTCACTCATTCAGCGTACTGAAGACAAATTATTAACCTTTTAAGAATGTACCAAATTTGTCACAAACTCCCAATAAAAATCGACTGTGGATACAGAAGTTACACCTCACAAAGTCTATTGAACTTGATCAGGAGAAGATGATTACAATAGTTTGTTCAGTAATTAAAACCTGTGACAATAATCTTTTAATAAGACAATCAAGACAGGGGTATTAGCGACAAGTGACACAATAGAACTACTGCTTGTTATTGTTTAAAGCTTCTTTTGCTCACAGACACTCAGCAGCCTATTGTTTTGTACATGTTGACTTCAAATTAATAGTCTAACAGGATCACATGGCAATATGAATAACCTAACTCTACATTCATTTAACAGAGAAAATTAGTTTTTAGACCTCTCTCTCAGTTTATAATCTTGGGATAAACTTCGGAAAAAATCAACAATGGAGGTGAGGAGGGGCGATAATAATAATAATCTTGTATTTTTATTTATTAATTTTTTTTTTTTTTATGGGAGGGGGATTTCCACATCACTAGTTGTGGCGACTAACTCTTTTAACATTTCTGAATAAAATCTTAGGAGCCACCCACCACCATTGAAAGACGGCACGCCCTTTTGCTAATCTATTAAACTTATAAATAATTGTTGCCGCAGTTCCAGTTAATGAAAGTGAACAGGATGTCAATATATCACAAGCACAGATCCGTACAAATTATACTGAGGGCGTCCAAAACCTGGGTGATTAAATTCAAGCCTTAATTCGTAGATTCTCTGGCAAGTGATAGCTCGCTGTGGTTGGTGGTAAAGACCCAATTTTTGGTGGGGCGGGGAGGTGGGGTGGATGTTGTCAACAGCTGGTAAATAATAGAGATATACCCAACCTGTTTATTGTTGAACCATCCCCGCTTTATGTAGGCCATAATGTGTACCAGTAACAGGCCTCGTCTTTTGTTTTTAAAACTTATTTCTAATAAATTTTAGCTTGCCGTTATGCACTTAGAGTACCAGTATTCCTGTATTTATTTGTGTGAATGTGTCATTTACAACGACGTTTATCAAATTTTCACCTAGTGGGCTTAAATTGTAATGAGTGCTGCTGACCACTTGATAAAGTTTCCCATTTGCACCTGCACATTTTTACGCAGGTATAATAAAAACAGAAGCATGAATGAATTTAAATGAACGGCATTGAACACAAAAACAACCAATTCATGTTTTTAAAGATACATATTTGTGCTGCGAATGCAAACGACCGTGGTTCCGCGCTAAGATGTTATACAAATTGTTTTTTCTAAGAGTATGCAGTGAGCATTGGTGGGATGTCACACATATTTGCCAGTGCCTCATTGGCGCTTATCACAACAAAAATGTCTATCAAACAAAAACAGAAAGCAGGTGGTTGTGGCAGGTTCAAGATAGCATGCTGAAAGTTCAACTTGTGAATGACAAGCAAAGAAATATTTCATGAAATCACCTGGTAAAGAGTTTGAAAGGACTAGTCCTTTATTAAATTGTAATAGCAGACGAAACTTGGAAAAATCTTTTTCTAATGTACCGGTAACTAAAACTTTTTCACATAAAAGCCCTCCAAAGGGAAGTTGAACTACTTAGAACAAAGTCACTCAGTAAATCCACAAATTGTCTGCCCCATGGCCTTTATCAAGTGGAAGAAAGTTTTAATGGTTACTTCTATGTAAAATGCATTTTGCCACTGCATACTTCACACTTGAAACTGCTACGGAAATAAACAAGTGACATAGGATGCAGCGGGAGGTAACATAATGAGTAGGTAACATAATGTGATCTACAAGAAACAACAAAAACAAACACAACAGCAAGTAGTCATGAGTCATGAAACTGAGTAAACAATACCAAGCATGGGAAAGCTGGAAAACTAGGAATAACACTGTAAGGATGAAACAAATCAGTTCTCTGACCCTTTATCTACACCCCACCCCCTCAAATAAATAAATAAAGTTCCGAATAGTAACCATTAAAACTTTATTCCACTCAATAAAGGCCATGGGGCTGAAAATTTGTGGATTTTAATTGATTGATTTTCTTTTGAATAAAACTTTACCATTTTTTTTTTCTCAAAACATAGCTTATGATTGGGTTGTTGGGTTCATTCCAATTAAGGTTCATGAGCTGTTTTGAGGCCACAAATGAAGAAAATATGATATGTATAGAAGTTTTTGAGAACAGCGTTGACCAGTTTTGGCCATTACATCAGGTAAAAAGTATGCAATGCTCAAGAGGATGTAAAACAGCATGACTGGGGATTGGGGTTGTTTTGGGTAGTTTGCTGGGAACATATCCATTAAACATGCTATTGTTAATGTATATACCTTGAAACCTCTGCGTGGCTTCTGAAACTGAAAAAAAAAGTGTGATCCAAAAAGAAGACAAAAATGTAAAAGATGTTCGGTTATGTAAAAGATGTTTGGCTGTAGGTGGGTTAAAAATAACATGTTACCCCTCTGCAGTCTGATGTCAAAATGGAAGTTTTCAGCAGCAAATATTTCCCAAGACACAGTTTGATATTTAACCAAATATAGATTGTTTGACAGAGCTCAGTGAGCTCTGTCAAACAAGATATAATTGGTTAAATTTATTGTTAAATGTTAAACAAGAGAAAAACAGAGCGATTGGAGTAAATTCCGTTGCACTACCAGAGTGCTAGGGATTAGATTCAAATCTATTGAAGTTTCATATCTGTTCAATGAATTTGTTGGTAGATGGGTAAATCCACTACGAATTAGTTTCAATCCATTAAGGATGAAGAGAAATGGTTAAATTCTTGTCATATAAAAACAACATACTGGAAACATTACACTAATTACCACATGCAGAGGAGGACATAAACAATATCTTGGTGAAACTTCTAATGACAGTTGATCAGTTGATAACTGTTACAGTGGATTTAAATGATTGTAATAGGTTATTTAATTATCTGTTCCAGTAATAATGACTCCATTAAATGATTTTAGAGATTTCTACAACATGCCCTCACAATACACTTTGCAGAGTGTTCAAATTTGTCAACAAATACCAGCCAAAAAAATAAAATCCTCAGGCACATAAGCTTTCAACAAAAAACTGATCAGACCGTTCAATGAAGATTATTTTCAAAAAGACTCTAGTTATAACTAGAGGCTCAAAAGAGCCTGTAATCGCTCACCTGGAACTACATATAAAAAGTGATTTTCCATAGGCTTTCCATGGTAACTATGAGCTGCAATGGTGACCATGTTTGCAACATTACATCAACATTACATGAGGATCACTGGTAGAAGGTGTCCCAGTCCTCAATCACGTGAAGATTCAAAACATTTGAATCCATCAAACAGAATCATAGAATGTCTCTGGTGGCCATATTTTTCAATCAACGTGAACAAAATGAGGATCGTTTGTGGAGGGCCTCCTATAGACCATTCCTGCCAGGTTTTGGTTCACGTCGGCTCAGTAATTCCAGAGATAAGATGAAAATGGGATTTCCCATAGGGTTTTTCTGTAGTAACAATAAACTGTAATTGTGGCCATGTTTGCAACACGATAACATTAAATGAGGAACGTTGGTAAAGGGTGTCCCAGTCATCAACCATGCAAAGTTTCAAAACATTTGGCTCTGTGGTTTCAGAGTAGAAGAGTTTTCAAAATTGACCAATCAGAATCAAAGAATGCTTCTGGCGGCCACGTTTTGCATCCAACAGGAATAAAATGAGTAACAGTTGTAGAGAACCTCTTATAGACCATACCTGCCAAGTCTGGTTCACATTGGCTCAGTACTTTCAGAGAAGATGATGAAAATGTGATTTCCTATAGGGTTTCTATAGTAACTGTAAGCCACAATTGCAGCCATAATTGCAACCCGATGAAGATTAAATGAGGATCATTGGTAGAGGGGGTTACAGCCATCAGTCACATTGTGTTTCAAAACATTTGGCATTGTAGTTTCAAAGAAGATTTCTCGAAAAAGCATACATTTATGAATTCTGTTTCAACACAAAAATCAGTAAAAGAAGGTTAAATATTTTGAAAAATTACAATTTTTTTCAAACAGTCTTCTCTTTCAAATAGCTTTGGCTAGATAAAGGGTTACAGGAAACACATTTTACACCAATTTTGTCATAGATTTATTTTTGCTGGACAACTACTGAGAAAAGAAAATAAACAAAAACTCCCATACACCTGTCATCAATCAGTATTTCAGATAAGTAACTTGAGAGCTTGTAATGTATTAACTTCACTTGTTTACGGTATTAGTCAAAATAAGTTGTAGGATAATCCTATAAACTATGTATCTTTTCTCTTCGTACACTGATAAGACCAAAAGCTGACATTATTTTCTGGAAAGCTCACACTGAAAGCTTTCCAGAAAATGTCAGATTCTGATCTTGTCAGGGCAGGAGCAGTAGTTTACTTAGTTTATTGCAGTTCTGCTACAACTTATTTTGACTTGTACTGTATGCACAATATTTTGGGGTTTTTTTCCCCAGTTCTCAGTGGAGAAATCTGGAACCAACCCTTACCAGATTCTCAAAAAACAAGTATTTTGCTGACAGTACCGATCTTTGTGCAGACAGGAGAGGCAATGGTTAAGCATTAGAATGTAGCCTCTGGTGGCCACATATTTCCATCCCCTCATAGACCATTCCTGCGAATTTTGGTTCACGTCGGCTCAGTAGTTCCAGAGAACAAGATGAAAATGTGATTTCCCATAGGGTTTCTATAGTAACTATAAGCCACAATTGTGGCCATGTTTACAACCCAATCAACATTTAATGAGGATCATTGGTAGAGGGGGTCCCAGTCATCACTTATGTGAAGTACCAAAACATTTGGCCTGGCAGTTTCAGAGGAGAAGATTTTTTAAAATCCACAAATCAGAATCAAAGAATGCCTCTGGCGGCCATATTTTTCAACCCACGGGAACAAAATGAGGATCGTTTGTAGAGGACCTCCCGTAGACTCTCCCTGCCAGGTTTGTTTTCACGTCGCCTCAGTTTTTCCAGAGAAGAAGAGGAAAATGTGATTTCCCATAGGGTTTCTATAGTAACTATAAGCCGCAATTGTGACCATGTTTAAAACCCGATCAACATTAAATGAGGATCGTTGGTAGAGTGGGTCCCAGTCATCATTTATATGAAGTTTCAAAACATTTGGCAATGCAGTTTCAGAGGAGAAGATTTTTGAAAATCCTCCAACCAGAATCAAAGAATGCCTCTGGAAGCCATGATTTTCATCCGACGGGAACAAAATGAGGATCGTTTGTAGAGGACCTCCCATAGACCATTCCTGCCAAGTTTGGTTCACACCGGCTCAGCGGTTACTGAGAAGAAGATGAAAATGCAAAAAGTTTACAGACGCCAGACAACGACACTTGCCAAGTGATGAGAAAAGCTCACATGGCCTTTTAGGCCAGGTGAGCTAATAATATAATAATACAGTAGAGTCCTGTTAATTGAATAGCTGCTTTACCAGTAAGAATTATTCAATTAGCAGGAGTATTCAATTAACAGGGATTTGTCCCCTTCCCTGTATTCTAAACATAAACAGAGCATTTATTCTATTATTTATTAACAAGATACAATAGATTAATTGCCTGCATTTGATATAGTGAGGCCAAATTTGGTAACATACAAGGATAATTCAATGATTATCGTGGTAATTTTTCGACATACTGCAAGATTTTTTATTCAAGAAACAGGAGTTTATTCTATAACCCATATGCAATTAAAATGCACTGCAGATAAGGTAAATGGTTTTGTGTTTGGAAATTGTATTCAATTAGCAGGGGTATTCAATTAAAATATATCCAATTAAGTGGGCTACATTGTATATGCTTCAAGTTTGAGATTTTTCTGACTAGCTGAATTCTATTCCCACCCAAAATGATTCACAAATATCCTATGCTGTGCAGTTCAGTGGAGAAAGGCATGACAATTCGGTTCATTTTCAGGCCCTGTGGTACCCTTTGGGAAGATGGCCATTTTATGTGCAGAAATCAAGAATATATCACCAATCAATGGTCACGCTTTTCAGGGGGGCAATGGTGCCAATTACACTAAAAAGATTTGTTTGGCCCCCAAAATACTGCATTTGGCACTCAAAGTTGGTACCAAAATTATACCTTTGGTTGGTCTCAAAAGGTTTCGTGGCTTATTATTTCAGTGCGTTGTTTATGATAAAACTGCCATCTCTCAACACAGATGAGACAAAATTTATGGATGTCAAGTAGGTAATAGGTGCAATCACGACTCTTTATTAACTGAAATAACAGTTTATCCATTTAATCTGATTAAAATTAATCTTATCAAAACATTTCTTTGTTACTTGATCTTTTTTATCTTGCTTAATTCTTTATAAGCCTTCTATTTATTTATTCATTTATTGGGTTTAATGACACTTCCGACAGCCTGGGTCACCTTGTGTCAGAAAATTTGGCGTGTGGAGGAAGTTGGAGTACCCGGAGAGAACCACCAAGCCACGGCCAGACTCCCCAATGTACAGTCTCCACACAAGCAACGCTAGGATTGGTTAAGACAAGTTTACCATCAATGTGCAGTATGTCTTAGTACCCAGTACCATCGTTCTCCCATATGGGCAATCTGGATGATGTGCCTTGCCCAAGGACACAAAGCAGTTTACCCCTGGTGATGATCAAACTGTGGACTTTTCAGTTTGAAGCCCAATTCCGTAACCAGTGAGACACTGCACTCCCTCTATGCCTTCTAGAATATAATAAATTAACTGCTGCTAGTTTATTTCGGGTGAATAAACTCAGTAAATACCCACAAAATAATTTTTTAAACGTTCAGTCTTGGAAATATTAGGCGTGAGATTTCATCGCACACATACCACTTGCATAAATCTTATTCCATGCATGCGGTTTTCTGCGTGCCTATCTTTCACTTTCACTACACAGTACAGATGCTTCAGTCTTGTTAAAGACGGACAAATTTTGAACAGCTCTTAAGTGGTTAAATCTACCAACATACCTCCCCGAAATTATGTTATAGTGATGTAAGTTTTGAAATCAATGAGTGCATTACTGATGACAAATGCGTACGACTTAAAAGAATTCATAAATGGTGTTTCCCTCACAATACATCAACACTGCACTCGCAACACTGTCTAATTCTGATGTCTGATTTTGCTTTGATTACACATGATTTGAAATTGACAACGCCTGATGTAGGTCAATCATCTGGCCTCAGAATCAGCAATCTTTCCCCTAAACTGATTGTTTCATTTCATGTTGAGAAGTGAATTAATCCATGTGCCAATCCCAATAAGAATTTGAATGGAAAGTACATCCCAGTAATTTTGGAAGCAAGTATGAGTCTAACAATGGCTAATCATGACCACAGCATGAATATCAACACAAGACCGGGGGTGAGTGTTAATAATCCATGTTGCCCATTTTAGAGGGGTGTAGCACCTCCCAAGCATTGGCGACTGGGTTTTATTATACCATTGCATCATCAATATTCTTATCATCTGTGGGATATTTTTTTTATTTTTTGCAATTAAAATACTTAAAAGAGCCAGGTAATAATACTAAATTGAAATATTATACTTGGGAGTGCAACAGGGCGCCACCTGCAATGGATGGCACCTTGTTGCACTCAAAGGACAATACACGTTTTATTTGTTCTCCCTTACAATCAGATTCCATTTGGCACTAAAATCTTTCATTTGGCAACAAAAAAATTAATTTGGCACTGAACAAAAATTCCACTTGGAACCAAAAAATTTGGGCCAGCATGAACACGGCACTTAATGAACCTGAAAAACAAAAATGGGTTTGGGCATTGCACAATCTAAAACACTATCAAAGGAGCTCTGTTTGAACCAAAACTTGAGTTTCAAGCATGAAAGGAAACTGCATACCAAATATCAAGAAACTCTGCATACTTGTTTATGTAAGTGGATATGATTTATAAAGAAGTTTGGCACTCTTGCCCAAACCCAAGACAGAGTTCACTATGAGCGGTAGCTTTAGTAGAACAATCTTAAAAGAAGTAGTTCACCATGATTTTCAGTTAAGTTTGCCAACAGCAGATATCTGTCTGATGCAGTTTAGGGAACATGAAAATTTAATATTCTTTTCTGCCACAGACTGTAACGAATAAATGAAATAAAACAGAAAAACATATAGATATAAGTAAAATACATAAAATGAAAAAATGTATTTCACTTGCGCCCATTTTATTGTTTTATTTATTATAATCAGAGCTTCGAGGGCCTATGATTTGACACATCTCAAAGGAGGAAAAAAATATTTTCTGTGATTTTTGGCCTAAACTGATTCCTTTTCAGGAGGCCAGGAACTAAAGTAAATATCCAGAATTTTCCCGGACATTCCATGAGAGTAAACTTAATTCCAATTTCATATTAAAAATATTTTTCAAATTTTTCTTTTGGTTGCTTCTTCTGAAATTTAATTTAAAACAAGAGATTCACTAGGAAGTGAGTATGCCCCCTGTACGTGGCAATGACCTTGATCTGTGACCTTGACCTCCATCAAACAAAAAAATTTGTAAAAAGTTTAATATTTGTACTTTGGTTTGTTTCTGAATTATGGCTGAGACACAAATATTGATGATTTTCAGTGTGACCTTGAAATGTGACCTTGACCTTGATCTTACAGACCTGGCTGTGGTGTGTGACACATCCACCCATTGTCGTTTATAATTGAGCA
Organism: Pictodentalium vernedei; assembly: GCA_031216915.1. Classification (NCBI taxonomy): domain Eukaryota; kingdom Metazoa; phylum Mollusca; class Scaphopoda; order Dentaliida; family Dentaliidae; genus Pictodentalium; species Pictodentalium vernedei. The sequence goes on along the minus strand of CM062297.1, from coordinate 483,307,053 downwards.
AAGTTAGATGATTGTAGCCCTAATAGTTCTGGAGTTATGCTTGAGACACGATTTGTGACCCTGAACATATGAAGGTCAATTGTGACCTTCACCTTGCAGATGTGGCAGAAACTATTATATGCGACACACCTTCTGACTGTCCTTAACATTTGTAAAAAGTTTAACAATTGTACTATGATTCGTTTCTGAGTTATGGCTGAGACACAAATATTGATCGATTTTTAGTGTGACCTTGAAATGTGACCTTGACCTTGAAGGTACGAACCCGGCTATGGTGTGTGACACATCCTCCCATGGTCCTTTATAATTGTGTGAAGTTTGATGACTGTGGCTCTAACAGTTTTTGAGTCATTGGCTTGGACACACACACACACACAGATGGACAGATGGATGGACGGACGGACGCTCCAACATTTCAGGTTTATGGGCTACCAAAAAAACATTTTGTATGTCCAAAACCTTATTTTACCCAGAACCCCTCCACCCTAGAACTTATATTTAACCCTAACCCCACCCCTCCACCCAAAAACCACACCCTAACCCTACCCCAACCTGACCCTAAACCCTAAAAGCCCACCCCAGACCCAACCCCCACCCACCCCCAGGACCTTACCCCCAACCTTAAGCCCTACTCTGGGCTACCCCTGACCCTAACCCCACCCCACCCCTGACCCAACCCCACCCTAGCCAAACCAATAGGATTAGGAGCTATTTTTCGGTTTAGGGGCTACTAAAACCCCATCCCTGACCCCAACCCTAACCCCCCGGGACCTAACCCTCCCCAACCTTAAGCCCTACTCTGGGGCTACCCCTAACCCTAACCCCACCCCACTCCTAACCCTAACACTACCTTAATTTGGAGGTATCCCCTAATAATAATATCCCCTAAACCTCCAATGTTGGCCCGGACAGACACACGCACACTTCAATCACTGTATAGTTGGAGGGCATAAAAAATGAAACTGTAATCCGACACTTCTGTTAAAAAACAATTTGACGCTAAAACCAAGGCAAAACTCCATAACCTCTCAGCTCAAGATATACCACTCCAATAGAGTTACTTATAATAGCCTTATCATTCAATTCTTGACTGACATATGTTGAGCTTTGCAGGGTTGTTCCTTCTGGAGTAAATATTAATTTACAAAAAATTTTCATGCTGCCTCATATAACCCTTTACCTAACATGAAAAGCAGACAACACTTGCAAACAAAATAACTGAATAACTATTTTTTTTTCATCAAAAACATAGCTGATGACCCCTCACTGGAATGAGCTCAATGAGCTCGTTCCAAAGAAGGATAATAAGCTGTGTTTTTGAGACAAAAAAAAAGAAAAAAATGAAAGTGTCAATGACATTGTAGCTCAACTTGTTAAGACATGTACATGTATATTATGTGACACAGCAATGACAAACATCTAGGTAAGGACCTGATAACAAAGGTACATATAAAGTATTGTAACGGTCTGTACATAAATACTGACCATTGCCTGTAACAAATGTATAGGTGAAGTATTGTAAAGGTGGGTGACAGTCAGATGCTAAACTAGAAAAAAATCTTTGAGTCCCAGAGTGGGTCTGACTGAACCCCAAAATATTTGTTCTCATAGCACAGTGATAACAAAGGCACCCCAAAACACACTCATTCCTGTCCCAAGATGAAAACAAAGGTACCCAAGAAGTTTTGTGAAGATCAGTTCACAAATATGAGCTGTGTAGAAGTTGTGACAAAAAACTGATTGGACCTAATTTCGGTACAAAATGGCCACTGGCAGCCATCTTGAATTTTGGACCGCACCCAGAAACATTCGTTCTTGTCCCAAGGTGATAACAAAGGTACCCAAGAAGTTTTGTGAAGATCGGTTCATAAATACAGCCTCTAGCCCGAGCCGTATTGACATGTGCACTTACAGTGTATAAGTAGCACTGAATAAATCAAAGTTCATCTAATTTGCATAATTTCTGCACGAGAAAAAAACCCGTACTATATGTGATATATTCCATGTTACTAAACATTCATACAAAAATTTTTGTCAAATCAGAACTTTCATACAGAAGTTCTGTACAAAAGACTGATTGCACTAATTTTGGTACAAAATGGCTGCTGGTGGCCATCTTGAATTTCGAACCACACCCAAAAACACTCGTTCTCATCCCACGGTGATAACAAAGGTACTCAAGAAGTTTCGTAAAGATCGGTTCATAAATACGGCCCCTAGCCTGAGCCATATAGAAGTTGTGTACAAAAAACTGATTAGACCTAATTTCGGTACAAAATGGCCACTGGCAGCCATCTTGAATTTTGGACCGCATCCAGAAACACTCGTTCTCATTCCAAGGTGATAACAAAGGTACCCAAGACGTTTCGTGAAGATCGGTTCATAAATACAGACTCTAGCCCGAGCCGTATTGACATGTGTACTTACTGTGTGTAAGTAGCACTGAAAAAATCAAAGTTCATCTAATTTGCATAATTTTTGCACGAGAAAAAAACCTGTATTATATGTGATGTATCCCATGGTACTAAACATTCACACAAAAAATTATTCAAATCAGCGCTTTCATATGGAAGAATCTGATTGCACCAAATTTTGTACAAAATGGCTGCCATCGGCCATATTGAATTTCGGACCGGACCCCAAAACACTCGTTCTCGTCCCACGGTGATAACAAAGGTACCCAAGGGGTTTCATAAAGATTGGTTCATAAATACGGCCTCTAGCTCGAGCCGTATTGGCATTTGCACTTACAGTGCTGAAAGTAACACCAAAAAACATCAAAGTTAGTCTAATTTGCATAATTTACGCACGAGAAAAAACCCGTATTATATGTGATGTATCCCATGGTACTAAACATTCATACAAAAAATTATTCAAATCAGAGCTTTCATATGGAAGTTCTGTACAAAAAACAGATTTCTGCATCATCGGTACAAAATGGTGGCTGGCAGCCATCTTGAATTTCGGACCGCACCCAAAAACACTCGTTCTCGTCCCACGGTCATAACAAAGGTACCCAAGAAGTTTTGTAAAGATCGGTTCATAAATACGGCCTCTAGCCCGAGCCGTATCCAATTGTTGATGGACAGACGGACGACGGGCCATGGCATAAGCTCAAATTTGGCTTCACCAAAGTTGAGCTAATAATGAAAATAGAATGGCATTTTTTGTGAATAGCTCTGGCCGGTTTTGGCTGTTATGTTGGGTAAAGGGTTAAGAAGACCAAGAGGAAAGTGATAATATTGCCACAAGCAGGTGTTATTTGCCAGGTTGGGTTTCCATAAAGTCCCTTCTATATTACTATTTTTGTTTCCCCAAGTGTGTGTGTGTTGTGGTGGGAGGATGGAGGGGTAGTATAAATATAATATTCAAATACTGCCTTCTGTCAGGCTTGGCTATCAGAAAAATCCAGGGTAGCAAAAAATTGCTCACCTCTTGAACTGTTTTTAAGTTTTGCTTCACAAACATCTTCTAAATGCCAAGTAAATCATATGTGCTCACCATAGAAATGATAGAATGCATTCAATGCAAACAATACCAATAAACTGTTGTTTGTTTTTTTTACAAACACTCTACTCCACAATATTGTAGGCTGATTGTGCAAGAAGTTCTGCCTGGATTCCAGGCAGAACTCCTTGTTCAATCAGCCATTATTGGGTGGAGGGGTTGGTAAAAATTTGAACCATTCTCCTCATAAGAACAGATACTACAGTATGCAAAACTGAAATAATATTATTAAAGTTTAATTAATAATATCATTTTGGTGGGCATCAGGTTTATTGATGGCTCAATAGGAATGATTAACTGTCTGACTCCCCTTGGACTGATCAGACATAATAAATTTACTTATTTGAGATTTCAAGATTAAAGGCAGGATTAATCTGACTTCTGTTTTACCCTTTGTGATAGGACTCCACGATATTCGTATTTTGGGATCTGCGAATCACCAATTTTTTTTTTTAATCAAATCTTGTCTTGGATATCAAATCAAATCTCGGATTGAATCTTAAAAGACAAGTTATTTCATATTGCTCCAAACCAAAGTTACAGAAGACTGTGATGACCTTTACAAGACTGAGTGAACACCTAAAATACCAATAAATAAATATTTTTTGTAGCACCATCGCTGAAACAGCTAGGCCTATTATCCATAGTTTTAGTATTTGAATGCTTAACTTGTTACTATTTACGTTTTTAAGAACGTGAATAGTGACAAGTTAAGTCTTCAAAAACTAAAACTATGGATAATGTTCTGGGCAAAATTCACTACTTACCTAACAATTAAACATTGTCAATTACTCAATTAAATAGGAATTAAGCCTACATGAATGAATTGTCTAATGACAATTTTATCCAATTTTTGTTGGAAATGTAACAAATTGAAGTTAGTACGAGAGATTTGAAAAAACTGATTATTGAGACTGATTCGGGATCGATCTCGAAGCAGAGGTATGGTATCGATATCAAATCGAATCTTGAATATTCACAGGACCCTATTCAGATCTTAGTACCGATGAAGGGATTGAAACAGTACCTGTGTACTTTTAACACAGGGAGGACCATTTTGTTGTACTATTTGGGCCTCCCTGTACTTTTAACACAGGGAGGCTCATACAGTACAATGAAATGGGCCTCCCTGTACTTTTACATTAAATGTGATTGACATGGGTCCATTTGAAAAAATAATTCCCATACGTATACCGAAATACCATGCAACCGTACTTTGTGAAGGGAGCTGCCAGAGTGTCTGAGATACTGGTGATGTTGAAAACAGCTGAAACAAGGTGCGTAAAAAATCGCTTACATTAAAGGGTTTTCACGATAGGCGCACAAAAAATGGCCTGTGTCAGACTCCCATCACTGCTTCCACAAATGGATATTTATTTGATTATTTGTTTCAACACTACACTTGGATATATGTGGAGAAACACGTCGGTTTTGACAAACTGATATGCCCCAGCCCAGTCAACAAGCACACGAAATTTGATTGGAATTGGGCAAGCAAATTGGAAGAAGACTCAAACACCACTTTCATGACAGATGATGAATGCCGGATGAAGAGTGATCACAATAGCTCACCTTGACTTCTGTCAGGAGACCTAAAACACATATTTATTTATTGGAGTTTAAGGTCACATATTTCTGCACAATGGCTAATCGTGGCCTCCACATATATATAAAATAAAGTCCAGTCAATTGTATATACCCATGTTGCCACCATAAAAAAGGGTTAGCAGGTTCTATTTTACCAGTAAAACAGAGCTTGTTTACACAGTAAACAAGCACTGCTACACTTCCTACAGTTGCCACGGGGGGAGCTAAAACACATAAAAATCACAATTTATACCAACACATTTGACCAAAATGAGAAGACACATTACCCCCATTTTTTTCCGAGGATTTTCCATGAATTCTTGCAAGTGAGTCCAATTTTCAAGCATTTTCAAGGGCCTTGAGTTTCAGTTTTGAATTTCAAGAACTTTTGGGGACATGTTCAAACCTTGCATAATTTTAAGGATTCAGTCACAATTTACTTTCCTCTACACTGAGGCAAACACCTGAAAAACAGAATTTGAAGATTATTCAAGACCTTCTTTCACTGAGTTGTTAGGATTTTTAGTGAACCAAGTGATGTGTGAAATTTATGCATAATACAAACCTGGCATAATTTGAAATGTGAATTTCTCTGGCTCCTCTGCATTAAATGGCATCTGGAATACTCGGTTACCTGGCAAAAATATTGAGCCCAATGCCTTGATATCATCATGCTTTGCAAAATAGAACAAACAGTCTCCATTCAAGACAAACCACCTTTTATGCCATGACTTAATCATGCCGCCCTGCTTTTGCAGCCAGCCCTTCTTTAGTATTCTCTGATTGTGTGAGTTAAGATTCATGGTGAATATTGTTTCACGTCTGTAATAAGAAGAAATGATTAATAAGCTGATGTAATGCTTAATTTATGAGCTCAGATAATTAACCCTTGAAAACGGTTTAGACCTAATTCCAACTTCCAACATTATTTAATAATAATAATATTTTACCCAGGTTAATAAAATTGATAAATTTGTGCCTTGAATGAAAGAAGGCTTTGCAATGCTCTGGCATGGCATTGCAAAGCCCTCTTGCACTCAAGGGACGAAATACACCACCACCCTTGCTATTCTGTAGATTATGAGGTGTAAAACATAAAACAAACCAAGAAAATGAACTTTTGCTAGCAATGAAACAATTACAAAAATAAAAAAAATAAAAATAAAAAACCGCCCACCCATATGCAATTTTACAAAAAAATGGCCTGAGAAACAGAAGATTTACTTTGTGGGACCTAACTGTGTGAATGAGAAACATTCTATGGCACTGTACAGTCTCAATCAGTATGATATTAGTTTGACTGTTGAAGGCTCTCTTGAAAAGGTTTGATTTGGAATTTTTTAAGCATCTTGCACAACCTTTCATATTCTGTCAGAAAATTCCTGGGAGAAGGCCCAGTATTGCCATATGATCTATTGGCCAACATAATATGTCTGTGAAAATGTACCTTGAAAAGATATTTGTTACTAGGCCTAGTGGCATAAGAGCTTGGTGTGTACTGATTCAGTTCTGCTAAGTAGGAGGGTGCTAGGTTACTCAGAACAATTAATTCAACCACTAGTCTTTATGTCAACTTGCAAATTAAATTTAAAGTTTATTGGCAGAGGCTTCTAAAAAAAAAGAATGTTTTTTGCTTGCAGGGATGGAGTGGTGTTATGCAACACATTAACCTTTTACCCAACGAATCGCCCCCATCCGCCCTCGTAATATGCAAATTCAGCAGTTGAAAAAATATTATTTTTCAAAACATTTCAACAAAACCATATCATGTGACCCCTCATTGGAACGAGCGCATCGAGCTCGTTCCAACGAGGGGTCACATGATATGGTTTTGTTGAAATGTTTTGAAAAATTTGAAATGAAAGTGTCAATGACACTGTAGCTCAACTTGTTAAGACATGTACATGTATATTATGTGACACAGCAATGACAAACATCTAGGTAATGACCTGATAACAAAGGTACATATAAAGTATTGTAACGGTCTGTACATAAATACTGACCGTAGCCTGTAACAAATGTATAGGTAAAGTATTGTAAAAGTGGGGTGACAGTTAGATGCTAAACTAGAAAAGAAATCTTTGAGTCCCAGAGTGGGTCTGACTGAACCCCAAAATATTTGTTCTCATAGCGCAGTGATAACAAAGGCACCCCAAAACACACTCGTTCCTGTCCCAAGGTGAAAAAAAAGGTACCCAAGAAGTTTCGTGAAGATAAGTTCATAAATATGAGCTGTATAGAAGTTGTGACGAAAAACTGATTGGACCTAATTTCGGTACAAAATGGCCATTGGCAGCCATCTTGAATTTTGGACCGCACCTGAAACACTCGTTCTCGTCCCAAGGTGATAACAAAGGTACCCAAGAAGTTTCGTGAAGATCGGTTCATAAATACAGCCTCTAGCCCGAGCCGTATTGACATGTGCACTTACTGTGTGTAAGTAGCACTGAAAAAATCAAAGTTCATCTAATTTGCATAATTTCTGCACAAGACAAATCCCCGTATTATATGTGATGTATCCCATGGTACTAAATATTCAAACAAAAAATTATTCAACTCAGCTCTTTCATATGGAAGTTCTGCGCAAAAATTTGATTGCACCTAATGATGTACAAAATAGCTGCCAGCGGCCAACCTGAATTTCGGATCAGACCCAAAAACACTCGTTCTCGTCCCACGGTCATAGCAAAGGTACCCAAGAAGTTTCGTAAAGATCGGTTCATAAATACGGCCTCTAGCCCGAGCCGAATTGGCATTTGCACTTACAGTGCTGAAAGTAATACTAAATACATCAAAGTTAGTCTAATTTGCATAATTTACGCACGAGAAAAAAACCTGTATTATATGTGATGTATCCTATGGTACTAACCACTCATACAAAAAATTATTCAAATCAGCATTTTCATATGGAAGTTCTGCACAAAAATCTGATTGCACCTAATTTTGTACAAAATGGCTGCCAGCGGCCAACTTTAATTTTGGATCGGACCCAAAAACAGTCATTCTCGTCCCACGGTCATAACAAAGGTACCCAAGAAGTTCCGTAAAGATCGGTTCATAAATACGGCCTCTAGCCCGAGCCGTACTGAATTGTTGATGGACAGAAGGACAGATGGACGAGGGATGACTGGCCATGGCATAAGTTCAAATTTGGCTTTGCCAAAGTTGAGCTAAAAATGATATTTAAAATAATAAATTTTGATATCGTCTGCATTGGGAAAAGGGTTAACACTGGTAGCAGTGTTAAGTTCGTTGTCTGACAGCAGCAAAGAAGAGGTGGACCCAACGTTGTTGGTTTGGTTTCTTTTCCTTTGATTTGGCTTAGCCTCGTTGGTGGGGAGTTTCGGTGGGTGATGTTCGTTATTCATAACCCAGTCCATGTCCATGCTCTTTTTCTTGTCACCATTACTTCTTTAACCCTTTCATGCCTCGTCGGCGCGTGCCGCGCTGACGGTAAACTGACACTACAAACCAGTTGGCACACTGCGCGCCGATTGCATAGTAATGCATCTACTCTTACCTCAGTCCACGTGTGCTATCTTCATACTTACCAATGGTCCAGACTAGCTGGTGCAAACTCAAAGTTATCAAGGACCAAACACAAATTTTGAACCCCCCCCCAATCTCCATCAAAATTTGCTTGCAAAACTGAGAATTCCTATCTGGTCCTCCATACTTTTACTCTCTGTGCATGCGCAGCCATCAGGAAGTGACCGGAATTGGCGGCAACATCATTCTTTGTAGAAAGGAGTACTACATAATAACTCAGCGGGGAGGTATGAGTGCCCACTCATGGGAGGGCCATACCCGTCTGTGCCATTGGTAAGTATAGAAAATATACAAATTACTTTAAATTTATCATATTTTTATACTATAAACCAATGGCCCAAACTAGCTGAATCGTAAAAAGGTAGAGGGCCTAGGACTTCAGAATTAGTAGACCAACATAGTTCCAAGCCTGTAATCCAAGGTTAAAGGAAATAAAATTTAAAAGGAATTACATGTATGTCTCTCTATACAGCAATAGAGAAGACATATCATAAATAAGGAGCCAAATTCAAGTAATTCCACACTCTTAGCATGAAGAGTATGCTAATTGGATGTAACGAGTTCCCAATTTTTAAGGCTAGTCCGGACTAAACCCCAAAAATTAGGATGGCGTATTTGAGAGTGAGAGGTTATCCCCCACAAACATACGCCATATACAATAAAACTCCAGCTGTATGCAGGAAATAATCTACTGACAAAACAGCTTCACTCAAAGTTACACACTTTTCAAGCCTGAGGAGAGGTAAAAAATCAACCCCCCCCCCCTTTTGAAGGAATCTTTTTCAAAAACAAAGAGGGGAGTGCTCGGGAATCAGTAAAAGCGGTACCAAATAACAATACATTTTCATCGAAACAGGCACCCAGGTATTAATTATTATTAATAAATTGGTGCTTAACGCCACTTCAGAAGCTAAGGCTATCGTGGCGATCCCGGTAATTAATATCACATATGTAGATAGGTCGAAAACCGGTGATATAAAATATAACATACACATGTCCAATAGAATCACAATGGATGAGCTCTGGAGAGTAATCACACTTTCCAGGTAACCCACAGGCGACCCCATTCAGGTGTACAATAAATTCCAATAAATAACACTCCCAGACATGTTCTATCCGATATCTATGTTCCCAGAAACATGCAAATATACAAGAGTGTAAAGACAAGTTGTATTCGATTGGGTACCAACATTAATAGAAACCTGGATTTAGAAATGGAACAACTCGTCACGGACCGCCCCCGAAATAATTCATTGTTTTTAAGGTCCATAACATACAATAATGTGTCTGCCTAATAATGCATTTATTATGCACTTGAGCATTGAAAACCCGCATGTAATCATCTGAATACCAGTTAACTGACTAGACAGTCTTACAGGTACCCAAAGGATAGCAATTTATTGATGATGACTCATATGCTCGTATATGACATATAGACTAACAACCACAGGAAACCAACCAACTAACAAGAGATTCGCTCAGAAGTAAGTATGCACCCCACGTGGCAATGACCTTGATCTGTGACCTTGACCTCCATCAAACAAAAAAATTTGTAAAAAGTTTAATATTTGTACTTTGGTTCGTTTCTTAGTTAAGGCTGAGACATGAATATTGATGATTTTCAGTGTGACCTTGAAATGTGACCTTGACCTTACGGACCACGGACCAGTGGCTGTGGTGTGTGACACATCCTCCCACTGTCCTTTATAATTGAGCAACGTTAGATGATTGTAGCCCTAATAGTTTTGGAGTTACACTTGAGACATGATTTGGGACCCTGAACATATGAAGGTCAATTGTGACCTTCATCTTGCAGATGCGGAAGAAACTATTATATGCAACACACCTTCTGACTGTCCTTAACATTTGTAAAAAGTTTAACAATTGTACTATGATTCATTTCTGAGTTATGGCTGAGACACGAATATTGACCGATTTTTAGTGTGAACTTGAAATGTGACCTTGACCTTGAAGGTACAAACCCGGCTATGATGTGTGACATATCCTCCCATGGTCCTTTATAATTGCGTGAAGCTTGATGACTGTGGCCCTAACAGTTTTCAAGTTGTTGGCTCGGACACACACACACACAGACAGATGGACACACGTACACTTCAATCACTATATGCCACTCGACTTAAGTTGAGGGGCATAACTAGAGGCTCTACAGAGCCTGTAATCGCTCACCTGGAACTACATATAACAAGACCAATACCGGGTATGGACCTGCGTCGCTGCATGCAATTGAATCGGCAAACAGGAAGTGGTTGCATGGCAGATCTGAAAATTGCATACACGATACAACTGATCATTATCAGGCTCCAGATGAAATATAAAATCAATCCCTTGCATAGAAGCTGAGAAAAGTTTGACGAAAAATTTCAATGTTCAGTGGGTACAGTAAAATTTCAAAGTATCGGCAAACAGGAAGTGGCTGCACGGCAGATCTGAAAATTGCTTACACGATACAACTCATCATTATGAAGCAGCAGACCAAATATAAAATCAATCCCTTGCATAGACGCCGAGAAAACCTTGACGGAAAATTTCAATGTTCAGTGGGTACAGTAAAATTTCAAAGTATCGGCAAACAGGAAGTGGCTGCACGGCAGATCTGAAAATTGCTTACACGATACAACTCATCATTATGAAGCAGCAGACCAAATATAAAATCATTCCCTTTCATAGAAGCCAAGAAAACTTTGACGGAAAAAGTGTTTCAGATGGACGGACTGACGGACTGACGGACGGAGTCGAGCGGTTACTAGACCTGCTCTGCCGCTGGCGACGCAGGTAAAAATGTGATTTACCATAGGCTTTCCATGGTAACTATGAGCTGCAATTGTGGCCATGTTTGCAACATTACATCAACATTACATGAGGATCATTGGTAGAAGGTGTCCCAGTCTTCAATGACGTGAAGTTTCAAAACATTTAAATCCACCAAACAAAATCACAGAATGTCTCTGGTGGCCATATTTTCCAACCAACAGGAACAAAAAGAGGATCAATTGTAGAGGGCCTCGTATAAACCATTCTTGCCAAGTTTTTGGTTCACGTCGGCTCAGTAGTTCCAGAGAGAAGATGAAAATGTGATTTCCCATAGGGGTTTTCTATAGTAACTATAAACAGCAATTGTGGCCATGTTTGCAAAACGATCAACATTAAATGAGGATTATTGGTAGAGGGTGACCCAGCCATCACCCATGCAAAATTATTTCAAAACATTTGGCCCTGTGGTTTCAGAGGAGAAGAGTTTTCAAACTTGACCAATCAGAATCAAAGAATGCTTCTGGCGGGCACGTTTTTCACCCAACAGGAATAAAATGAGTAACAGTTGTAGAGAACCTCTCATAGACCATACCTGCCAAGTCTGGTTCACATTGGCTCAGTACTTTTAGTGAAGATGATGAAAATGTGATTTTCCTATAGGGTTTCTCTAGTAACTGTAAGCCACAAATGCAGCCATAATTGCAACTTGATGAAGATTAAATGAGGATCACTGGTAGAGGGGGTTACAGTCATCAGCCACGTTAAGTTTTTCAAACCATTTGGCCTTGTAGTTTCAAAGAGGATTTTCTTGAAAATGCACACATTTATACGAATTCTGTTTCAACAAAAAAAATCAGTAAAAAAGGGTTTAAATATTTTGAAAATTCATTTTTTCAGACCGTATTCTCTTTCAAAATAGCTTTTGGATAGGTAAAGGGTTACAGGAAACACATTTTCTCCAATTTTTGTCAGATCTCAAAAGATCAATATAATTACTGTCATCTAAGCTTACATGATGTGAACAGAATGTAAACAAGCTTCCATTCTTATCACAAACATTTGTCCTAAGTCACTGCTGTTTTTCTGATAAGTAAGAGAGAATAGATAATTACTTTACAGTTGAAGTTGTTTTACAGTACAAGTCAAAATAAGTTAGGTTAATCCTATAAACTATGTATCTTTCTCTTCCTACACTGATAAGACCAGAAGTTGACATCATTTTCTGGAAAGTTCTCACTGATAGCTTTCCAGAAAATGTCAGATTCTGATCTTGTCAGGGCAGGAGCAGTGGTTCACTTAGTTTATTGCAGTTATGCTACAACTTATTTTGACTTGTACTGTATACACAATATTTTTGGGGTTTTTTTCCCAGTTCTCAGTGAAGAAAAACTGAAACCAACCCTTACCAGATTCTCAAAAAAACACAAGTATTTTGCTGACAGTACTGATCTTCATGCAGACAGGAGAGGCCTTGGGTTAAGCATTATAATACAGCCTCTGGTGGCCACATATTTCCATCCTCTCATAAACCATTCCTGCGAAATTTGGTTCATATCGGCTCAGTAGTTCCAGAGAAGAGGATGAAAATGTGATTTCCCATAGGGTTTCTATAGTAACTATAAGTCGCAATTATGGCGATGTTTACAACCCGATCAACATTAAATGAGGATCGTTGGTAGAGGGGGTCCCAGTTATTACTTATGTGAAGTATCAAAACATTTGGCCCAGCAGTTTGAGATGAGAAAATTTGTGAAAATCCACCTATCAGAATCAAAGAATGCCTCTAGCGGCCACGTTTTTCAACAGTCGGGAACAAAATGAGGAACGTTTGTAGAGGACCTCCCATAGACCATCCCTGCCAGGTTTGGGTCACGTCGGCTCAGTAGTTCCTCCGAAGAAGATGAAAATGTGATTCTCCATAAGGTTTCTATAGTAGCTATAAGCCACAACTGTGGCCATGTTTGCAACCCGATCAACATTAAATGAGGATCGTTGATAGAAGGGGTCCCAGTCATCGTTTATGTGAAGTATCAAATCATTTCGCCTGGCAGTTTCAGAGAAGATTTTTGAATATCTACCAATCAGAATCAAAGAATGCCTCTGGCGGCCATGTTTTTCAACCCACGGGAACAAAATGAGGCTCATTTGTAGAGGACCTCCCCATAGACTATCCCTGCCAGGTTTGTTTTCATGTCACCTCGGTTTTTCCAGAGAAGAAGAAGAAAATGTGATTTCCCATAGGGTTTCCACAGTAACTATTAGCCGCAATGGCGGCCATGTTTGTAACCCAATCAACATTAAAATGAGGATCGTTAGTAGAGGGGGTCCCAGTCATCATTTATGTGAAGTTTCAAAACATTTGGCCTGGCAGTTTCAGAGGAGAAGATTTTTGAAAAATCCACCAACCAGAAACAAAGAATGCCTCTGGAAGCCATTTTTTCATCCGACGGGAACAAAATGAGGATCGTTTGTAGAGGACCTCCCATAGACCATTCCTGCCAAGTTTGGTTCACACCGGCTCAGCGGTTACAGAGAAGATGTAAATGTGAAAAGTTTAAAGACGACGGATGACAGACGACGAACGTCGGCAGATGCCAAGTGATGAGAAAAGCTCACATGGGCTTTTAGGCCAGGTGAGCTAAAAAGTGGATGTGCCCATGAGGTCGCCATAGAACACGACCCAGCTGCCAATCGAGAAGTCATGAAATGCATGTATATACTTAAATGCATACAAGGCTTACAGGAAGAAAACTACATCTTGTCCGGTAATTGCCTCTTAACACATTGGTGGTGGGGAGGGGGGAGGGGGGATTCAAATTCATATCGAACGCCCCTCACCCACATTACTTGAATCGTTCTTGTGTTAGTAATCAAATAGTATAGGAACCGCAAGGCTCCCTCACGTGTGACCGACTCCATAATGCTACTAAGGACAGAGAAGGACTTGATGAACAAATACACCGTATTTACATAATAACTCACACTAAACCATACCGGTTTGAAGAGAATAACCTCCTCTAATAAATGGTATCATTTCCGATAGGACAACTAACTCAGCCTAGATGAAGCAGCTAAAGGTCTTCCTGTATGTGAAGACCATTAAAAGCTGATAACCGAGGCCCTAGAAGCTCACTAGGGAGACTTACAACGCTAGCCATGGCTTTTAAGTCTTCATCTACGTGAAGACAGATATATCGGTGTAAGTTGCAACCCTGAAGACTCACTTAATGGAGATTTAAAGTTATCATCGTGCAAGGTAGGGAATGAAGAGCCGCTATATAAACAGCCCTGAATTCCCAACGAGACCGCAGTCCCAAGAGATAATAAATTCAGTTATGCCACTGCATAATACTGAAAAAATCTCACTCGAGATTTTAGCTAGGCTACTATGGTATAACAATTAGATTCAAGTCTATGACACCTAGGAAAAACAAAAAGAAAAGCACAGTATCTTTTTTGGTTGTAATCCAAAAAGACAGCGGAGAGAGCCTAACCAAAGAGACCGCTGTAACAGTACAGAAGGACACTATGGTGTCCACAATGACATAATTGTCTTGACACTAAGACATATCTCAGCCTATCTATGCACTATCAATTTGGATTCAGGACGAGAAACAGGTGATAATAAAAAAATTGGAGAATAATTTCGACGATGTCTAATTCTTTTCTTCAATAGGAAAGCTTATACCTCCAGAAGGAAAGCCTCTCTTGGAAGATTTGTCTAACAAGTATTCTTGTAAGTGGAGCTTGCTTGGGCAGATAGCCGCAGGCCTGCCAAGACTGCATTCTCATCCACTAATCTTCTGCAATTTATCCACTTTTGCGAGGTTTGTAACCTACCGCCAAGTGGCAAGCAACCAAAATCTATTCTCGACGACCTCAATTGATCCCTTCAATAAGAGAGCCATTACCTCCACTAGGAGCAACTCTCTTTGAAAGGAACTTCTGTGATTAACGTCCAGTTTCTCATAAAGTTGATAATCCTCCATCACCTGTATGACTTACGATGCTTACGGGAGGAGAAACTATGTCCTCTCCACGAAGAAGCTCGTCTTGTTGAACTCAATTGTTCCCTTCAATAAGAGAGCCTTTACCTCCACTAGAAACGACTCTCTTTGAAAGGAACTAACATGATTAATGTCCAGTTTCTCATGAAGTTGATAATCCTCTGAAAACTGGCAAGCAATAGAGGTCATGTCCAGTTGTCCATCACCTGTATGACTTATGATGCTTATGGGAAGAGAAACTACATCCTCCCCACGAAGAAGCTCATCGTCGACCTCAATTGTTCCCTTGAATAAGAGAGCCTTTACCTCCACTAGAAGCGACTCTCTTTGAAACAAACTTCCATGATTAACGCCCAGTTTCTCATGAAGATGATAACCTTCCGTTAATTGTCGGCCTAGGAGTACTGATCCATAGCCTTGATCAGACCTATACCCCTTTCCCGAGTCGCTATGACGACTTCCAGAGTAAATATAGGAGGGTTATAGTACCCTCGCAAGACATTCTCATGATGCTTTCTTAGAAGCAGAATGGCTTACCCCGGTCTGCTGAAGTGTGTTGATGAGACAGCAACTTCAATAGCAGAGCACTGAAGCTTCTTGCAGCCTGCACATATATCAACGCAAGCTTGTCGTCAAATAGTATATTTCCGGTAACTGGAGTGACTCAAAGAGAGCTTTTCACCTTGCCATCTATAAGTGATGACGACACAAAGGCAGTATCACATCTTACCAACTCCAAATTCACTGTCTGTGCGGAGTTGTATGTGGCATACATGACTGCCCTGGAAAGAACTCTTAATGAGGAACCACGTTCTCATATTTCTTTCCATTGAGACATTGTGCCATAGCTCTGGTAAGGTGATCTGCTTAGGACATTGCGCCCAGATTTGCTCTTTTCAATGAAATAGCACATTCCATTATTTCCGAGCATATATTAAATGATGCAGGTAAGGACATATTTTCATCCCCAGTCTGCTCATCTAAACGCAGATTTATTCAGATGGAAAAATATTCTTAAGAGCTTAAGACTTTTCATAGTCTTAAAGTGCCCTTCTGTGAGAGATGGAGACTCACACTCCGTATCCCTCTCACCATCCAAATGTTCCATCTGCAAATATGGCCAACTCCATCCAACTAAACGGATGACTGGACCAACACAGCACCGACTGACAGCTCACCATCGGAGTCTGTTAAACAGTATTGCTAGTCTCAAACGACTAGCTATCAATCCAAACTTGCGAAGTCAGATAGCTAGTCTGTGGTCAACAAGCAATGAAGCAAGGGAACATGCCATAGCTGCCACCAAATCTGGCTTCTGTGTGGAATAAGCGTCCTGAGTTTCTTACAATACAAAACAGTCGTCCCCTACTGTTAATGGGACGAAAAACACTCTGCACTCTTGATCTGTCCCCAGATCTCATAGAGTATCCCACTTAGAAACTACTAGATGCACAATTGACCGCACCGAACCCAGCACCATCTGACAGCTCAACACTGGAGTCTGCAGGAGGCTGCTCTTGCATTAGCTGGGATGCTGCTAATAGCTGCGCAACTGCGACTGCAAGTCCGTTCCCAAGGCTTGAGGAGCAGCGGTCTTGTTTTTCCCACCGCTTGCTGCTCCTGGGACGAAGATACGGAGATCGATCTCTTCTCCGAGCGTCCCATTGATCGATGCCTCGGATCGCTAGCTATTAGATGGTCTGACTTCAAGGGCAAAGAAAGGCTCAGTCTTCGTGCAGCTGACTGGTTACCAAAAGCCTGGTAGCCGTCCTGCGGTCATGTGTGCTTTAATAATGTAGCGGAGGAAGCCGAGACTGAAGCCAACTCCGGCTGCAGACTAGACGAAGTGTCCCGAGCAGTGGGCGGACGTATGCTCCATCTCATGCAAGTTTCCAACCAGAAAACTTCATTTCGGCTTGTGAGACGTAGCGGAGGAAGCTGTGACTGAAGCCGACCCCGGCTGCAGACTAAACAGAGCGGTGACGGACGTATGCTCCGGCTCATGCAAGTTTCTCATAACAACATGTGGCCCCAAATGTTGTTAGGTTAGAGAGGGGCCTCTCCCACTCGTGGTCTATTAGACCTTGCTGAGTACAAGAAACTTGATGACTTCCTCCCTATTTCCTTCCTATTTCCAAAGTCACTAGGTGAGCTTATTTATATTTACGTGCTCGCTCTACCTACATCTACACTTCCTTCGACTGCAACAGACTTACCCGGTGCTACGGCTCCCACGGACGGAGTAACCGTCGAGCTAGCTGCTTGCAAGAGATTAAGAACACTAACTAGAGGACTTATCCCTTGCATGAACACTGCAGCTAGCTCTATTTGCTCAATGGAGCACGACAACGGTAGCATTCTTGGATGGGTGTCAGAATATCATCACCATGTTCATGTTCCTCTGAAATAGAAACTGAAAAAATGAATTATAATACAGTGAGAGGCCTGGCCTCAGAAATAGAACCTCACCGCCAACAATGTACTGTGACACCCGTCTCCAACATTAGACATCCCATTGAACACAGGAATGACAGGAGTCCGCAGGAGTGCAACGACTAAAGTCGATATCAGTCCTCCAAACTCCACAACAAAATATATAATTAAGATACATGAATAATAGCAATCAAAATTAAATTCAAAATATTTTTTGGAAATTTTTTTTGGAAAAAACGCCCAAGTTCTCAAAGGAAACATTAAGAGTCCAAGGGCATCCCGATAGAGCCTAAGTGTGGACAAAATCCAAATTTATTGAGCTACACTACCGGAATAGTAATCCATGTATCCTACAGTAATTCTACAGTAATAGAATATAAAATACTACCTATATATCCGGACGTTGTAAAAGTAAACAACGTCAGTGAAAAAATTGGAAACAAGACATCAGGCACACAAAAAAGGTCCAAAGTCAGAAACAATTTAAATGCTACAGATGCAAAGCTAGATCTTCATACGAAGAAAAAACGATACATCGGATAGAAGATGCAGGACTAAACGACCTAACACCCCTAGGGTGAGAACATAACAATGGAGAAAGACAGAAAAAATATTATGTAATACATGTTAAACTCACAAGAAATTTAATAAGAAATTTTAATAAAAAAAATAGCCCAAAAGCTTAAGAGTTTAACAGGAAGGGTTCATGGAACGATACAGAAGGAATACTTAACAAACCGTGGAATAATCTTTATCAAAAATGATGCCGTCAGGCATATGTCCCGGAATTGGGAAACATAAAATAATTTTATAATTATTATAAAGTTACAGCCCTAAACGTCAAAAACCACCGTTGAACACTTCCAACATCCAATAACAACCTAGGATCCACCAATTCTTGCATTGATTTGTGTCTGGCATCCTCAAAAATGGAGATTTTAAAGCACAGATGTCAGTTCCTTGTTGCTGACTTTAGGGCCAAACAAAGAATGATGTTAGCACCAATTCCGGTCACTTCCTGGTGGCTGTGCATGTGCGGAGAGTAAAAGTATGGAGGACCAGATAAGACATTTAGTTTTCGGTTTTGCAAGCAAATTTTAGGGATTGGGGGGGGGGGGGGGGGGTTCAAAATTTGTGTTTGGCCCTTGATAATTTTGAGTTTGCACAAGCTAGTCTCGACCATTGGTTTATAGCATAAAAATATGCACAGATTTTCTTCCACCAGATATCCCATGTTCTGAAGCTGGGAAGATAAATCTTGACTTACCTGACAATCCAAATTAATGGGACTTTTTACACGTTTATCTAACAGATGAGATGATGCCAAAATTAACCCCAATATTCGAAGTCTGGGGGTGGGGGGGGGGGGAGGGGGGTAGTTGGGCTGAGTCACGAAAGGGTTAAGTATGTCCTCCATAGATTTTACCAGTTCATTCAGGCTCACCATGGTCCAAAGGGAGCAGTGAGTGAGGAAAGGAAGCAGGGAGAAAGCAGCTTCCATTTGTCCCTCATTCTCCACATGTCATTCTGCATCCACTGTCTCCAGAGGGTGAGTCAAAAGTTGGATGAGTTGATCTGTGGGCGTAGGATGGGAAGTGATGGCTGTTTCTTCCACTTTCTTTTCTCACCTTTAGCTTCCAAGTGCCAGCCATCCTGATGCTTGGTTGACAGACTCTTGCTTTTTTCCTCTGCTTTCCCTCTTTCACTTTCTTTGGGTAAGGACTAGTGTGAGGCATCCCCCTCCTTTTCTCCAAGGGAGATGATTGTTGGACGTTGGTTCTCTGTCACAAAGTTCACAGTCAGTTGAACATTCTCACCTTTTATTTGGAAATACCAAGTAAGAGGGTGAGAAACATTCAGAGCTGAAAGGGTTTTCTGCATTTTCAATGGTATCTCCATAATAAAAATTAAAAGTTTTTAGTAAATTTTGTTTCTTAACATACCTACCACAACTGTTTACAATTGGCTGTAACGTAAGTGCAAGCCCTACTTTGGAACTAACTCAACGCTAAGAAACTTTTCCAAACAAGTTGGAAAAGTGATAGAATGCAAAAGCATGAAAAAGATCGAAAAAGGGTCGAGCGAGACCGGTGCTCGACATTACAGGTACTCTCTCTGCATCCCTCTCGAGTTTACCGTGCGCATGCGCAACAACCGTGACGTCAATTCCGTATTTCCGCCAACGAGAAGTTTGTGAATTAGCGGGGAGGCGCCAATATCAAAGATATCTCAAAGGAGGGTGGGCCTCCAGTAAATAATTGTGGTAGGTATGTTAAGAAACAAAATTTACTAAAAAATTTTAATTTCTTCTCAACCTACTCACAATTGTTTACAATTGGCTGAATAAACAAAAGGAGCAGGTGAATCACATAACCAATACCAACAAGAGCAGCAGAAAGAAATGCAAGGAGGGCAGAGAATAATAGCGAAACCTGTAATGAAGAAAGAGAGAAGGCACCTGAAAAGAACAAGGCTGAGTAGAGCACAAACCCGATAAAAACAAATTTAACAAGGGTGGACAGTAGCCTGAGAAGCAACAAGAGGGCCTAAAGAAAAAAGGTCCTCAGATTGCTGCTGTAGGTGGCGGAGATAAAAGGAGGAGAAGGAAGAAGCATTCCTCCAGTAAGCCGCATTCATAACATCCTGGAGCAAAAGAGAATTGGCGAATGCCCAGGATGTAGAAATGGCATGAACTTCAAGTGCATTAAATCAGTTCGAAACAAGATCCGAAGCAGACAAGTTGGAATAAGCCAGCTTAATTGCAAGACAGATCCATCTGGAAATAGAATGGGAAGAGATAGACTGCCTCCTAGGAATGAGAGACAGAAAGAATCTCTTCCGACCCCTCCGAATGAACTTAGTGCGATTAATGTAAGTCTTGATCGCACAAACAGGACAAAGAAGAGGCCTTCGGCCATCGACAGCAGGGAGAGCCTGAATGCAGATGGGAGGAGGTACCGAATCAGGAAGTTGATTCTTGGCCAGAAAAGAGCAATTAGTAGTGAAGGTGACACTGTTAGCCTCATTTCTGAAGAAAGCAGAATCAACAGGTAGCACATGAAGCTCACTGACCCGTCTGGCAGAAGCAAACGCTAGAAGGAAAGATGTCTTATAGGTGAGAAAACGCATATCAGTCTCAGATAAAGGCTCGAATGGCCCCCCCCCCCCCCCCAAACAATGCAATACCCATGCCAAGTTCCACTTGGGTGTAAGACGCAAAACTCGAGGCCTCTTCAAAGAAAAGTGCCGAATTAGTTTGGAGACAAGATTATGACCGATGCACCACTTTCCCACATATGAGAAAGTGTCAGACAGCATAGACCAATAGCCCTTTATCGTAATAGGCTGGAGGCCCTTGGAGTCAAAAAGGTATACCAGAAAATCCGCAATTTGAGTGACTGACGGATCATGGTAATCCACATTCTGAGCTGTACACCAGCGGCAGAAAACCTTCCACTTAGCAGCATAAGTCATGCCAGTGAAATGTCGCCGCAATGCAGAAATGCACTCCACTGATCATCTCGAAAAACCTCTACGTCGGAGACAGGACCTGATAAAAGACAGGCGTGAAGGGACAGGCTCACCAGGTTGTTGTGATACCTCCTGGGACGATCCTGGGAAAGAAGATCGCGATGTAGAGGCAGATGAATCAGCCGATCTGCCAACAGAGACCGCTGCAGATTGATCCACACCCTCTGTGGAGACAGAGGTGCGATCAGAATGATCCTGCAACTGCAAGCACGAATCTTCACCAACACTTGAGGAAGAATTGGTGCAGGAGGGAAGGCATAGCTGATACAACCTGTCAAGTCCAGAGACAGAGCGTCTACCGCAAATGCTAGTGGATCTGGACAAGGAGAGACAAAGGTCTCTACCTGATGATTCCAGCGAGTGGCAAAAAGGTCGACCAGAGGATGCCTCCACCGCTCGCAAATCGCCTGAAACACCGACCGATGCAGCATCCATTTGGTGAGAAGGACACTGTTGCGTCAGAAGAGGGAGTCTGCTAGGATGTTGAGATGCCCGGGAATGTGCCGAATAGTCACCCGAGCGTTTACATCCCACGCCAACAATAGAAGATCCCGAGATAGCCGATACATGGGAATCAAATGTGTGCCTCCTTGATTCCATATGTAGGCCACCATTGTCGAATTGTCCGAAAGAAGTAGGACAATGTGGTCCGACAGGTGAGAGATCCAGAGCCAAAAACTAAACAGAAGATCAAGGAGAGGATCCAACGTTGCACCCCAGCCCGATCGCTGGCATCGCAGTAATGATGCGATCGGCCGAAGGAAGATCCAATGGGACACCCTGAGGCAACCAGGGAACATCGGCCCAAGGGTGGAGGTGACGAAGCAGGGACCGAGGAATGGGAAGTTCCAGGTCCAGAGGATCTACATTCGGACGCCGATGATCCAACAGGAAGTGTTGGAGAGGTCGGACAAACAAGCGACTTAGCAGAATGAGATCTGTCACCAAACTGCAAAGGCCCAGCATCAGAAGGAAAGTCCTGGCCGTGACCGAGGAAGATTGGAGCAGGTTCCGAGTCCAGGCGGAAAGAATCGTCGCCCGAGCATTGGGAATCGGCACCACATTGTGAAGAGTGTCGAAATCCATTCCCAAATGACAAAATTGCTGAGAAGGACGGAGATCCGACTTCTCGCAATTGACTCTGAAACCCAGCGACGCTAGTAGGCCAAGCAACCGCCGGACATCGGACTCCAAAACTGCAGCATTGTGGTGCCGTTGGATGATGTCGTCCAGGTAGGCTGACGAAGTCACAGCCGACTGAGTACAGTGAAAAGCGAGCACATGTAACATAAGGCGGGTGAAGGCCCAAGGAGCCAGGTTCAAGCCGAATGGGAGAGCTTTGAATTGAAAGACTTGATCCCGAAATGAGAACCGAAGGCATTTCCGTGAGGCCAGATGAATGGGTACATAGAAGTAGGCAACCTTCAGGTTGATACTGGCAGCAAAGTCGCCCTGATGAACTGAACGTCAAACCGACCGGAAAGTCTCCATACTGAAACGAGGTGCTATAATGGACTCATTCAGGATATTCAGATCGATGACAGGACCGAACTGGCCATTTTTCTTCGGCACCAAGAAAAGTCTCGAGTAAAACCCCGGTGAAAGGGTGTTCCTGACCACCTCGAACGCCCCTTTGGAGAGGAGATTGTCGATCTCCTGCACCAGAAGGTCCCGACGCAGAGAATCGGAAGGGACCTGAGTTGGGAGGGGCTCCCGAGATAAACAGGGGTGTGGACGAAAGGACAGTGGCAGACCGGATTGGATGACGTCGAGGACCCAAGTGTCCGACGTTACCTCTGTCCAATGGTCAAAAAACAGCGAAAGGCTTCCCCGACTGGAGGTGAATCAAGGTGAGGACCTTCATTTGCAACCTCGACGAGGCCCCCCCCCCCCCACCCGAGAGGAGAAACCACCCCCTAGGGAAGCAACAGAGTCCTGAGACTTTCCTCCCTGAGGCTGCAAGCGAGCCTGGGTACATCGGCGCTTCTTCTGAGCAGAAGGAGCGGGCGGAGCCAAAGGCGTGGCCGACATGGCAGACACAGTGGGATGCTTGGCAGGCCTGGAACGACCACCACATGCAGCAGCAGGTTGGTCCAGCTGTCGGAACAAAAGCTGGTCCTTCGAATGACGAAGAACCTCACCACAGATAGCTTCCACGGAACCATGGAACAGCTGAGGTCCAACCAAAGAAGCAGACCTCAGAACAGCACGCTGCTCAGAAGGAAGGGATGGAGAAGAATCCAACACCACATCCTGGAGTGCAAGCTCCAAATTAGCCATGTTATAAGACGTGAGCATGTGTCAGGTTCATAAGAGTCTGTGACAAAACGCGCAAAGGTGCCTGAGCATCATCAAACTCCCCTGGGGGAAAATATGTGGCGAGGGCAGCAATGACATGGTCCGCGAGAGATAACATACCCAGCATCTCTCGGGACAGGCCCACCATAGACTCAATGACCGACATCGGGAGAACTGCCGACTTAGGCTAAGTCAACCCGAGGGAAGAAGAATCTTCGCCCACAGTAGTCATCCCTTGGAAGACTGGTGGACAGATGGACTCGTAAACGGAGGCAGAAAAGCATCAGCTCGTGAAAAGAAAGAACCCTTCAGGGCCTTAGAACGCATTTTGGCATCCAAGCCCTGGAAGGACTCAACAACCTGAGCCGATTGCAGAGGACGCAAAACCCCAGAGCTAGAAGGCTCAACAGGGTTACGGCGCTCCACAGAGGACAGCGGCCGGACGGTCACTGATGGCTAGTCTGAAGGCTGAATGTCTGGCAATAAGTCAAAAACAAAATCCAAAGCCTGCCCCAAGACTGACGTGGGGGGCCCATCGCCTTCAAGAAAATCGTCATCCTCTGTAGCAGAAGAGACGTAGCCCAACTCAGGCTGACCAGCAGGAACCTCCTGTGAATACTGAACAGTATCCAAAGGGCCAGACGAGGAATCTCGGCGGCCGATCAAAGGAGGTTGTGCCTCAGGAGGCACAGGAAAGCCAACTTGAGGGTTGCTAGAAAGCAACCAGGTGAGTGCCAAAATGGCCTGTAGCAGCTCACCCTGAGAATCTGTCATAACAGCAGTGCCCAACGGAGTGTCTTCCCAATGGACCCTTCTAGCAGAAGAACCCACATCCTTAGAAGGGACCAACGATGAGCGTCGATCAGCAGACAGAATAGGGAGACGGTGAGAAGACACCGGAGGATAGTCCCAAGAGTGATGCCCAGGGACAATCACTGACCTCTGTGGAACAGAAGGCCCTGCCTGCAAATCCTCTAGAGAGACCAACGGCATATGTTGATCGGTAGCTGGACCTGGGACACGATGAGAAGATACCAGAGGATTGTCCCAAGAATGACAGGAACTTACCATTGGCCTCTGCGAGGCAGAAGGCTCCAACTGCCCATCCTCTGATACTGAAGACAAGCATCGATCGACAGCCAGACTCAGAACACAGTGAGGAATCACCGGAGGAAGGTTCCAAGAGTGACAGCTAACCGGAGCTGTCATTGACCTCTGCCGAACAGCAGGCCCTGGATGCCAATGTCCCAGCCCCATCCTGCTGGTCGGCACACCAGCAGGGGAAGGTGGAACAATAAAAGATTCGCTCGATGGGCGAGGAATCGCTGCCGAAGCAACCAAACGGCCCAACCAACCAGGAGCAAACCTAGCCAGATGAGACTGAGTAGACAGCAAACCAGCACAGCTTCGCCGAGAAGCCAGGGGAGGCTGAGAGCTCAGAGACACACCAGACGATAGTCTCGGACCCCGGAGACTGTACACCGTCCCCAGAAGAGATGGAAGAGCCACTGTCATACAAGATAGGATCAGTAGTAACAACTTCCCCAGCAACTGTCGACGGCGCAGGAGGCAAATCGGAGAGTGTCACCAAGCTGACCTTGGAGAAGCTCTCGACGAAAACATCTGCCTCAAGAGTGACATCAGAAGCCAAAGAGACCACAGTCTCCACTTCAGGCATTACAGCACCATCAACAGTTGCAGATGAACTTGCTACAGAAAGAGACTGATCAACATCCTGTGTGACAGAGTCACCACGTGCACTCCCAGAAATGTCCGAAGAGGCACGGCTACCCTTACCCCGAGAACGAGGGGTTCTAGCCCTGGAGAGAACCACCTTGTTCACGGATGCCTAGAATTTTGAGGATCAAACCCCAGAAATACCACAGGAATGGGCCTGCGTGCAATTGGTGCAAGTGACACATGTGGCATGAGAATCGTCTACATGTTTCACCTGCAAACAAGATCGAGGTACAAGGAATTGTTTTAGGCATAATTACAATATGATCAATGAAATCAAACTTCCCGTCGACGGAAAACCGAACAACAATGGTCGTGTTAACACGCGGGGGAAAAGCAAGAATATGTGTGAGAAGACAAGCAAAAATGAGCATAAATATCATCAACTAATAATTAATTTAGAGCTTGAAAGGGATACGGTCCACTTGCACATAAACAGACAAGAAGCACCATACAAAAATAAGTTGTTCACGAAGATTACAGCAAATAATAGCATGAGTCACAAAATTTCCGACCATCACAATGGCGGAAATAAAAGGAATTGACGTCACGGTTGTTGCACATGCACTCGGTAAACGCAAGAGGGGTGGAGAGAGAGTACCTGTAATGTCGAGCGCCGGCCTCACTCGACCCTTTTTCGATCTTTTTCATGTTTTTGCACTCTATCACTTTTCCAACTTGTTTGGAAAAGTTTCTTAGCTTGAGTTAGTTCCAAAGTAGGGCTTGCACTTACGTTACAGCCAATTGTAAACAATTGTGAGTAGGTTGAGAAGAAACTAGCATGCTAAATGATCTGTGTTTAGTGTGAACCATGATCTGTAGAGGTTTCTAGTCAAACCTTGGCTGCCTTTATAGGCAGCCAAGATTTGACTAGAAACTGCTGCAATACACATGACAGAGTTTGACCTTTGTGGCAAAATTGTGGAAAATTGTCAGCACCATTGAGGGTTAAAAAGAGTCCTTTTTCGCTTTACATTTACTTTTATATTCACTTAAATATAAGTTTGCCTTCATAATGAGATATTTATTAATATTTAACTGAAACTGTCAAGTAGAACTCTCAAATTTTTGCAAGGCAATGGTCTAGTTTCAGTTGATGCACTGCATAGCTATTTTTGTGCACAATTTTATTGTCTCACTCCACCACCAGAAAAGCTATCTGCGTGACTGCCGAACTCCACATCACCCAATGTGTATATTACTTCTTGCAGCATTTTGATCAAATGAAAAGCCAACTTATTTTACAGTCTGTTGATACTGCCATCCTAACTTACTCAGACAGTATTAATCCTTTACATACACAATATCAAAATGCATTATTTCAAATACTGTTTTTTTCCATTTTTCAAACAAAATTCAACAAAAGCATATCATGTGACCCCCTCCCCCCCCACTCCCCCAATTGGAACAAGCTCCATGAGCTCATTCCAACGAGGGGTCATATGATATGGTTTTGTTGAAAAATAATTTCATTTTCAACTGCTGAATTTGTTAATTATGTGAATTGGTTAGGTGAAGAATAAAACTCTTTTCTTGGATAGCCTTCCATGAATGTACTTTCTGTATTCAAGCAAGGAAATAAGCAAGCTCTCATCTATACAATGAGGTCTGTGAGGGTGATAGCATCACCAAATTCACCCTCTAAGGACCTCATTCTGAAGATGACAGTCTGCTTATTTTCAGTCTTGTTTGTATTACGTCCCAAGCAATGAATTTACATGCTAACAAAATTGTCTTTTTACTCAACCAGAAAGACTGGTATCAACAAAAATGAAGCACTTTACAGCAGAAGAATACCCATATGTTTCTGCATATATTATGTGACTGAAATTGCTTGTTCTAATTTAATAAAGGAGCTTGAAAAAAAAGAAAACTGTGTGAATTTTACTTTTACTGCCATAAAAGTCAACTTCAACAAAGATTGTTTATTCATTTGGAATGAGTGATTTCAGATGAAAGATATGAACCGCAGCAACACTTTCCCCTATCAAATTCAATGGTTTTGCCAACCAGGCAACATTTTTAAACAAGAGGCCCCAAGGCCTTAATCACTCACCTGCCAAAGTGGTTCAAAGTATTTGAGGGTCATATTCAATTAGACATGGTTCATCAACACTACAAATGAATGAAGTCATGAAAGGCAAATTTTATGTAAAAACACTAAGGAATGGATTTGAACAAACCTGAACCTAACACCTAACACGCCACCCCCCCCCCCCCCCCCCAACACCTCACATCAGAGCCCAAATATTAAGCCAGGGACTCAAATTGAACAAACTTGAATCTGATCCCCCTTGAGATGTTATACACCAAATATGAAAGAATTCTGACTGGTGGATCTGAAGAAGAAGGTTTTTAAAGAAATGTCCTCACATTGCACTAAGTTAAACTTTGGGCTCAAATTGGGAGCCAAAATATTAAACCGGGGACCCAATTTGAACAAACTTGAATCTGACCCACCAAGAGATGTTGAATACCAAATATGAAAGGATTCTGACTGGTGGATCTGAAGAAGATTTTAAAAGAAATTCTCTCATATTGCACTAAGTTAAAATTCAGGCTCCTATAGGTAGCCCAAATTAATAACTCAATTTGAACAAATTGGAATCTGACCCCTCTAGAGATGTTGTATACAAAATATCGGACGATTCTAATTGATTGTTCTGGAGAAGATTTTTAAAGAAATTTCCTCATATTGCACTAAGTTAAAATTCAGGCTCTCATAGGAAGCCCAAATATCAACCCAGGGATCAGATTTGGACAAACTTGAATCTGACCCTCCTAGAGATGTTGTATACCAAATATGAAAGCATTCTCACAACAGGGTCTAAAGAAGATTTTAAAAGAAATTCCTCATTTTGCACTAAGTTGATATTCAGGCTTGCGTAGGGAGCCCAAATATTTACCCAGGTAAGCAATTGAACAAACCTAAAACTGACACACCTCAAGAAGTTGTATACCAAATATGAAATTATTCTGACTGGTGAATCTGAAGAAGAAGATTTTTAAAGAAATTCCCTCATGTTGCACTAAGTTAAAATTCAGGCTCCCATAGGGAGCCCAAATGTAAACCCAAGGACTTGATTTGAACAAACTTGAATCTGACACCCCTATAGATGTTGTATACCAAACATGAAAGGTTTTTGACTGGTGGATCTGAAGAAGAAGATTTTTAAAGAAATTTCCTCATATCGCACTAAGTTAAACTTTGGGCTTCAATAGAGAGCCCAAATATTAACCCCAAGACCCGATTTGAACAAACCTGAATCTGACCCTGCCAGAAATATTGTATACTAAATACGAAAGCATTCCGACTGGTGGATCTGAGGTAGAAGATTTTTAAAGAAATTTCCTCATATTGCACTAAGTTAAAATTTGGGCTCCCATAGGTAGGGAGCCCAAATATCAACCCAGAGACTCGATTTGAACAAACTTAAATCTTAAATTAGAGATGTTATATACCAAATGTACGAAGATTCTAACTGATGGTTCTGGAGAAGATTCTTTTAATTTTGGAAAACAATTTATGGGTGCTATCAAGACTAATGCCCATTATGGTGCCCCCTGTGGGCGTGGCAACTTTATTTTAACATAGTGATGAACCAATTATCAAAACTTAATATCAACCGATTACCGGTTATTTCTCTACCGATTATGCCGATTCCGATGGTTGAAGTTGGATACTTTAGAAAATCTGTTGATGCCTGTTATACTACAGAATTTCGTTGATAAATCATCAATTACAAAAGCTTAATACCACATAAGTTCTCAGAGTATGCATATTTAGTGTTGGGCAATATTAGCCAAAAAAATCACGACATCGACGCCGTAGCTGCGACGGGTGGTGCAATTTCACAAAATTCTAAGTTCATCAAGGGCCATAACTCCAAGAAAAATACTTGGAACAACACATGCATTGAACAGTGGCTAGACATCAATAAGATACACTTACATGCTAAATATAAAGACATTCCATCAAGTATTTCAAAAGTTATTGAGTTTTGAAACTCGTTGGTCACAGACAGACTGACCGACATTCTAAGTTCATCAAGGGCCATAACTCCAAGAAAAATATTTGGAACAATACATGCATTGAACAGTGGCTAGACATCAATAAGATACATTTACATGCCAAATATAGTCATTCTATCAAGTATTTCAAAAGTTATTGAGTTTTGAAACTCGTTGGTCACAGACAGACCGACCGACCGACCGACCAACAGACCGACAGACAGACCGACAGACAGACAGACCGACATTGCCACTTATAGAGCTGCTAGTCGCAGCTAATAATAATATTTGCATTTGGTTGGGGTGTGGGGAAAAGGTCGTTACTGACGATACAACCACACGATATTGTTCTCCTGAAGATTGTGTTTTATTCTGGTAAATAGTGTTAATATGGTTTTGTGTAAGGATACAATACACTTGGCTGTATTAACTAGGAATATACTAGGCACACATACTTTGTGTCTTAAATGAATAATAATTTTGATGTTAATGTGTGTTGTGAAGTCGTGTGACGCATGGTTTACACGTTTGTCAGAATGTATTATTAAATTTTTTTTTTAACTTGTTACCTCTCTTGATGTGTTTCTTTAATGTTTACATGAACTCTACAATCTTTGGGAAATGGTGGCGATCATGTACCGATTGCAGTTGGTAAATTCTTTAATATCTCTGCTCTGCAAATCCCTAAATTTTCTGCCATGCACTACACACGTTTTAATGGGGAAACTTTATTGAAATGGCCAGATATCAAAGAGATTTTTAATAGTCAGTGTCCAATACAGAATAACCGGAAACTGCCAGTTTTTAACTGTCGGTTGTCATAATCGGCCGATGCCCCAAAACCAACCGGTTCCGATTGCTGATTCCGATTATCGGTTCATCACTATTTTAACAAACTTGAATTGATATATGATAAGGAACACGCATATCAAATTTGGTTCAATTTGTTCCAGTGGTTTATCAGAAGTCGATAATGTAAAGTTCATGCTGGACGGATGACAGATGGACGGACAATGGACGGACGATGGACAGAAAGTGATCACTTAAATTCCCCGACTTTCAGTCAGGTGAGCTAAAAAAATTGTTCCATATTGCTCCATTAAATAATTCGATCTTTGTTTAAAGTAATGTCTTCAATGAAAAATTTTATTACTTTTTCAATTTTTTCCTCCAAAACAAAGCTTATGACACCTCACAGAAATGAGCTCATTCCAATGAGTCATAAGCTGTCATCTTCTACCAGGACAGTGGAACCCTGTTATTTGAATATCCAATTTGCCTTTGAAAAATATTCAACTGCCAGGAGTATTCATTTAACAGGAAGATGATTATTTTCCTGTATTCTAGTGTTAAAATGAGCATTTATTCTATTAAATTTTGGTTAACCCTTTACCCAATGACACGGCCAAAACCGGCCAGCGCTATTCTAAAAAATCTACAATTAATTTTCAGTATTTTTTCATTTTTTGTCTCAAAAAACATCGAGCTCGTTCCAACGAGGGGTCATAACCTATGTTTTTGAGACAAAAAATGAAAAAAATTAGTTATTCAAGAATTTTTTTTGCAAGTGCCGTCTGCTTTTAATGTTAGGTATTATTTATTATTTATTTATTGGTGTTTAAGGTCATATACTTATGCACAATGGCTAATCATGACCGTGACAGTTTTATGGGTGGAGAAAGCCAGAGTACCAGGAGAGAAACACCGAGCAACGACGAGCAGCTGCCAGCTCCCCAACATCATAACTCCGCACTGCAGCACAGGCAGGGTTAGATTGGTTGAAGACATGCGCACCATCGATGTGCAGTATGCCTTAGTACACAGCGTCATCGTGGACAATCGGGGTCAAGTGCCTTGCCCAAGGACACATGCGGGAGTCTGAATCGATCGCTCAGACAGTCACCCATCTGAGGACTAACCGGGCTCGGCGTTGCTTAACTTCGGTGATCTGACAAGAACTGGTTACCACAACGCCACCGTGCCCCCCTCATGTTAGGTAAAGGGCTAATAGATCTCAAAGAGCTCTATATAGTGAAATAAATCCCTATGTTGGATGTACTAAGGCAAAATAGGTCTACAAACATAGAGAATTCAGTGGGTGCCAGAGTAATTACATATTACAACATATAAGATTTTTTATTCAACTACCAGGAAGGTTACTGAATCTACAGGCAATAAACACATCAAATTCGTACTGAAGGTATGATAAATGGTTTTGTTTGAAAGTTATACTCAGTTAACAGGGTTATTCAATTAAGAGATAACCAAGTTAACCCTTTTAACACTGGTAACCTGGATGGTATCCTCTCACACAATGCTGTCTATGGTGATAGGGACACTTCAAAATGGAACCCAAATATGGACTTCCATCACACAAGCAGTTAAAGGGCTAATTAACCCTTAACCTCAGACTAATTTTACATAAATAACTACTGTATATACATCAACACAGATGCAGATGACTAGACAGTGTTTCAACATTATTGTTGGCTGCCTGCAAAGCCAACCATGATGCAAAAAACACTAACAAGATAAATGCATCCTTCCAGTATATTTCTCAAGGAAGAATACTCTTGGAAGAACAAGTTCAAAGCAATATAAAAGAGGCAGTTTGTGGCTGTCTGGCGACATTTGGGTTAAATGAAAACTGTTGTCACTTATGAAAACCTTGTGCAGGCAATTACAAATTCCTCTGTAACACAGACATTCTTGCCACAGTACTTTGAATGTGAGAATTTTATTCATAAAATCTTGTTTGCCACAGCCCTATGAGCACTGTCAATCAAGATAAACAATCCTGTCATTTTGAAGTGAGCATTCACCCTCGTCCTTTACAGGTCACCATATATAAAAATAAGGAGAGTGGCAAATTTTCACTCAGACAATCTCTATAAGATTAACCCACTGCACAATCAATGAGCTCTGTCAAACAAGATTAAACCGATTAAATTTCTAATTACATCAAGGGAAAAGTTTGCTGCTTTAAATTTTGGTATTTTGACATCAGAGTTAAAGGGTTAAACAAAGAAATTCTAAAATCTGTGCCGAACAATGAATCTAATAGAAAAATACCCACAGGGAGACCAAATATGAACCCAGGACTTGGGTTGAACAAACTTGAATCTCACTCACTTACAGGGGCCAGCCTGGCAGCTGATTTTAGGGAGAAGGGACTTCTCCCTCCAGAGATTTTAGGGAGAAGTCAGGAGCTATAAGGGAGAAGTCAGTGGACATGAGGGAGAGGTCAGAAAAAACATAAAAAATGTTTGCCAGGCAGTTCATTTCAAATTTTAATGTTCTTAACCCTTCACATTATTTATCTGAGACCATGTGTAATTCAAAGCATGGTAACTATTGTAATCACTGGTAGGGAAAGAGCTAAGGGGAGTCCTCATTCATTCATATTTTGTTCAACCGGACATACCATATATGATGGCAAGGTGGTAGTGGTGAATATAAACTGACCACTTAAAAGTAAGTTATTTTAGCTGGTTGAGTTCTAAATTATTTTTTAAAGGTGATTTAAAACCTGGGTATTTTTCTCAAAGATACCACTCTACCAGCAGTAGTGGCCACAGTGTAGCAAGATTTTATTCATAAAGTATTGCTCTCTTGCTATTTATTGGAGAGTGCCAATAGGCACTCTCCAATAAATTGCAACCAATCACCTTTATATAAAACAATTTCTACTGCTGAGCAAACATCAAGCGTTTACATGTACAGTGTTGAGCTAGTAAAGTGGCTTCCAGCACTTTTCAATGGAGTTATGATAGAGACTTCTAACACTCAACCAGTTACATGTAACTGAAAACAAAGCTGTGCGTTTAATCTTCAAAAGCACTCAAACTGATTTTAAATTTTCCTATGAGCAGAGGAAGACTAGACTAGAAGAATGGTTTTAGCGCGCCAAAGACACGGTTGGACATTTTGTGGCAAGCCCCTTTCGACCATCGTTAACAGTATGGTATTACAGTAGAATCCTCTTAATTGAATACCCATTTTGCCAGTGAAATTTATTCAATTAACAGGAGTATACAATTAACAGGGATTTGGTCAGTTTCCTGTGTTCTGGAGGTAAACTGAGCATTTATTCTATTATATCTTGTTTGACAGAGCTCATAAATGCCTGTATTGGATGTAGTGAGGCCAAAAAGGATGATAAATAAGGGGAATTTGGTGCGTGTCACGGTAATTTTTTTGACATATTTGACATATTACAAAAATTTATATACAATTAACAGGAGTTTACTCTACAACCCATATGCAATTAACAGATCAAATTTGTACTGAAGGTATGGTAAATGGTTTTGTGTTTGAAAATTATATTCAATTAACAGGGATATACAATTAAGAGATATCCAATTAAGTGGGCTCCACTGTATTCCTTTTACTTTTTGTCCTGCACCATGTCTGATCGTGTCAAAGGAGGGAAAGGAGAAGGTTAGCGGCATTTATGTTTTTTACTTCTTTTCTTGGAGGGAGGAGGCTGTGACGGTGATGTTGTGGTTGTATCAGATGATGTGGTTGGAGGTGGAGGGGTGTCTTTTTCTGCTAGGACCCTCTGGACTTCTAGATTTTTCATTCTCTCGCAGAGCTGTTGTACTTGTCTGAATGCTTCTTTTAGTTCTTCCGTTGCCTCTTTGTGAATGTCTTCAAAGAATTCCTTGGTCTTTGTTGGTGGCGTGGATTTGGCGTCCTGATCCTGGCTTTCTGGAATTGAATGGAGAGGCGAGTGGGGAACTGGAAGTGGTGAGAAGACAGCTTCCATTTTCATCTCTGTCTCCACATGACCATCCGCATCTGGCATCTCCAAAAGCAGAGGAAGTGAAATTTATCACTACATATTTTGAGAGTGATCTTCATCACAGAAGGTATTTTTTTTTAAATATTTAAAGTATTCAAAATAAATTTCAAATTCATATAAGAAGCTGTGTCTACCATGGTTTATGAATGTCTTAATTAAATTGAAAAGTGTAGTTTAAAAAGTTTTCAATATCTTTCATTAATTAAGCATTATTAACAATTTGAGTTATTTCTGAGGAAATCCGAGGTAACTGACAAAATATTTCAGTTGTCTCCCTTCTCTTCTGCACTCTGGTATTTTCCAATACACTGTACAGAAAAATGACAGTTTCTGATGGCCATCCTACATTGATACATGTGATTGGTGCTATGGAGTCCTGCAATTCTCATCCACCCTAATATTTATGATTTATAATCACAGCTGGTGAGTCAGAATTGACAACCTATTTTTTAAAAATCTATTTTTGTGCTGGTTGCTACCAGTAAGGGTGAATTGTTTAAGGGGTCGTCCAACCTAACTTTGGTCAATTTTCCCAATGCCTGAGAAACAGATAAGAGAAGTAAGGAAAGGCAAATTATATATCAAAATAATGAGTAAAGTGCATAGAAAAGGTACATAAAAATTTTTTCAGGAAAAAAAGGGAATTTTATGATTTTGAAGAAGATTAATTTGCAAATGGCATAAGTAACGAACTGGTAAAACCACAAAATAATCGGTAATTCGAAAGCCTTGTCCTCAATATAATGATAACATACTACAGACTCAGAGAAAGCATTTTTTTTTAAACACACTCTGGTGGGTTTTGATGTTTGAATGTAATAACACCAACACAAATTTTGGATGTTACGGATGTGGCCATGTTTCAATGACGTTTATCCGGTCATGTGATTACGAAGTGGTTCTTGCAGAAATATTTAATTTGGGCAATTGTAAGAATGCAAGGACGTGATCACACCCTTTATTTGTTCGAGACAATGTATGAGCAGATTTGCAAACAGGTGACAGCAAATACTTGAGCTGTTAATGTCATAACTGCAAAATATGGTTCGAAATTCCCTCTCGTGTTTACAGGCCGCCTGAACATTTTTGTTGACAAAAAATCTGAATTATTGCGCACTAGAAAGACAACATGAACCACTTGTAAAAAAATAACCGAGTGTATAAAATCGGGATGATACACATAAAATAAGGCAATATTCATAACAAAGTAAGCAGAATGCTTCAGAAATTACTTTTTCACGAAGTGTATTTCAAGTGACCTGGAACTATATTGAGCGTGTTGATTTCCCCCGATGTTGTGAAGTTATTTACTTTCTAGTAACCATGAAATTTGTCGCGGCTGTGTTTGATGTCTGCAAAGGACCGATTGAAGATGGGTTGAAAATGATGCATTCGCGCTTTTAAATAAGGTGCGCTTGGACAATGCTGAGAATTTAGTTTTTTCTTGCAACCAACCATACTAACACAAGCGTCGATCAGTGTCTTTTGTCATCGTTTTACACTGACAAATGTGATAAATCTCCTTCACCGGAAACTTATCTCCCAATTTGCATATCACAATAAACATAACCGCTGTCAGCATGGCCGTGTGGTCAAAATCGAAACAAATTATCGAATCCACAGTCAAAATTAGCTGCAATTGGCTTTTAAAGAAATGAAATACACGAAATATTCGCAATTTCTTCATTATCCATGCCTAGTAACTTTTTAACCAGACCACATGCGTTTAGTTTTGTTTGTCGGCATCAAACTGATATTGTTTGTGGTAATTAATAATACGAGAAGGCGAAAGAAGTCAAATTGGCAAATACTTCCCATCATCTATAACTTAATTAAAATTGATAATTCCTTTTATTTTACTGAAATTATGAATTGATAAGGTGGGTGTGTTGCGATTATTATGCCCCAGACCTGAAAGTTGGAAAATGAAATGTGCATCTAGGGCCGTGCAGTGCCAGTGGTGACCTCTGTCCTCTTACCCATTCATCATTACATGTACCAGCATTCTCCCTTGTATCTCAACCATTGCTACTCCAATTTGAAGGATATTTGGTGTTGTGATCGAGCATCATGGGGAAACAATGCCTGTGTAGCTGCTGTAGCATGTGTTTCTTCCCACATTTTTTCAGGGTTGTGGTACTTTTTCACTCTTTTGAGTTAGAAAATTTTGTTTATAACTAGTTGATTTGTTACAATTTGTTGCAAAGTGCCTGCTGATACCCTCAAATGTATTGCTACAAAATATTTCTGGTGAAGATTTTGTTCCTATTATCAAGCAACAACCTAATGAATATTCTGTATAAAGCCACCAATCTGATGTTTGACACTTTTATCGGAGCTGTTTTGAAGGCTTATGGAACTCAAAATGTTGATTATGGCAGGACTTTTCTATTCACCCATTAATCGATAAATTAAGTGTTATAGTTGGAAGTAAGAAGCATGAAAGGTCCAGAACTAAAAGTCTAAAAAGAATGTTTTGCAATGTAACAAATTTTTGCAGGTACACTTATTTGGAGGGTTACCTGTCTGATAGTGTTTGGAACCTGTGTGGCCAGGATCTTCAAAGAGAAAAAAAGAGTTAAACTTCGAGAAAAAGGCATTTGCCTTGAGTGCCGGAGGTAGAGTCATACAAGTTAGAGCCCCCCCCCCCCCCCCGGGAAATTTTTTGTGTCAAATGGAGCTCACTTGTCACCTTTTGGGGATTGCTTTGTGTACGTACTGCGTTCTTGAAAAAAGTATGTGAGACCCTCTGGATGTGCCCTTCTGATCTCAATATGCCAATAAGCCTCCTTGGGGAAAGTACATGCAATAATGGTTATGTAAGGTTGATTTGATGTGTTTTGAATAACAATGTACTTTTAAGTACATTAGATGGTTTATTGCAGTGACAGGTTACAGTTACCCTTATTTCTTCTCCAACAGATATCATGAGTGTATTGGTGTCCAAGAGTAAACAGAGCTATTATACTTATTGATAAACCAGACAAATTTAACAATTTAATCACTATCAAATTGATGCATGGGATAAAAGGGGTTACAGTGCAAGGGGTTTGTAAATATATTTTATTCAACTACAATGTATGACTTTGCAGTGCATTCTACATAGGAGAATATCATAGTTTCTTTCCAAACCACTACAGTGACACATACATCTTTATATTGGGAGACACTCTTTTGTTCTTCCATACTTCTTCTGGTGGACTCCTTCAAGTTGACCTTTGTTGAACTCCCCAAATCAAAACATAAACAAAAGAAAATGTCTGCCTTCAATCAGTGAGCACTCCACTTATAACATTTGGTCTCAATCTTTATTACTTTCATGAATTAGGAAAAGATTTCTTCGAGTATGTACTTCAATGTTTATAGAATGCAACTGTTATTTTATTTTGAGGTATTTTATTGTAAAAATTTTGTTCTCTTACTTATGCCATAGCAGACTTTCAGGTGGTGCTATTTACACATGGCAGCAGTTCCATGGCAAATTTCAGTTTCCACATGTTCTATGTTTCATTCCAAGCATTTTAGTATATAATTTATTGGGGTTATTCATTTTGGGCCTTTTTCAGACTTGAAGGAAAATTACATGAAATTTGACCAAAGTTAGGTTGGATGTCCCCTTAAACACCACAATAGACCATTACAACTCTTTTGAGCAATATTAAATAGGGCTAGTTTGGGCTATTTTCAGAGACATATGACAGATTTTAACAGCAACCGCAAACATGCTTATTTTACCATGACCGTCAGATTGCGGAAGTGATTCTATTTAGAAATAAAACATAAGAAATGCACCAAACTGCCATGTCTCCCACAGAATTTTGGAAGGACAACTTGAATTTTGCCCCCAATGTAAGCCAAGGTGACTTTAGGAATGACAAGGTGACTTCTTCGCCCTAGTCATCCACTCGGTTGACCCCTGCCAACCTAAGGATGCTGCATACCAAATATCAAAAGATTCTGATGGGCAGATTGGAAGAAGAAGATTTTTAAAGAATATTCCTCATATTGCACTAATCTGAACATCTGGGCTCCCATAGAGAGCCCAAATATGGACCCAGGGATTTGATTTCAACAAACAAGTGAATGAATCTTCCAAAGATGTCATATGTGAAATATGAAAGCCTTTGGCGCAGTGGTGTGGGAGAAGAAGATTCTTTAATGTTTTTCCCATTACTCACCATGTTAAAAAATGATGACTCAGCTGGAAAAGAACCCTATGATAAAACTGATGGCAATTTTTTTTTTGACCTTTCCTTTCTGCTGTTCCTAAGGAAGCTTCAACCAAAATAAAAATTCTTTTGGAGATACGAGAGTTTTAAATGTTTCCTATTTTTAGCTCCTGTGGTTCCCAGGAAGAGATGGGAAAAATATTTTTGGCATAAATTAGGTACTTACGACCCAATAAGCCCTCATATCAAATTTGGTTCAAATCAGCCTCTCAGTTCGGAAAACAGAAATTTTGGTACAATTCATAGGAAGCCCAAATATGAACCCAGGGACTTGGCTTGAACAAACCTGAATCTCCCACCCCCCCCCCCCCCCCCCCCCACCCCCTAAGGATGCTGCATACCAAATATCAAAACATTCCGACTGCTGGATCTGAAGAAGAAGATTTTTAAAGAAAATTCCTCATTTTGAACCAAGTTATAGTTCGGGTTCCCACAGAGAGCCCAAATATCAACCCAGGGACTTGGCTTGAACAAACTTGAATCTCACTCCCATAAGGATGCTGCATACCAAATGTCAAAACATTCTGCCTGCTGGATCTGAAGAAGATTTTTAAAGAAAATTCCTCATTTTGAACTAAGTTATAATTCTGGCTCCCACAGTGAGCCCAAATATGAACCCAGGGACTTGGCTTACCAAACTTGAATATAACCCCCCTAAGGATGCTGCATACCAAATATCAAAAGATTCTGATAGGTGGATCTGAAGAAGAAGATTTTTAAAGAATATTCCCCATACTGCACTAATTTAAACATTTGGGCTCCCATAGAGAACCCAAATATGAATCCAGAAATTTGATTTCAATAAACATGTGAAACAATCTTCCAAAGATGTTATATGTGAAATCTGAAAGCTTTTGGAGCAGTGGTTTGGGAGAAGAGTATTAAATGTAATCCCCATTACACATAGTGTTAAAAAATGCTGACTCAAAGTCCCGAAAAAGTATCCTATGATAAAAGTGATAGCAATTTTTTTGGATCATTCCATTCTGTTGGTCTTAAGGAAGCTTCACACTACATAAAAATTCTCAGTGCTGTGTAGTTTTGGAGATATGGGTGTTTTAAAGTTTTTCTATTTTTAGCTCCTGCTGTTCCCATGGGGCGACGGGAAACTTTTTTGGCATAAATTAAGTACTTATGACCCAATAAGCTCTCGTATCAAATTTGGTTCAAATGAGCCTCTTGGTTTGGAAAAAAGAAATTTTGGGCGTGTCAAAAATTCTTGCCCCTTCCATAACGATGGCAAATATAGCCCCACAAACTTCTCTTGAACAAATCTGAGTCTACACCTCAAATGGAAGCTGCACACCAAATATCAAGTCTCTGCTGCTGCTGGTTCATGAGAAGAAGATTTTTTAAAATTTAGGCACACTTTTTGGGTGTGGCTCTATGGAGGGGTGGGGCAACTTGATTTGAACAAACTCAAAATGCGATGTCATAACAACCAACCATCTCAAATTTCACTTAAATTGGTTCAACGGTTTAGGAGAAGATGCAAACAACATGTTCACAGACGATGGATGGTGAGTGATCAATATAACCCACCCTGACTTTCACTCAGGTGAGCTTATAACTCGTAGACTTTGCTAAAGGAATCTAGTTCACATGACAGTTTGGCAGTCATGGTTGACCGATCATGACCAAAATACGACAGCCTCATCTAGACATTATACAGAGTCAACCCACCAAGTTACAATAAAATCCCTTCATAAATACGACCTGCTCAGGCTTCGGGCCTGCCATCACAGTTGACTGATCGCGACCAAAAGGGGATGTTCTCTTATAGACATCATACAGAGTCATCCTACCAAGTTACAATGAAATCCCTTAATAAATAAGACCTGTGGACAGTGCTAAAGGTTTTCAAGTTTCAGGCTCTCGCAGCGGTCACGGTTGACTGATCACGACCAAAAATGAAAGTGTCAATGACACTGTAGCTCAACTTGTCAAGACATGTACATGTTTAGTATGTGACACAGCAATGACAAACATCTAGGTAATGACCTGATAACAAAGGTACATATAAAGTATTGTAATAGCCTGTACATAAATACTGATCGTAGCCTGTAACAAATGTATAGATAAAGTATTGTAAAGGTGGGTGACAGTCAGATGCTAAACTAGAAAAAAATCTTTGAGTCCCAGAGTGGGTCTGACTGAACCCCAAAATATTTGTTCTCATAGCACAGTGATAACAAAGGCACCCCAAAACACACTCATTCCTGTCCCAAGGTGAAAACAAAGGTACCCAAGAAGTTTTGTGAAGATCAGTTCATAAATACGAGCTGCATAGAAGTTGTGACAAAAAACTGATTGGACCTAATTTCGGTACAAAATGGCCACTGGCAGCCATCTTGAAGTTTGGACCGCACTCAGAAACACTCGTTCTCGTCCCAAGGTGATAACAAAGGTACCCAAGAAGTTTCGTGAAGATCGGTTGATAAATACAGCCTCCAGCCCGAGCCGTATTGACATGTGCACTTACACTGTATAAGTAGCACAAAATAAATCAAAATTCATCTAATTTGCATAATTTCTGCACGAGAAAAAAACCCGTATTGTATGTGACGTATTCCATTTTACTAAACATTCATACAAAAATTTATTCAAATCAGAACTTTCATACAGAAGAAGAAATATTTTTCCCGTCTCTTCCTGGGAACCACAGGAGCAAAAGACTGATTGCACTAATTTTGGTACAAAATGGCTGCTGGTGGCCATCTTGAATTTCGGACCACATCCAAAAACACCCTTTCTCATCCCATAGTGATAACAAAGGTACTCAAGAAGTTTCGTAAAGATCGATTCATAAATACGGCCTCTAGCCTGAGCCGTATAGAAGTTGTGTACAAAAAACTGATTAGACCTAATTTAGGTACAAAATGGCCACTAACAGCCATCTTGAATTTTGGACCGCACTCAGAAACTCTCGTTCTCATCCCAAGGTGATAACAGAGGTACCCAAGAAGTTTCGTGAAGATCGGTTGATAAATACAGCCTCTAGCCCGAGCCGTATTGGCATTTGCACTTACAGTGCTGAAAGTTACACTAAATACATCAAAGTTAGTCTAATTTGCATAAATTACGTACAAGAAAAAAACCCGTATTATATGTGATGTATCCCATGGTACTAAACATTCATACAAAAAATTATTCAAATCAGCACTTTCATATGGATGTTCTGTGCAAAAATCTGATTTCACCTAAGTCTGTACAAAATGGCTGCCAGCGGCCAACTTGAATTTCGGATCGAACCCCAAAACACACGTTCTCGTCCCATGGTCATAACAAAGGTACCCAAGAAGTTTCGTAAAGATCGGTTCATAAATACGGCCTCTAGCCCGAGGCTTATTGAATTGTTGACGGACAGACGGACGACTGGCCATGGCATAAGCTCAAATTTGGCTTCGCCAAAGTTGAGCTAATGAACATTCTCATCTAGACATTATATGAAGTCATCCTACCAAGTTACAATGAAATCCCTTCATAAATACGATGACCTGTAGACTGCACGAAAGGTTTTCGGGTTTTGAGCTCTCACAGTCAACACGGTTGTCTGGTGGCGACCAAAAGGGGACTTTCTCATCTAGACGTTATATAGAGTCATCCTACCAACAAAGAAATTCCTTCATAAATATGACCTGTGAACTGTGCTAAAGGCTCTCAGGTTTCAGGCTCTTACAGTCATCAAGGTTGACCAATTGCGACCAAAAGGGGATGTTCTCATCCAGACATGACCTCGAACCTGCATATGAAATTTCTTGCAAGAACTGCCTGTGTCAAACAAAATGTGAAGAGACTGACAGACTTCCGCTCGCATGGTGGTAATAGCTTATCTTGACTTTGAAATAATTACAAACATAAATAAGAGGCTCCAAGGGGTCTTAATCGCTCACCTGCCAAAGTGGTTCAAAGGAGTATTTGGGGTCATATTCAGCTTGACATGGTTCATCAACACTACAAAGGAATGAAGTCATGAAAGGCAAATTTTATGGAAAAACACTAAAGAATGGATTTGAACAAACCTGAACCTAACATGCCCCCCCCCCCCCCCCCTCCCCCCTGAAAAGTAGAGAGCCCAAATAAAAAGCCCGGGACTTAAATTGAACAAATTGAATCTGATCCCCCTTGAGATGTTATATACCAAATAAGAAAGAATTCTGACCAGTGGATCTGAAGAAGGAGGTTTTTAAAGAAATGTCCTCACATTGTATTAAGTTAAACTTTGGGCTCAAACAGGGTGCCCAAATATTAACCCAGAGACGTGATTTGAACAAATTTGAAGCTGACCCACCTAGAGATGTTGGGATACCAAATGTGAAAGGATTCTGATTGGTGGATCTGAAGAAGAAGATTTTAAAAGAAATTTCCTCATACTGCACTAAGTTCAAATTTGGGCTAGCATAGGAAGCCCAAATATTAACCCAGGGTCCAGATTTGAACAAACTTGAATCTGACCCTCCTAGAGATGTTTTATACCAAATATGAAAGGATTCTGACTGGTGGATCTGAAAAAGAAGATTTTTAAAGATATTTCCAGTTTTTGCACTAAGTTAAAATTTGGGCTCCCATAGGGAGGCCCAAATATCAACCCAGGGCCTAGGTTTGAACAAACTTGAATCTGACCCTCCTAGAGATGTTGTATACCAAATATGAAGACATTCTGATTACAGGGACTAAAGAAGAAGATTTTTTTTAAAATTCCTCATATTGTACTAAGTTGAACAATTTGAACAAACCTGGAACTGACCCACCCCAAGATGTTGTATACCAAATATGAAAGGATTGTGACTGGTGAATCTGAAGAAAAAGTTTTAAAGACATTTCCTCATATTGTACTAAGTTAAGAGCCCCAAATATAAACCCAGGGACTCGATTTGAACAAACTTCAATCTGCCCCCCCCCCCCCCCCCCCCCCTCCTATAGATGTTGTATGCCCAAAATGAAAGGATTCTGACTGGTGGATCT
The DNA here is from genome assembly GCA_031216915.1 of Pictodentalium vernedei. Lineage (NCBI taxonomy): Eukaryota > Metazoa > Mollusca > Scaphopoda > Dentaliida > Dentaliidae > Pictodentalium > Pictodentalium vernedei. The sequence goes on along the minus strand of CM062297.1, from coordinate 483,263,623 downwards.
GAAGAAAAAGATTTTTTAAAGAAATTTCCTCAAATTGCACAAAGTTAAATAGAGAGCACACATACTAACTCAGGGACCCGATTTGTACAAACTTGAATCTGACCCCTCTAGAGATGTTGTATACCAAATATGAAAGGATTCTGATGGGTGAATCTGAAGAAGAAGATTTTTAAAGAAATTTCCTCAAATTGCACGAAGTTAAACTTTGGGCTCCAATAGAGAGCCTAAATTCTAACTCATGGACCCGATTTGTACAAACTTGAATCTGACCCCTCCTAGAGATGTTGTATACCAAATATGAAAGCATTCTGACTGGTGGAGCTGAAGAAGAAGATTTTTAAAGAAATTTCCTCATATTTCACTAAGTTAAAATTCGGGCTCCTACAGGGAGTCCAATTATTAACCCACAGACTCGATTTGAACAAACTTGAATCTGACCCCCCTAGAGATATCTAAATTTTATAGTAAATTTCCTTTCTTATTATACCTACCGCAATTGTTTACTACAGGCTTGCACTACAGTGGAAGTCCCTAACTCGGATAAAATACTCTCTATTTTGTCTTTCCCAAGCAAGTTGGGAAAGAAAAGTGGTGCAAAAGCACCAATGAAAATAAGCCAAAACTGGGTCGAGTGCAACCGGCGCAGACCCAGTACGGGACGCTCTCTCCCAAGTACAACTCCACGACTTCCGTTGCCAGTGCGCATATACCGTCTCTAAAGACTCATTTTTTTTGAATCCGTAAACGTTAGAGTTATGTGATCAGCGGGGAGGAAAGATTCTTTACCCGTAAAGAAGACGGGAGGGCCTCCATGTAAACAATTGTGGTAGGTATAATAAGAAAGGAAATTTACTATAAAATTTAGATTTCTTATCAACCTACTCACAATTGTTTACTACAGGCTGAATAGACAAAAGGCTGGAGGGAATCGCATAACCAACCCCCACATAACCCTAGTGCACTGGAACCGTGAAGTAGAAGGAAGAGGTCCCGAGGCTTATCAACCATAATGTCGCAATCATTGGTAAAGGACAATGAAAAGAGACATATGAGCCTGTGTGACACACAGACAGAAAAAGGGCAGTAACAGCACAAGGCTGAAACTGACCTTCAAGAAGCCTAATGGCTATGGCAGACAACAGCCTGAGCAGAAGAAAGAGGACCCAGGGCAAAAAGGTCCTCCGATTGCTCCTGCAACTGGCGCAAATAAAAGGTGGAGAAAGTAGAAGCATTTCTCCAGTAGGCTGCCTGCATAACATCCGACAACTTGACGGAGTTAGAATAAGCCCAAGAGGTAGACAGTGCCCGCACCTCGTGGGCAGAAATACGATTGGTAATACAATCGCCAGCTGCTAAACGACTATAAGCCGTATGAATAGCAAGACAAATCCATCGAGAAATGGATTGAGGAGAGATCTTCTGTCGACCCGGAATGAGAGACAGAAAAAAACGTTTTCTGCCTTTCCGTATGAAGCGTGTCCGATCAAGATAAATGCGAATAGCACGGACCGGACACAGCAAAGGGCGAGTACCCTCAACAGAGGGAAGAGCCCTGATACAGATAGGAGGAGGAGTAGTATCTGGTAACTGATTCTTAGCCAAAAAGGAGCAATCAGTGGTAAAAGTAACACTGTTGGGAGAGCTCCTAAAAAAGGCCGGGTCAACCGAGAGGGCGTGAAGCTCACTAACCCGTCTGGCAGAAGCAAATGCCATCAGAAAAGCCGTCTTATATGTGAGAAAATGCATATCCACCTGGGATAAAGGTTCGAACGGCGCCCCCCCCCCCCCCCCCCCCCCCCCCCCCCCCCAAGCAAAGCAGTACCCACGAAAGATTCCATCGTGGAGTAAGCTGCAAAGTCCGAGGCCTTTTCAAAGAAAAGTGCCGAACAAGCTTGGAGAGGTAAGGATTAGTGCCGATACGACGCTTCCCCACATAAGAAAAAGTCTCTGAAAGCATAGACCTGTAATCCTTGATGGTAACAGGCTGGAGACCCCGAGAATCAAACAGATATACCAGAAACTCCGCAATCTGTGAAATCGAAGGATTGGCATAATCAACAAAGTGATCAGCACACCATCGACAGAAGACCTTCCATTTAGCTGCATAAGCTAAACCAGTGGAGTGCCTCCTTGAAGAAGAAATGCACTCCACTGCTCGTCTCGAAAAACCTCTACGGAGGAGACAGGACCTGACAAAAGATATGCGTGAAGGCACAACGAAGTCGGGTCGACGTGAAACCTCCTCGGGCGACCTTGACAAAGAAGGTCGCAACGTAGCGGGAGACGTGCCGGAACCGCCGCCATCAGGGAGCGGAGCTGATTGATCCACACCCGCTGAGGCGACAGGGGAGCGATCAGAATGATTCGACAACTGCAGGTTAGAATTTTGGTGAGAACCTGAGGAAGAATCGGAACCGGCGGGAAGGCGTAGCCGACTGGACCATTCCAATCGAGTGACAGAGCGTCCACGGCAAAAGCCAGAGGATCTGGACACGGGGACACGAAAGTGTCCACCTGATGGTTCCAACGAGTCGCAAAAAGGTCGATGTGGGGACGTCCCCAGAGATCGCAAAGCGACTGGAACACTGCCCTGTGAAGCATCCACTCGGTGGAAATAACCCTGCCCTGTCGGGACAGGGAGTCAGCTAGGACGTTCAGACGACCGGGAATGTGACGAACAACCACTCCGGCATGAACATCCTGAGCGAGCAGTAGAAGATCCCGAGCTAACTCGTACATCGGAAGCGAGTGCGTGCCGCCCTGGTTCCGAATGTAAGCAACCACTGTCGAATTGTCGGATAGTAGAAGGACCTGGCGATTCGACAGGTGAGGGATCCACTGCCTGAAACTCAGAAGAAGAGCAAGAAGCTCCTTCTGGTTGATGTGTAGAGCTGCTTGATCCTGGTCCCACATCCCGTGTAGGGAAAGACCGAGAGGATCCAACGTCGCACCCCATCCGAGATCGCTGGCATCTGCCGTCAGAACGCGATCGGACGTGGGTAAGTCCAGTGGAACACCCTGCGTAATCCACTGAACATCTGTCCAGGGAAGAAGGTGAGGATACAGAAAGTCCGGAAACGGAAGCACCTGATCCAGAGAATCTACATTCGGCCTCCAACGACTGAGCAGAAAGTGTTGGAGAGGTCTGACATGCAGCCGACCTAGAGGAATGAGATCCGTCACCGAACCGCAGAGACCGATCAGCCGGAGAAAACTCTGAGCGGTCGTGGACCTGGACTGGGACAGAGTCAGAGCAAAAGCTGAGAGAATCACAGCCTTGGCCTGGGGAACAGCCACCAAATTGAATTTGGTTTGGAAAGACATCCCCAGATGGAAGGGACCAGGTCCGACTTCTCCTCGTTGACTCTAAATCCTAGCGACGTGAGCAAGCTCAACAGAGTGGCGACATCCGATTCCAGTAAGGCAGCATTGGAATGCCTCTGGAGGATATCGTCCAGATATGCCGAAGTAGTCAACCTGGACTATGTGCGATGGAATGCTATCACATGCGACATCAGTCTGGTGAACGCCCAAGGAGCCAGGTTGAGGCCGAAAGGCATGGCCTTGAACTGGTAAACTCGCCCCAGAAAAGCGAACCTGAGATACTTCCGTGACGCCCGATGCATCGGAACGTGGAAGTAAGCGTCTCGCAGGTCGATGCTGGCTGCGAAATCTCCCTGGTGAATTGATTGGCGGACCGACCTGAAAGTCTCCATGCTGAACTTGGGAGCAATGATAGACTGGTTCAGGATACTCAGATCGATAACCGGTCGGAGTCGGCCGTCCTTCTTCGGCACCAAGAACAAGCGGGAATAGAAACCCACTGACTGAACGTTCTTGGCGACCTCGATCGCCCCCTTTGCCAGGAGATTGGCAATCTCCGTGGACAAAAGTTCCCGACGTAAAACGTCTGAAGGAACTGTGGTTGGAAGAGGCACCCTTGACAGAGTGGGGTGCCGTCGGAAGGATATGCGCAGCCCGGACCGAACAACATCTAACACCCATGGATCGCATGTGATGGTGGTCCAATGGTCTGCGAACTCTGCTATCCTTCCTCCAACCTGGGACGAGTCGAGGTGAGGACCTTCATTTCGAGCCCCGACGAGGCCCGCGAGAGGAGAAACCACCTCCTCTGCTAAATGAAGAATCCTGAGACTTCCCTCGATTCTGCTGACCCCTAACTTTACCCCGTGAGTAAGAAGTAGAGGCGGCGGCAGAAGGACCAGCATTTTGCTTCACAGAGGAAGCAGAAGGGTACTTGTTAGGCTTGGAACGGCCCTTGCCTCCCCGAGAAGGCTGATCAAGCTGACGAAACAGCAGCTGATCTTTGGAATGACGTAGGATGTCATCCCGGACCGTCGACACGGAACCATGGAAAAGTTGCGGACCTGCCAAAGAAGCAGATCGAAGAGTAGCACGCTGCTCCTCGGGAAGGGATCGTCCTGTGTCCAGCACAGCATCCCTTCGAACTAATTCCAAATTAGCCATGTTACAGGCATGCGTGTGAGTAAGGTGCATAAGCGCCTTGGACAGCACACGCAAAGGAGCCTGTACCTCGTCAAACTTATCTGGAGGCAGATAAGCAGCCAAAGCTGAGACGACGTGATCTGAGAGAGAAAGCATGCCAAGCATCTCTCTAGATAAGCCCAACGTGGACTCCAGAGTCGTCATTGGAATGACGGCAGACTTGGGCTTGGAAAGCCCGAGGGAAGTGGAGTCCTGATCCAGAACCGTCAAAGCCTGGCAGACTGACGGATTGGAGGAATCGTAGGAACGATAACGCACAGGAGGCAAAAAGGTGTCAACCCTGGTGAAGAACGAAGTCTTCAAAGCCTTGGAATTCAGCTTGGCATCCAATGCTGAAAAAGCTTCAACCACCTGTACCGACTGGCACGGTCGAAGGCGCCCAGAAGCAGGTTGCTCCATAGGCTGTTGGCGCGCGACCGATGATCGCGGCCAGGCTGACACTGTCGGCTGGTTAGCAGGTTTGAGCTCAGGCAGAAACCCAAACACAAAGTCAAGAGCCGCCCCCAAGTCCAAAGACTGCTGGCCCTCGACCTCAAGCATGTCGGACTCCTCCCCAGAGTCAGAAGACACATAGCCCATCGTGGGCAAACCAGCCGACGCCTCCCATGGTGTCGGGACACCAGAGGAATCGGAAACCGGCCTGTTTCCAATCCCGGGAGGCGGCGCCATAGGAGGCGCCGGGAAACCACCCATAGCCTCGCTGGAAGCAACAGGAAGGCTCTTAGAAAGAACCTGAGTGAGTAAGGAGAGGGCCTCCCTAAGCTCACTGCCTGTACCGACCGGTTCGACAGGGGAGCGAACCGGCAAAGTGGCTTCACCTCTGACCTTCTTAACCAGCGAAGGGTCACGATCCTCCAAAACACCCGACGCGAGACGACGGGCGGCAGCCAAAACATCTGAAGGCAGACGTGTATAGGGGTACGATGCACCCCGAGGATCAATATTGCGAGAACTCATGAGAGTCACCGCGGACCTCTGCGGGGCAGAAGGTCCAGGCTGCACAAAAGGCGTTGGTCCCCCAAAACTGGCCGTATGACCAGAGTGAGTAGACGGAAACGCCACAGAGTCCATAGTGTTTCCACTACGAACATCCGAATCCAAAGACACAACTGCGGTGCTCGACGGCGAAGAGACCACAGCGATGGGCTCGGCCGGCAGCCCCTTCCGACTTCGCCGAGTTGAAGTCAGGGAAGGCTGAGGCCGATATCCCACGTCTACAGTATCGGACAGTCCTGCAGTCCCCTGCAGCGAAAAGCCGAGGCCGGCTGAAACAGACAATGAAGCAGACGGACCAGCAGCAGCAGGGCTTGATTTAATCTGAAAATTTTGAATAGCAATTTACTATTCACCCTGGAAAATTGATTAGCAGTTGATCCAAAAGCACTTGAAACTAATAAATCTTGAATAGCAAAATTCAGAAATTGGAGAGCAAAGTGCTATGCTAATCCAGTTAAATCGAGCCCTGAGCAGTAGTAGATACGTCGAGAGTCGTTGAGGCTGGTGAAATAGTGAAGAGAGCACACCGGCTCGGCTCCGAAGGAGGAGTCACAACCATAGTGACAGCCTCAGATGTCGACTGGAGGGGGACCGTAGTCCCGGAACCAGGCATCTCTACACCAGAACACTCAACGGCTCCCGCAGTATCCACCACAGGAAAAGACTGCACATCCCCCACGGAGGAGGAATAACTCTCACCAGACAAAGTCGGCTCGGGAGGCCCCGAACGACCACGTTCTCCTTTCCCGCGGGAGCAGGAGGCACGGCCACGAGAACGAACGACACGATTTACTGATGCCCAGAAGGTGGAAGACCATGTTCCAGAGACACCACACGGCCGCTCGGCCAAACACCCATTACAGGAGGAACAAGACGAATGTACATCGTCCACATGCTTTGGCAGCAGACATTGCCCAAAAGGAATTGTCCTGGGCATGATAGAGGTGAGAGAAGCAGAGAAGGTGAGATCAGAAAACAGAACACCCCCAAAGAAGAGAGAAAGGTGACAGAAACAAAGACCCCAGATGGTCGACCGGGAACCACACAACAGGAAGACTACTCTCAAAAGAAAGAAGAAACACTGTAGGAGTGGTACCCCGCTGACACCTAACTCTAACACAATTAGAAAATTTGCAAAAAAAGCATTAACAATAATTGTGAAATAATCTAAGTCCGAACCGCGTGGCCCGCGAAATTCGCGCACGACTCGAGAGAGAGCAAATAAATATACATTATGGACATATAATAGAAAAGAGAATATATAAAAGACTGTTCCTGAGAATACAAAGGATACACTGTGGTATAATGAATCAGGAATCATCAAACATCGAGCTGGTGGAACACTGATAAGCGTGCAAGCTGGTGGAACACTGATAAGCGTGCAAAAACATCTCGACACGAAGCAGATTTTAAAAAGAAATGAGTCTTTAGAGACGGTATATGCGCACTGGCAACGGAAGTCGTGGAGTTGTACTTGGGAGAGAGTGTCCCGTACTGGGTCTGCGCCGGTTGCACTCGACCCAGTTTTGGCTTATTTTCATTGGTGCTTTTGCACCACTTTTTTTCCCAACTTGCTTGGGAAAGACAAAATAGAGAGTATTTTATCCGAGTTAGGGACTTCCACTGTAGTGCAAGCCTGTAGTAAACAATTGTGAGTAGGTTGATAAGAAATTATATACCAAATATCAAAAGATTCTAAATGATGGTTCTGGAGAAGAAGATTTTTTTAATTTGTTAACAAAATGTATGGGTGCTATCAGAGTAATGATGCCCTTTGTGGTGCTCCCTGTGGGCACGGCAAGGTTATTTGTACAAACTTGAATTGACCTATGATAAGGAACATGCACACCAAATTTGGTTCAATTTGGTCCAGTAGTTTGGGAGGAGAAGTCGATAATGTAAAGTTCACAACGGACGATGACAGATGGCAAGTGATAAGTTAAGCTCCCTTCGGTGAGCTAAAAATAGAATAAAAAAATGACCGCCCACATGCAATTTTACAAAAATTGGCCTGTTAAACAGAAGATCAACTTTGTGGGGCCTAATTTTTTAATCCTTAAGGCTTGGTTAATTTTCCAGACTTTATTTGTCTAATAGCTTAGCAGTGATTTCTAGCCGAGTCAAGAGGCACCCAAGACTTGACAAGAAACCACTGCCAAGGTAATTTGCTTTTTGTCCACATGACCTCTTCTCCTATGTCAAAGTGCCTTTTTGAGACTCCAATATTTGTCAAAGTCAGATTACGGTAACAATCAGCTGTCAGACTTTCCAGCTTCTTAAACTGGCACAAGCAGAATTAGCAGCGGTTGAAAGTAAGCTCAAATTTTAACTTAGTTCAGTATGAGGAATATTCTTTAAAAATCTTTTTCTTAAGATCTACCCTTCAGAATCTGTTGGCAACATCCTCATGGGGGGCAGATTCAAGTTTGTTCATATTGAGGCACTTTTTTACTTATCGTAGTGGCACGTGATTTATTGAGCTGGGCAGTACACTTTGGTCATGTTTATTTATTGGTGTATAAGATCACATACTTATGCACAATGGCCAATCATGACTGCGACAGTTTTACAGGTGGAGGAAGCTGGATAACCCAGAGAGAACCACTGAGCATCGACGAGCAACTGTCAGCTCTTCAACATTCTAACTCTGTTCAAGCTCCGCTCAAGCAGGGTTACGGTGGTTGAAGACATGTGCACCATCGACATGCAGTACGCCTTAGTACATGACGTCATCGTGCCCCCATGTAGGCAGCCGGAATAAAAAACCCTTGCTCAAGGATACAACGTGGGTTGTCTCGGATGGGGATCGAACTCAGGACCTCTAGCACAGAAGTCCAACAGTCTACAACTGAGCCACTGCATTCCCACTTTGGTCATATAAAAGCTTTTATCGAGAGAAGTTTGTTTTTTGTTGAGGCTTAATGACACTTTCAAAAGCCAGGGTCAATTTGTGTAAGACAATTTTATGGGTGGAGAAAGGATGAATACACAGATAGAACCATTCAGTAGTGGCAAATAACTTGTGAGACTCACCAGCAAAAGCAGGCAAGTGTACCATCAATGTGATGTAGACTTAGCACTGTTTTCCCTCTTGGTCAATTAGGATTTAGGGTTGCTATTTCTTTCTCTGAAAGAGAAAACAATATTAGAATCAGGGAATAAAATACTTTTTATAATTCTGAATAGCAAATTGCCCAACAAGGAATAAAAAATGTACAACGGTCCTGAGAAATTGCAGGTATGTCATCTCAAAAGCAAACAGAGAATATCAACTGGACTGCTCACCTGTCGTGAGCATGTCAAAATTTCCTGTCAGCTTTTCTTTCTACTACACTGAGTCATCTCGTCTCCAAAAAAGATGCAAGTGTCAATGACACTGTAGCTTAACTTGTCTGTGTGTTGTGTTTGATGAAAAGGATAATGTTCAATGTTTATGAAAGGATTATGAAGTAAGACAAGAATTGTGATAATTGGGAATATGTTAATTTCTGTTCCCTGTATGCTATGTTTTTAATGAAAGTGTCAATGAAAGTGTCAATGATGCTGTAGCTCAAGTGTCAATGATGCTGTAGCTTTGGACCGCATCCAGAAACTCATTCTCGTCCCAAGGTGAGAACAAAGGTACCCAAGAAGTTTTGTGAAGATCGGTTCATAAATACAGCCTCTAGCCTGAGCCGTATTGACATGTGCACTCACAATGTATAAGTAGCACTGAATAAATCAAAGTTCATCTAATTTGCATAATTTTTGCACAAGAAAAAAACCCGTACAATATGTGATGTATTCCATGTTACTAAACATTCATACAAAAATTTATTCAAATCAGACCTTTCATACAGAAGTAATCAGAACTTTCATACAGAAGTTCTGTACAAAAGACTGATTGCACTAATTTTGGAACAAAATGGCTGCTGGTGGCCATCTTGAATTTTGGACCACACCCAAAAACACTCGTTCTCATCCCATAGTGATAACAAAGGTACCCAAGAAGTTTCGTAAAGATCGGTTCATAAATACAGCCTCTAGTCTGAGCCGTATAGAAGTTGTGTATAAAAAACTGATTAGACCTAATTTCGGTACAAAATGGCCACTGGCAGCCATCTTGAATTTTAGACCACACCCAGAAACACTCGTCCTTGTCCTAAGGTAATAACAAAGGTACCCAAGACGTTTCGTGAAGATCGGTTCATAAATACAGATTCTAGCCTGAGCCGTATTGACATGTGTACTTACTGTGTGTAAGTCGCACTTAAAAAATCAAAGTTCATCTAATTTGCATAATTTCTGCACGAGAAAAAAATCTGTATTATATGTGATGTATCCCATGGTACTAAACATTCACACTAAAAATTATTCAAATCAGTGCTTTCATATGGAAGTTCTGTGCCAAAATCTGATTGCACTTAATTTTGTACAAAATGGCTGCCATCGGCCATCTTGAATTTCGCACCGCATCCCAAAACACATGTTCTCGTCCCATGGTGATACCAAAGGTACCTAAGAAGTTTCGTAAAGATCGGTTCATAAATACGGCCTCTAGCCTGAGCCTTATTGGCATTTGTACTTGCTGTGCTGAAAGTAACACCAAACAAGAGGCACCAAGGGGCCTGAGGGTGCTCACCTGACATGGTAGCCTAAATATGAACCCAGAGAATTGATTTCAACAAGTTGCATCTGCTCCTCCTAAGAAAAGCTTATACCAAATATCCAAAGATTCTGACCAGTGGATCTAAAAAAAATAGGCCGATGAAATCGTCAGATGTGTACCCATACGCACAACTAGTAGAAAGCTGTATGACGGAGGGCCACCACGGATGCCGACATTATGTACACCAAACAAGGTATGGGTGCATATAGAAATGGATTGGAGGATTGTCTAATTTGATGGACAAAGGGTTAATATCTCCGGATAAAATTATCAGATTTACATAAAAAACTATACAGCACAGCACACCAGTAACCTGAATAAATATATAAAGTAACATGACAATTGGATTGATATTTTTTGAGTTATCTCATGCCAAAGGGATTGGAGGAATTTCAATTTGAAGGATAAAGAGTTAATATATTGGGATCAAATTATCAGATTAACACCAAAAACTATACAGCTCCGCACATCAGTAACCTGAACACAACTGTAAAGTAAATTGACAATCCAAGCAATATTTTTCAAGTTATCAAATGCCAAAGGGATTGGAGGAATTTTCAATTTGAAGAATAAGGGGTTAATATCTCAGGATTAAAATAACAGATTAACACCAAAAACTATACAGCTTGGTACATCAGTAACCTGAACACAAATATAAAGTAACTTGAAAATCCAAGCAATATTTTTCAAGTTATCGAATGCCAAAGGGATTGGAGAAATTTTCAATTTGAAAGATAAAGGGTTAATATCGCAGGATTAAATTATCAGATTTACACCAAAAACTATACAGCTCGGCACATCAGTAACCTGAACACAAATATAAAGTAACTTGACAATCCAAGCAATATTTTTCAAGTTATCGAATGCCAAAGGGATTGGAGGAATTTTCAATTTGAAGGATAAAGGGTTAATATCTCAGGATTAAATTATCAGATTTGCACCAAAAACTATACAGCTCGGCACATCAGTAACCTGAACACAAATATAAAGTAACTTGACAATCCAAGCAATATTTTTCAAGTTATCGAATGCCAAAGGGATTGGAGGAATTTTCAATTTGAAGGATAAAGGGTTAATATCTCGGGATCAAATTATCAGATTTACACCAAAAACTATACACCTCGGCACATCAGTAACCTGAACACAAATATAAAGTAACTTGACAATCCAAGCAATATTTTTCAAGTTATCGAATGCCAAAGGGATTGGAGAAATTTTCAATTTGAAGGATAAAGGGATAATATCTCGGGATCAAATCATCAGATTTACACTAAAAACTATACAGCTCGGCACATCAGTAACCTGAACACAAATATAAAGTAACTAGACAATCCAAGCAATATTTTTCAAGTTATCGAATGCCAAAAGGATTGGAGGAATTTTCAATTTGAAGGATAAAGTGTTAATATCTCCGGATTAAATTATCCGATTTACACCAAAAACTATACAGCTCAGCACATCAGTAACCTGAACACAAATATAAAGTAACTTGACAATCCAAGCAATATTTTTCAAGTTATTGAATGCCAAAGAAATGGATATGGACGCCAGACGGACAGACAGACGGACAGACGGACAGACAGACAGACGGACAGACGGACGGACAAAGGATGGACGAACGACGGATGGTCACCCCGGATGCCGGCATTATGTGTACCATACATAGTATGGGTACACATAAAAAAATGATTTTTAAAGAATATTCCTCATATTGAACTAAGTTATAATTCAGGCTCCCACAGGGAGCCCATATATGAACCCAGGGACTTGGCTTTAACAGACTTGAATCTCACCCCCCTAAGGATGCTGCACACCAAATATCAAAACATTCCGACTGCTGGATCTGAAGAAGAAGATTTTTAAAGAAAATTCCTCATTTTGAACTAAGTTACAATTCGAGCTCCCACAGTGAGTCCAAATATGGACCTAGGGACATGGCTTGAACAAACTTGAATCTCACCCCCTATGGATGCTGCATACCAAATATCAAAACATTCCGACTGATGGATCTGAAGAAGATTTTTAAAGAAAATTCCTCATTTTGAACTAAGTTATCATTCGGGCTCCCACAGTGAGTCCAAATATGGACCTAGGGACATGGCTTGAACAAACTTAAATCTCCCCCCCCCCCCCCCCCAAGGATGCTGCATACCAAATATCAAAACATTCCGACTGATGGATCTGAAGAAGATGTTTAAAGAAAATTCCTCATTTTGAACTAAGTTATAATTCGGGCTACCACAGTGAGACCAAATATGAACCCAGGGACTTGAACAAACTTGAATCTCCCCCCCCCCCCCTCCCCCCCCCCCCTCCCCTAAGCATGGTGCATACCCAATATCAGAAGATTCTGCCTGCTGGATCTTGAGAAGATTTTCAAAGAAATTTATCTGAAAAAGTTCAAATTTGGGCCCAATTTGAATAAACTTGAATCAGATCCACCCCACAATGTTGCATACCAAATATCAAAAGATTCTGCCTGCTGGATCTGGAGAAGAAAATTTTTTAAGAAATTTGCCTGAAATGCACTAAGTTCGAATTCGAGCTTCTATAGTGAGCACAAATATGAATCTAGGAAGCCGATTTGAACAAACTTGAATAAGATCCACCCCCACAATGTTGCATACCAAATATCAAAAGATTCTGCCTGCTGGATCTTGAGAAGAAGAGTTTTTAAGAAATTTGCCTGAAATGCACTAAGTTCGAATTCGAGCTTCTATAATGAGCCCAAATATGAATCTAGGGAGCCGATTGGAACAAATTTGCATCAGATCCATCCCACAATGTTGCATACCAAATATCAAAAGATTCTGCCTGCTGGATCTGGAGAAGAAGATTTTTTAAGAAATTTGCCTGAAATGTATGAAGTTAAAATTTGGGCTCCTATACTGAGCCCAATATAAACCCAGGGGGCCGATTTGAACAAACTTGAATCAGATCCACGCCACAATGTTGCTTACCAAATATGAAAAGATTCTGCCTGCTGGATCTGGAGAAGAAGATTTTTTAAGAAATTTGCCTGAAATGCACTAAGTTCGAATTCGAGCTTCTATAGTGAGCCCAAATATGAATCTAGGAAGCCGATTTGAACAAATTTGAATCAGATCCACCCCACAATGTTGCATACCAAATATCAAAAGATTCTGCCTGCTGGATCTGGAGAAGAAGATTTTTTAATAAATTTGCCTGAAATGCACTAAGTTCGAATTCGGGCTTCTACAGTAAGCCCGAATATGAATCCAGGAGGCCGATTTGAACAAACTTGAATCAGATCCACCCCGCAATGTTGCATACCAAATATCAAAAGATTCTGCCTGCTGGATCTGGAGAAGAAGATTTTTTACGAAATTTGCCCGAAATGCACTAAGTTCGAATTCAAGCTTCTATAGTGAGCCCAAATATGAATCTAGGGAGCTGATTTGAACAAACTTGAATCAGATCCACCCCACAATGTTGCATACCAAATATCAAAAGATTCTGCTTGCTGGATCTGGAGAAGAAGATTTTTTAAGAAATTTGCCTGAAATGCACTAAGTTCGAAATCAGGCTCCTATACCGAGCCCAAATATGAACCCAGGGGGCCAATTTGAACAAACTTGAATCAGATCCACCCTACAATGTTGCATACCAAATATCAAAAGATTCTGCCTGCTGGATCTGGAGATGAAGATTTTTTAATGTTTTTCCCATTGCCTACAGTGTTAAAAAGTGCTGACTCAGCACTTTTTCAAAGTCCTGAAAAAAGTACCTTGTGATCAATCCGATAGGTTTTTTTTTTAACCATTCTATTCTACTGGATAAAAGTAAGCTTTATACAAAATAAGAATTCTCTGTGCCGTGTAGTTTTGGAGATGTGGCAGTTTTAAGGTTTTTCCTATTTTTAGCTCCTGAGGTTCCCACGGGGCAATGAGAAAAATTTTTTTTTGCATCAATCAACTACTATTGACCCATTATCATCTCATATCAAATTTGGTTCAAATCAACCTCACGGTTCAGAAAATAGAAATTTTAGGCGTGGCCAAAATTTTTGCCCCTCCCATAACGAAGGCAAATAATGCCCGACAAACTTCTCTTGAACAAACTTGATTCTAAACCTCCAAAGGACTCTGTATACCACATATCAAGTCTCTGCTACTGGTGGTTCATTAGAAGAAGATTTTTAAAAAAATTGGCCATTTTTTCCCCACACCTCTGCTCAATATGAGCTGAAACCTAATTTGGATAAAAATAAAAATGCCCCTATATAACCACCACTTACATGAAATTTAATTAAAATGTGGCCAGTGGTTTAGGAGAAAGAGGCTCAAACACCACCTTTGCGCAAGACGACGGACGACGGATGAACGACGGACCAAGAGTGATAAGAAAAGCTCACCCTGACTTTCAGTCAGGTGAGCTAAAAACATCAAAATTAGTCTAATTTGCATAATTTTCGCACAAGAAAAAAACCTGTATTATATGTGATGTATCCCATGGTACTAAACATTCATACAAAAAATTATTCAAATCAGAGCTTTCATGTGGAAGTTCTGCGCAAAAATCTAATTGCCCCTAATTTTGAACAAAATGGCTGCCAGTGGCCATCTTGAATTTCAGACCGGACCCCAAAACACTCGTTCTCGTCCCACGGTGATAACAAAGGTACCCAAGAAGTTTCGTAAAGATCGGTTCATAAATGCGGCCTCTAGCCCAAGCCGTATTGGCATTTGCACTGACAGTGCTGAAAGTAACACCAAATAAATCAAAGTTAGTCTAATTTGCATAATTTACGCACGAGAAAAAAACCTGAATGATATGTAATGTATCTCATGGTACTAAACATTCATACAAAAAATTATTCAAATCAGAGCTTTCATATGGAAGTTCTGTACAAAAAACAGATTTCTGCATTGTCGGTACAAAATGGCGGCTGGCAGCCATCTTGAATTTTGGACTGCACCCAAAACACTCGTTCTCGTCCCACGGTCATAACAAATGTACCCAAGAAGTTTCGTAAAGATCGGTTCATAAATACGGCCTCTAGCCCGAGCCGTATCCAATTGCTGACGTACGGACAGACAGACAGATGGACGACGGGCCATGACAAAAGCACAAATTTGGCTTCGCCAAAGTTGAGCTAATAAAAATAATATGAGGTGTACACTGTACTAAAGAGCTGAGGGGTGGGTTAATGTGAACCTCACAGTTAATGTATGTGGCCCTCACAGTGTCAACGAAAGTTACCAAGTTACAGCGAAATTATTCCAAAACGAGTCATCCTATCAAGTTCCATTGAAATCCCTTCTAAATATGGCCTGTAGACTGTGCTAAAGGTTTTTGGGCTTCAGGCCTGTGAAACCATGACGGTTGACCGATTGCAACTAAAAGCGTAGTATGTCCTCATCTCGACATTATACTGAGTCATTCTACTTAGTTACAATGAAATCCCTTCACAAATACGACCTGTAGTCTGTACTAAAGTTTTTCGGGTTTTGGGCTTGGGAAGCCATCATGGTTGAATGATCGCGACCAAAAGGGGAAGATGTCATCTGGGCATCATCTGGAGTGATCCTACAAAGTTACAATGAAATCCCTTCATAAATATGACCTGCAGAATGTGCTCAAGGTTTTTGGGCTTCGGGCTCCTGAAGCCATCACAGTTGACCAATCACGACCAAAAGGGGATGTCATCATCTAGGCATTATATGGAGTCAACCTAACAAGTTACAATGAAATCCTTCCATAAATATGACCTGTAGACTATGTTAAAGGCTTTTGGGCTTGGGGCTCGGGCAGCCATCAAGGCTGAATGATTGCGACCAAAAGGGGATGTTCTCATCTAGACATTATTTGGAGTCATCCTACCAAGTTACAATGAAATCCCTTCATAAATATGACCTGTAGACTGTGCTAAAGGCTTTTGGCTCCGGGCCCCTGCAGACGTCACAGTTGCCCAATCGCATCCAAAAGGGGACGTTCTCATCTAGACACTATATGAAGTCAACCTACCAAGTTACAATGAAATCCCTTCATAAATATGACCTGTAGACTGTGCTAAAGGTTTTCGGGCTTCGGGCAGCCATCATGGTTGAATGATCGCAACCAAAAGGGGATGTTGTCATCTGGACATCATCTGGAGTGATCCTACAAAGTTACAATGAAATCCCTTCATAAATATGACCTGCAGAATGTGCTCAAGGTTTTTGGGCTTCGGGCTCCTGTAGCTGTCACAGCTGACCAATCACGACCAAAAGGGGATGTCATCATCTAGGCATTATATGGAGTCAACCTAACAAGTTACAATGAAATCCTTCCATAAATACAACCTATAGACTATGCTAAAGGTTTTTGGGCTCGGGCAGCCATCAAGGTTGAATGATCGCGAACAAAAGGGGACATTCTCATCTAGACATTATTTGGAGTCAACCAACCAAGTAAAAATGAAATCCCTTCATAAATATGACCTGTAGACTGCGCTAAAAGATTTCGGACTTCGAGCCCCTATTATTTATTATATATTTATTTATTGGTGTTTAAGGTCACATATTTCTGCACAATGGCTCATCATGACCATGACAGTTTCACGGGTGGAGGAAGCCGGAGTACCCAGGAGAACCACCGAGCAATGGCGAGCAACTGTCAGCTCCCCAACATACTAAATCCACACAAGCTGGGTTAGCATTGTTTGAAGACAGGTGCACCATCGACGTGCAGTACGCCTTAATACACAACGTCACCGTGCCCCCACGTAGGCAATGAGGGTGAAGTGTCTTGCCCAAGGACACAATGCAGTTGCCGCAGGTGGGATTCAAACCGAGGACCTCTCATCTAGCAGCCAGCACCTCTACCTACTGAGCCACCGTGCCCCCTCGGGCCCCTGTAGCCCTCACAGTTGCCCAATCACGTCCAAAAGGGGACGTTCTCATCTAGACATTATATGAAGTCAACCTACCAAGTTACAATGAAATCCCTCCATAAATATGACCTGTAGACTGTGCTAAAGGTTTTTGGGTTTTGGGCTCAGGCAGTCGTCAAGGTTGACAGATCACAACCAAATGGGGAAGTTCTCATCTAGATATCATACGGAGTCTTCCTACCAAGTTACAATGAAATCCCTCCATATTAAATATGACCTGCAGACTGTGCTAAAAGTTTTTGGGTTTCAGGGTTGGGCAGCCATCATGGTTGACAGATCATGACCAAAAGGGGATGTTCTCATCTAGGCATTATACAGAGGCATCCTACCAAGTTACAATGAAATCCCTTCATAAATACGACCTGTAGTCTGTACTAAAGTTTTTCGGGTTTGGGGCTTGGGAAGCCATCATGGTTGAATGATCGCGACCAAAAGGGGATGTTGTCATCTGGGCATCATCTGGAATGATCCTACAAAGTTACAATGAAATCCCTTCATAAATATGACCTGTAGACTGTGCTCAAGGTTTTTGGGCAACAGGCACCTGAAGCCGTCACAGTTGACCAATAACGACCAAAAGGGGATGTCATCATTTAGGCATTATATGGAGTCAACCTAACAAGTTACAATGAAATCCCTTCATAAATACGACCTGTTGACTGTGCTAATGGTTTTTAGGTTTGGGCTCGGGCAGCCATACCGGTTGACCGATCGCTACCAAAAGGGGACGTTCTCATCTGGACATGACACCAAACCTGCATATGAAATTTCGTGACGATCAGGCAAGAACTACGGGGTGTAGCCTGTGCTAAAGGAAAATGTGAACACACTCACAGACTAACAGACTTCCTCATGCGTGATGGCAATACCTTACCTTGACTTTGTCAAGTTAAGCTAAAAATCAAGAGAAAATTTCCAGTCTAAAACTGTTTTCTGTTTCAAAGTACTTGTATCACTACTGGTACAAGACAATGTTTATATCCATAACCACCCCTCTTTTTGAGTTAAAACCTGATTGGGGCTCAGTCAGAGTCACGTTTATCATGGCCTGGAAAGAGCTATGGTGAGTAACCAATCATTCATCCTATTGGCTTTATAACATAACCTTGTCTTGGAGCTTCATAATTTTGCAGAGCCATTTGGACAATTTGGGGCAGGAGGCCAGGGAGAAGAACCTGTTGAATTTCCACATGTTATCGCTAAAATCCCAGGCAGAGAAGTTACCTCACAAATGCCAATACATGTGTCACTGTTTGCCAATGTTCCAAATATCTGACATTATTAAGCATGAAAAAATTCCTGGCATGTTACAAACTGGGAAGTCATACTGCTTAAATTACTCCCTGATAAGACTATGGAACAAATCAATTATTCCAGTTTTGCCCAATGATGAGTATGGTTTGACTGTTTCACATATTGATCTTCTATCACAGCTATAGGTAAATCAAGCAAGTAAATGTAAATCTTTTACTTAGAGTGATATAATACTCATATTGGTATGTTTGTGTAAATATAAAAAGGTCCTTTGGTTACAGTGCTAAGAAGGAGGGTCAGCAAAAATATAATTCATTCCATCAAAGTTAGCAAAACTTAGGTTTTTTTAAATCACATTTCAAATGTAAACAAGAGCTATTGCTGAAGGCAACTCGTAGAAACAGACCAGGACCAATGAAGCATAAATGAATTTTAAAAAATCACTGAAAATTTGACAAATTAAGGCCTGTAACTCAAGGGAAAATAGTGTGAGCAACTCCACTCAACATGCAGAGTAAGCAGATCATCCCAAGAATACCACATACTGAATTTCATTGAAATCCATTCACTAACTCCTGAGATGTGGTTACCCATGGAAGGAGGACAGATGGACAGATAGACAGATGCAAGTAATCCAGTATACCCTGCAATCTCTTTGTGAGTGGGGGTATAAATGAAAGTGTCAATGACACTGTAGCTTAACTTGTGTGTTGTGTTTGATGAAAAGGATAATGTTCAAGGTTTATGAAAGGATTATGAAATAAGACAAGAATTGTGATAATTGGGAATATGTTCATTTCTGTTCCCTGTATGAAATGTTTTTGATAAAAATAATATTTTTTATTTATTTATTTATTGGTGCTTAACGCCACATCGACAACAAAGGTCATATCGTGGCGAGAAAGTCATGAAAATGAATTAAAAGGTAATGGTCAGGACTGCTTTTAAAAAGAAAAAAATTGTGATAGATGAACGATAATACAATGAAAATGTGAAAATGAATATTCATAATGAAAGAAGAACAACAAATGTAATACAAATCAACCTATTGATACCAAATCATGATGGGAAGATTAAAAGACAAAGCTCTAAAACTTGCTAAAAAGGTTGATTTCTTTTAGAAAAGACAAAAGCTTGCGCGGACTGGTAGTGTAAAAAAGGTCTCTAAGAGACTCCACAGTGAAAAACCGCCGCCTAACGTGATCGAAATCTGTACAATCTAAAAGAATGTGTTCCACTGTCAGCCCCTGCTGACAAGGAACACATTCAGGTCGCAGAGTGCCCTCTAATAAGAAACTATGAGTGAGTCTGGTATGACCAATATGACATCTTGTAAGGATAACGTGATCTTTTCGACAAAGATGAGAAAGAGGATAATAATCAGACACAGTTGGTCGGAAACGGTGGAGCTTGTTATTGGTAGCTCCATCCCATTCCGACTGCCACAAAGACCGGATGTATTTAGAAATAAGTGGCTTGTAATCACTGTAAGGAATTGGAAAATCAGTGATTGGCTTACTCAGAGCCTTTTTCGCTGCACTGTCTGCCCTGGTGTTACCAGCAATACCAACGTGTCCAGGTAACCAGCAAAACACAATATCATATTGGTCAGACTTCATTACAGTAAGTCGTTCACGAAGTGACAAGATTAGAGGGTTCTTCAACCTGGGGTTGAGAAGAGCCTGTAAACAAGAAAGAGAATCGGAGAAGATAATGGACTTCCATTCCTCTTCAGCCTCAATCTCATCGAGCGCAAGGTCAATAGCTTTTACCTCAGCTGTAAAAATGGAACTCGTATCAGGTATCCTGGTTGAGGTGGTCTGATCAACACTAACAACAGCAGATGATACTCTATCATTATCCTTGGATCCATCTGTATAGAACATAGTGTATGCTCTATAGTGAGACTTAATCTCGGCATACGCTTGCTTAAATTGCAAAGAATTTGTGTTTGCCTTTTTAGAAGAGGCCAGATCTAAAATAACCTTGGGTTTTGACAGACGCCAAGGGGGTATATTTGGTTTACGATTTTCTGCCACAGAATCTGGAGCAACACCAGTAGCCTCCATGTGGGTTTTGATTCTGAGTCCCAGTGGAGGAATCTGTTTTGGATTTTTATCAAAAAAAACTTTATTTAGAGGTTTAAAAACATAGCAGTAAGCAGGATTTGATGGATTTGCAGATAATTTTGAGACATATTGCAAAGAGAGTTTAATTCGACGCTTCTCAAGAGAAGGCTCGCCTGCTTCGATAAGAAGAGAATCTATAGGTGACGTACGAAATGCACCAAGGCTAATTCTGATACCACTATGATGGATGGCACCAAGAGGTTTCAGATAGGATTTCCTAGCCGAACCGTAAACCACACAACCATAATCCAACTTTGACCGTACAAGAGCTCTATACAGATGGAGCAGAGTTTTTTGGTCGGCACCCCAATCAGTGCTGCCAACAACTTTTAGCAGATTAAGTGCTTTCTTGCATTTAATTTTTAGTTGTTTGATGTGAGACCTAAAACTTAGTTTCTCATCAAACAACAAGCCAAGGAATTTCACTTCCTTTACAACTTTAAGTGGAGTTCCATCTAAAAATAACTCCGGATCCAGGTGGTGTTTCCGGAGTTTACAGAAATGAACACAATTTGTTTTACTTTTTGAAAACTTGAAACCATTTTCAGTAGCCCAGCGCTGAACTTTGTTTAAGGATAGCTGAAGTTTGCGCTCAATAGCAGGCATTTTCTTGCCACTGTAGCAGATGAGGAAATCATCTACATACAATGAAGAATCAACATTTGTTTCAATAGCTGTCACAATGCTGTTGATTTTTATTGAAAAAAGAGTAACAGATAGAATACTACCCTGAGGTACTCCCAATTCCTGGTCGTGAGGGTCAGATAATGTTGACCCAAGACGAACCTGGAAATTGCGGTCCTTTAAAAAATTTTCAATAAAAAGTGGCATTCTGCCTCTCAACCCCATGTTGAAGAGGTCTTTTAAAATCCCATACGTCCACGTAGTGTCATATGCCTTCTCCAGATCAAAGAACACGGCGACCACGTGCTCTTTTCTGGCAAAGGCATTTCTAATAAACGTTTCAAGGCGGACTAGATGATCAACCGTGCTTCTCTGGTTTCTGAAGCCACATTGAACATCTGCCAGCAGATTGTTCGATTCCAGAAACCAAACAAGCCGGTCGTTGATCATTCTTTCCATGGTTTTGCAAAGGCAACTAGTGAGTGCTATTGGTCTATAGTTGCTTGGATTGCAGTGGTCCTTATCAGGCTTGGGAATAGGAATGATTGTTGCTTTGCGCCAGGAAGATGGAAACTGGCCAGTCACCCATATATCATTAAAAATAGAAAGTAAAAGCTTGAGCGATGAATGTGGCAAATGTTTTAAAATCTGATAATGTATTTCATCAGGACCAGTTGCTGTATCTTTTGCTTTACTCAATGACGCTAGTAGCTCATCAATAGAAAATGGTTCATTATAATTTTCCTCATTATCAGATTGGAATTTTAGTTTTTGTTTCTCCTGTTGCTTTTTAACAGGGATAAATTGCGGAGTGCAATTTTCAGAAGAGGAATTTTTGGAAAAGGTAGAAGCTAGGGTGTTCGAAATATCTTTTTTAGATGTTATTTTATTATTATTATGTTCGAGGTGCTGTACTGTAGATTTTGATTCTTTACCTTTAATTTTCTTGATCATTTTCCAGACCTTTTTGATGGGGGTATTTTGATTCAATCTTGAAACATAATTTTGCCAGGACGTTTTCTTCTTTTGTTTGATGAGCCGTCGGGCTTGTGCTCGACCAATACGTAATTTATCTAAATTATTCGTCGTTGGTGACTTATTAAAATCCCGTTCCGCCTTTTTGCGTTGATGAATAGCCTGTTTGCAATCCGTGTCGAACCATGGTTTATGGAAACGTTTTGGATTTGCCGAGGTTTTAGGAATGACTTGGCTTGCAATGTCAATCAACTCTGTGGTGAAGTGTTCAATCTGGTCAGTACTGTCCTGAAATTTCTCCCGTGTGAGGCATTCAGAACAAAGCGATGAGAAAGTGTCCCAGTCAGCCTTTTTAAAGTTCCACTGGGGCACCCTCTCATCATCCGCCGGAACTACACTCTCCAACACAATCGGAAAGTGGTCACTCCCGCACAAGTCATCTTCTGCCTTCCATGAAAAATCAAGGAAGACAGAAGGGCATGCAATTGCTAAATCAATTGAAGTGTAAGAACCAGATGCGGGGTGCAGGTAAGTATCTGACCCATCATTGAACAAGCACAAGTCATATTTTGTAATGAACTCTTCTACAGTTTTACCTTTTGCATCTTCTTGACTGCAGGAATTACCCCAAAGGGGACTATGTGCGTTAAAATCGCCCAACAAAATGTATGGGGTTGGGAGTTGTCGGACCAGCAGCTCAAGGTCATTCAGCTGTAAGGCTTTACTTGGTGAAACGTAAATAGAACAAAGTGTAACTGTTTTGTCCAAAGTTAGGCGTACCGCCACAGCCTGTAAATTTGTCTGTAGTGGTACAGAACTGTGAATGATGTCGTCCCTAACCAGGACACTCGTTCCACGAATATGAAGATCATTATCATCTGCCCAGGCATTATACGGTGTATAATGCTTAAAAGCTGAATGATCTTGAGCCTCGGATTTCCTTAATAGAGTTTCCTGCAGGCAAAAAGCAGCAGGTTTATACTTTTGACTCAAAAGGCCCAGTTCATTAAAATTAGCTCTAAAACCTCGACAATTCCACTGAATTATATTGTGCTTTTGTGTACTATCCATTTTTGGGTGGTGATTTTGATGGTGGACGTATGGGAGAGATTACCCCCGTATTTTTCTTTGGTGAATTTTTCCGTGGAGATTTGCATTGGGATGAATTCCGACGGAATACATTGGGGGATGCATCCTCTATGTCATCCTGGAAATCCATGGATTCAAATGTATCAAACATGTTTTTGGTAACAATGTTCTGTAACATTTTAGGTGTTCTGTCTGATTGTGATTTCTGTTTTTCTTTTTTCGATTTCTGGCTCTGACTCTGAGATTGTTCTTGTTTCGATTTTTGTTCTAGTTTTGTGTTTGGCTTCGGTTTTTGTCTATTGTGTTCATTTTTGTGATCAGATTTGGGTTGTTGTTTTTTGTTTTCAGGTTTAGGTTTAGGATTATCTTTTTTCTCTTCTATTCTCGTTATTTCTTGTGAAGTAAATTCAGTTTGAGTAGTTTTTGGTTCAATGGAACCAAATGCAAATGGGTCTATCAACTTTGGTAAAACGCCATCGAGCCAAGTATATTCCGTTTGGCATTCGATTGACGTTGTCGGTGCTTTCCGTTTAGAAATTGTTGCATAAGATGGGAGTGTTATGTTCATGCCAGGCATGGTTGATACAATATCTCTGGCCTCTTTGAAACTAATATGTTTTTCACATTTTGTTTTTTGAATTAACTTTTCTTTTTTCCATATAGGGCAATCCTTAGATGATGAATAGTGTTTGCCCTTACAGTTTATACATTTACTTGTTTGAGATGTACATGGCTGATCATGAATTTCGCCGCACTTGTAACAAATATTTTGACCTTTGCAGGCATTCTGGCCGTGTCCAAACTTTTGGCACTTGAAGCATCTCAGTGGATTTGGGATATACAAATCCACCTTGACGTTCAAGTAACCAATTTTGAGTGACTGTGGAGGATGTGATGAACCAAATGTAACAATATAAGTATTTGTTTTAATAATAGAGCCATTCTTCTTAATTTCAATCCTTTTGACCCCTGTTACCCCTTGGTTGGTTAATTCGTGAGCAATCTCTATTTCTAGCATATCTGCTAGCTCACGCGTTCGAATAACACCTCGGCTGTAGTTGAGGGTTTTGTGAGGGCAGACTTCCACTTCAATATCAGCTATCTTCGTCATTTTAAGTAAGTTATTAACTTGTTGTTCTTTTGTACATTCAATAAGCAAACCCCCTGATCTTAATTTTTTGACAGATTTTACAGTACCAGCAATGCCTTTTATTGTTTTTTCCAGTATGAATGGGTTTATCCTGTGAATATCTGTTTGTTCCTTAATGCTGTTGATTAATAGAAATCTTGGCCAGTTGACTTTATCTTGAGTATACCTTGAATTGTCTATATCAGAGTCTGAGTCATTAAAATCAATATCTAAAAACCGTCGTTTGTGTTTTGTGGTTTGAGCCATGGTTTGTATTTATGTGTCTCGTTACCCGTGCCTTCCACCCTTACTTTGAGCCCAACCTGGGGGGTTCTGTCGCGGATATCCAGCGATCATCACCAGAAGTACACTTTGAAGGTAACATACTCCCCCAGCGTTGATGCTAATGCATACCGCTGAAGGATTGACCCGTCAAATGTTTATGGGAAGTGCCAGGTCGTGGCAGCCATTCAACCAACCATTTCATTAAAAACGAGTACATCAAGAACCACTACTGATTGATGACCAACGCAGACAGCGCAACAAAACGAAAGCTGTTAAACAAATATTAAGATCATTAAAACTCGATACAGGGTAGTAGTGATAAAATCTAAATAAAAGAAATGACTGTCTGAATGACCACCCAATGCCCCCCGATGTGACACCCGATATTTTTGGGGTTGGGGGCTCCCGATTGGTCAGACCGGGCCATCCGACCATCCTTCTACTCCCGAAATTGGGGCCAAAGCAGTGTGTTGAACAACAGTATCTCCGAAATGGAGACCAGGGCTCCATCCCGGAGACTGCCCTAACCGGGGCCACGAGTCCTCAACTGCCAGGATTCCTTCTTCCGGGGCCTTCGGAACGCACCTCACGGGAGAACAAGGTGCCTGCCAGATGGTATTAGCAGGATTGATCATTTTGGTCCGGGGCTGCGTATTTATGTATTTCGCAGCGAACCAACTCAATTGAGCAAACCTGCCAATTAGAAATTAGCAAACCTGCCCAATTGAGCAGGCCGTCCTCTATCCGCCACCTGAGGACCCGCCTAGTAGGGGACGATCAAACTCCCCTAGGGATAAAAATAATATGAGGTGTACACTGTACTAAAGAGCTGAAGGGTGGGTTAATATGACCTCACAGTTAATGCATGTGGCCCTCACAGTTAACGTATATCAACAAAAGTTACCAAGTTACAGTGAAATTATTCCAAAACGAGTCATGTTATCAAGTTACGTTGAAATCCCTTCATAAATATGGCATGTAGACTGTGCTAAAGGTTTTTGGGCTTCGGGCCCCTGTAGCCGTCAGTTTCCCAATTGCGTCCAAAGGGGACGTTCTCATCTAGACATTATATGAAGTCAACCTACCAAGTTACAATGAAACCCCTTCATAAATATGACCTATAGACTGTGCTAAAGGTTTTTGGGCTTTGGGCCCGGGCAGCCATCATGGTTGAATGATCGCAACCAAAAGGGGACATTCTCATCTGGGCATCATCTGGAGTGATCCTACAAAGTTACAATGAAATCCCTTCATAAATATGACCTGTAGACTGTGTTCAAGATTTTCGGGCTTCGGGCCCCTGAAGCCGTCACAGTTGACCAATCACGACCAAAAGGGGATGTCATCGTCTAGGCACTAAATGGAGTCAAACTAACAGGTTACAATGAAATCCTTCAATAAATATGACCTATAGACTATGCTAAAGGTTTTGGGGTTTTGGGCTCGGGCAGCCATCAAGGCTGAATGATCACGACCAAAAGGGGACGTTCTCATCTAGACATTATTTGGAGTCATCCTACCAAGGTACAATGAAATCCCTTCATAAATATCACCTGTAGACTTTGCTAAAGGTTTTCGGGCTTCAGGCCCCTGTAGCCGTCAAAGTTGCCTATTGGTGTCCAAAAGGGGCTGTTCTCATCTAGACATTATATGAAGTCAACCTACCAAGTTACAATGAAATCCCTTCATAAATATGAACTGAAGACTGTGCTAAAGGTTTTCAGGCTTTGGGCTTGGGCAGCCATCATGGTTGAATGATCGCAACCAAAAGGGGAATTCTCATCTGGGCATCATCTGGAGTGATCCTACGAAGTTACAATGAAATCCCTTCATAAATATGACCTGTAGACTGTGCTCAAGATTTTCGGGCTTTGGGGACCTGTAGCCATCACAGTTGACCAATCATGACCAAAAGGGGATGTCATCATCTAGGCATTATATGGAGTCAACCTAACAAGTTACAATACAATCCTTCCATAAGTATGACCTATAGACTATGCTAAAGGTTTTGGGCTCGGGCAGCTATAAAGGCTGAATGATCGCGACCAAAAGGGGAAGTTCTCATCTAGACATTATTTGGAGTCATCCTACCACGCTACAAAAAGGGCTTTGGGCTCGGGCAGCCATATTGGTTGAATGATCGCAACCAAAAGGGGACATTCTCATCTGGGCATCATCTGGAGTGATCCTACAAAGTTACAATGAAATCCCTTCATAAATATGACCTGTAGACTGTGCTCAAGATTTTCGGGCTTTGGGCACCTGTAGCCATCACAGTTTACCAATCACGACCAAAAGGGGATGTCATCATCTAGGTATTATATGGAGTCAACCCAACAAGTTACAATGAAATCCTTCCATAAATACGACCTATAGACTATGCTAAAGGTCTTTGGGCTCGGGCAGCTATAAAGGCTGAATGATCGCGACCAAAAGGGGAAGTTCTCATCTAGACATTATTTGGAGTCATCCTACCACGCTACAATTAAATCCCTTCATAATTATGACCTGCAGACAGTTCTAAAGGTTTTTGGGCTTCAGGCCCCTGTAGCTGTCACAGTTGCCCAATCGGGTCCAAAAGGGAACGTTCTCATCTAGACATTATATGAAGTCAACCTACCAAGTTACAATGAAATCCCTTCAAAAATATGACTTGTAGACTGTGCTAAAGGTTTTCGGACTTCGGGCTCGGGCAGCCATCATGGTTGAATGATCGCAACCAAAGGGGACAATCTCATCTGGGCATCATCTGGAGTGATCCTGCTAAGCTACACTGAAATCCCTTTATAAATATGACCTGTAGACTGTGCTCAAGGTTTTCAAGCGACGGGCACCTGTAGCCATCACAGTTGACCAATCACGACCAAAAGGGTATGTCATCATCTAGGCATTATATGGAGTCAACCTAACAGGTTACAGTGAAATCCTTCCATAAATATGACCTTTTGCCTATGCTTAAGGTTTTTGGGCTCGGGTACCCATCAAGGCTGAATGATAGCGATCAAAATGGGACGTTCTCATCTAGACATTATTTGGAGTCATCCTACCAAGTTACAATAAAATCCTTTCATAAATATGACCTGTAGACTGTGCTAAAGGTTTTCGGGCTTTGGGCCCCTGTAGCCATCACAGTTGACCAATCAGGACCAAAAGGGGACTTTCTCATCTAGACATTATATGAAGTCAACCCACCAAGTTACAATGAAATTCCTCAATAAATATGACCTCTAGACTGTGCTAAAGGTTTTCGGGTTTTGGGCTCGGGAAGTCGTCACGGTTGGCAGATCATGCCCAAATGGGGAAATTCTCATCTAGACATCATAAAGAGCCATCCTACCAAGTTACAATGAAATCCCTCCATATTAAACATGACCTGCAGACTGTGCTAAAAGTTTTTGGGTTTCGGGCTTAGGCAGCCATCACGGTTGACAGATCCTGCCCAAAAGGGGACGTTCTCATCTACTCTTGTGATCCGAATAATCGTACCTGTACGATTATTAAATTTCAATAAAAATTCCAGCCCATACGATCCTTATTTGAACCCCTATGATTATTAAATTTTGCATTTTCAAATGTTCGATTTAATTTATGATGAAATCTCAATTGCAAAACATGAACTCTCAAATGAAAATCGCATCGTAAAGTCGGCTAAATTTCTCAAGACAACAGACTGACACTTGGTTCATAAGCGCAATTGTTGACGAAATAGAATAAACCTTGCGGCCCTCTTGCAGTCAGTTCCATTTTATACCGGGTGATTGTCTTAGTAAATTTCGAACACGTGCTTCCACTGTGAAGGTTGTAAACGAGCACCTCCATCAAAAGGAGTGAGACATTCTGTTCGGGAGAAACTTACTTGCGTGCGCATTGAGATAGGAATTTATTGAGGTACAAAGGGGGTAGTTATTACTTGAACAAAATGCGAAAATAAGGCAACTTTACAAAGTCATTGGTCGGCTCTTTATTTCAGAGAACTTACCCACATTCCGGCAGTTAACAGCATCCAATCAAAGCATTTTTGTACGAAATGTCCGTAATGTTGGCACGCTCAGTCTTGAAGCTGTGCAAAGCTCGGATCGGAAGTGTCCGCGCACAGTATTCTGGGATTGTTGGGGCTTCCCCCTAATTGTTGACAAACATGTGCTCGCTCGTTAAAGTGTTTGTTTTGTTTTTTTTGGGGGGGGGGGGGGGGGGGTTTGTTCAATCTATGAAAATTCTCAGTTTTCATGTGGGAATTGGATGGATATCAACAACACAAAAACAAGACAAAATCAGTTTGTATTAAATATTCTATTCTTTCAAAAATGCAGAACAGCGACACTCACCTGGTTAATATATCTGTGATTCAAATCCACGCGATGTCTGTTGTATTTAAATTCTGGGAGGTTCGCCCCACTGGTAACCGGGTTCCCCGCCCGCGTGTCTCAAAAAATAGAGGGTAAAAATATATATTTCGGACAAAAATGTGGTTCAGGAATAATAACCGAAAGCGATACCGGAATCCACTCTTTTTATAAAAAAAACAAGTAGAAACCGATACAGAGAGAAAATTTCAGAACCTGCCATTTCCCAACATTTTATTTATTGGTGTTTAAGGTCATGCGAGTATTTGCAAAAAAGGCCAATCATGACCGAAATACAGATATAAACTCAAGTTTAGCCAATTATTTATACCCATGTCGCCCATTTTAGAGGACTTCTACCCAAAGCATTGGTTACTGGGTCCTATTCTATCAGCAAAATGGCATGTTTACAAAAGTGAACAAGCACTACTCCACTTCCCAGGATCCCTACAGGGAAGCTTCCAACACTAATTTCAGCAAATTTCATTGATTGCTACTCTCAAGCCTACATTTTCCACCCCCTACTATTATTCAAACCCCTTACTATTATTAAAATTTCGAAATTTTTCCACCCCCTACTATTATTCAAACCCCTACTATTATTAAAATTCCGAAATTTTTCCACCCCCTACTATTATTCCGACCCCTACTATTATTCGGATCACTAGAGTAGGCATTATACAAAGGCATCCTACCAAGTTACAATGAATCCCTTCATAAATACGACCTGTAGACTGTGCTAATGGTTTTCTGGTTTTGGGCTCGGGCAGCCATACCAGTTGACCGATCACGACCAAAAGGGGACGTTCTCATCTAGACATGACCCCAAACCTGCATATGAAATTTCGTGACGATCAGACAAGAACTGCAGGGTGTAGCCCATGCTAAAGGAAAATGTGAACAGACTCACAGACTAACAGACTTCCGCACGTGTGATTGCAATAGCTTATCTTGACTATGTCAAGTTAAGCTAAAAATGTACAATATTTGCACATGTCCGTTTCAAGTTTCTGATTTTAAACCCACACTTCATTTGCTAGTACATGAAAGAATGAGCTACTGAGAATTTATCCTCCTCATACTTTTTCATTCATTTAAGAACTCAAATGAATTTTCTGTTACTTTATCTAAGTATGAATGGGGGATGAGATATGTGAAGTTTCATTTTACTTCAGTGCTTCATTTCGAATGTATACTATCATGCCTGAGCACCTACGACAGCACTTTATTTAAGGTACACTTTTTCTCGAGTGTATGAAGAACAAATTAAAATACATTATGCAAAATCACTTGCTTTGAACATTTTCAGTGACATGTTCTGTTCTCCAAATAGTGCTTCTATATGATGGACATATGACAACCAACATTTATTCAATAAAATCACAGTTGCAGTGGGTTTTTTTTTTTTGAAGGTTCGGTATTGAAAACTTGTGCTTCTTATACAATAACTCATAAAGCCTTGTATTAATTTTTACAATAATTACTGTGGTCCTGTGGATCTCAAATTTCAGGGAGGATCAAATCCATCAGAGGATTTGACATCAAATCAAATCTAATCTCATGGCGCTTCAAATTGTAAATATTGCACCTTCTTAAAACTGTAAATATTGTCGTTTCCATTCAAGTATTGTATTAAATGGTGACTCTTTTGTTTGGGTAAGTCAATAAAACAGAATATTCCAGGATGGAAGCAAAGTAGTCTCCGAAGCAGAACCTCCTTGAACTCTTCTTCTATCATCAGGTCTCCTGTTAAGGAGACCTGATGATAGAAAAAGAGTTCTAGAGGTGACAATTGGAAGGATTTTAAAGATATCTTGTCGATTTAAAAATTTCTGATTCAGCTTGACTTGAATTGGATCATTTGGAGGATTTTGAATTTAAATCAAATTTTGAGGCTTCGCAAGGCCCATTTATTTATTGGGGTTTAACGGCACTTTTGACAGCCATGGTCACCTCGTGTCAGACAGTTTTATGGGTGGAGGAAGCCGGAGAACCTGGAGAGAACCACCAAGCAATGGTGAGCAACTGTCAGGCTCCCCAACATACTAACTCCACACAAGCAGGGTTAGCCTTGGTTGAAGACAAGTGCACCTTCAACATGCAGTATGCCAACATGCAGTATGCCTTAGTACACAATGCCATCGTGCCTCCACGAGGGGAATGGGGGTAAAGTCTCTTGCCCAAGGACACAACGTGGTTGCCACACATGGGCTTCGAATCGAGGACCTCTCGGCTTGCAGCCTTCACCTCTACCAACTGAGGCACCGCCCCCTAGCAAGACCCATATAATAACAACCATATTTACATGTTCAGATCACTTAACAGTGTTTTTACACCATTGTACAGGCAGATTTTATAGTACTCTTGGAAGGAAGACACAGTAAATCAATACATCCAAACATTTTTGTTGGTCAAACCACCACTAATTTGAATACCAGTATATCATGCAGTCACATACTGTTCAGTCGCCATGGAATGGTCGTAATCCACACGTAGACAGTTATGTCCACGCATGCATTAACCAGGTAATAAAAATCATCTGCAGCACAATTTTAATTAATGAAGCACTGGGTTGTACCAGATGCTTCATTAATTAAATTTTTGATGATTATTCCTATAATTAGTGTTTGGAATCTAATATTATTGCGCCCATGGAAATATTGTCTGCCTATGGAAAGTGACCAGTCCACGGTGGCTGTACTGTAAGAGAACATATAAAAAATAATAATACTGGTAAAACAGTTTCAATTACATTTGGTCTCAGTTAATTTGATATTTCTTACTGGAATGACCCCGTTAATCCTCGTTCTCTGGAATGGTATCATCTTTGTGTACGCTTCCAATGAGATGGGTCAGTCCAATATCAATATACAGAGAGGATAAAATAATAACTGCAGTCTGCAGCCAGACGGCTGCAGACTGCGGTTATTATTTTATCATCAATGCCCCATGTATTGACCTCTTATAATAAGACAAAAATGGGACGAAATTATGCCTTGGACCGAAAAATCGGTCTTATGAGTTCAAAGGCTTAACTTCATACACCAAACCATTTACCATACCTTTAATACAAATTTAACCTATCAATTGCAGATTTATAGTTACTTCCCTGTAAACTGAATGAAACAATTGTGATCTATAAATGAATTACTTTGAATCTTCTATGAGTATAGATTTTTTTGAGCAACAGGTGACAGTTAATCTAATATATATGCATTTAATATATTATATTCTGCTTGAGAGACCTCCATCTGCTCTGTCAAACAAGATATGATAGAATACAGTTTATCGCAGGAAAAATGAAAATGGCCCAATTCTTATTAATTGAATATTCTTGTTAATTGAACATTTTTGACTGGCAATTCAAATAACATAGTTCCATTATACTGATAAAGCTAATTCCTCAAGTAACAAATCTCAGGGCCTTATTGAAAATCTCCACATAATCAGACTTTTTTTAACATAAACAAAATTAAAAAGTTGCATAAACAAAATTAATATGGCTACTGAAATACCGAGGACAGTAGAGCCAACATAACTGAATATCTCCCAATTGAATAACCCTGTTAATTGAATAAAACTTCAAAAAACAAAAAACATTTATCATACCTTCCGAACAAATTTGACGTTTTAATTGTCTATAGGTTATAAAGTAAACGCCTGTTAATTGAAAAAGAGTTGTGTATTAGGTCGAGAAATTACCATGACAATCACCAAATTTGTTATGTTTCTAGACCTATTGGGCATCAGCATATCTAATGCCAGCATTTAATCTGTTATATTTTGTTTGACAGCACTCCATGAGCTCCATTAAACACGATGAAATAGAATAAATGATCAAATTATCTCTAGAATATAGGATAGTGACCATTTCCCAGTTAACCCTTTATCTAACATGAAAAGCAGACGACACTTGCAAACAAAATTCTTGATTAACTAATTTTTTTCATTTTTGGTCTCAAAGACATAGGTTATGGCCCCTCTTTGGAACGAGCTCATCGCGAGCTCATTCCAAAGAAGTGTCATAACCTATGTTTTTCAGAAAAAAATGAAAAAAATAATGAACGATTTTTGTGAATAGCGTTGGCCATTTTTGGCCATTACGTTGGATAAAGGGTTAATTGAATAATTTTCAGTTGGCAGTGGCTATTCAATTAACAGGGTTCCTCTGTATTAAATCTAGTCTGGTAAGAATGTACGTGATGACTAGCTAGAGGGAATTTATATCTTAAGACTTCAATCCTGATAAAAATATCCTGATGCAAATATTATTGGAGGTGGGAGGGGGGGAGTGGGGTTCACCCCATTAAATCTCACTAAGTGATGTCCCTGAATGTAATAAATATTTACCTTTTGAATCAATTATCCAATTCCTGTCCACTACATTCTGTTTAGAAATTCTTCTCACTTCATCACCTTCTTCACATCAATGACAATCTCCTGCATCTGCATTTTGATCTGTAAACACAAATCAATAAAATAATGAAACACTAAATCCTGGCAGTTTTATACTGTATTATAAACATAAAGCCATGCAATGATTTCTAAAGGAATATCAAGCCTACTTGATTGGACTAACATGTTTAGACTTAATGTCAGTGTTTAGCTCACATGACTGAAAGAGTGAGCTGTTGACATCATTTGTCATCCGTCATCCGTTAACTATGTATATCAGTCTTCTAGGCGAATATTCGAAGTCGAGTCTATCAACAAAATTAATTCGAGTCGAAAATAAAATCCCGAATATATAAAAATGAAATACGAAAAAAAACTTATTAATAAAAGTCTCAGTATATGTACATTTGTCATTTAGTACTGGCTAAATTGTCAAACAAAATGCGAGGAAATTGAGCACGAACCGCAAGCACAAATCGTCAACATGGAACTTACATTGTATTTCCAATGTCATTTGGAATCACACATGTCGTGTTATTCCAAATGACATCGGTAATACAATGTAAGTTCCATGTTGACAATTTGAGCGTGAACCGCAAGCACAAATCGTCAACATGGTACTTACATTGTATTTCCAGTGTCATTTGGAATCAAACGTGTTACATCATTCCAATTGATATCAGTAATACACTCATATTTTATAGTAGATAAAGCCACAGATACATACACATGTAATACATGTAAGACAAAACACAAGCAACGGGGACTACACCTTACCTCTGGTACACTTCAGTAAGAAGCATCCATTGCTTCATGATAAGGCAAGATCAGACGATGCCAAGATTAAAGGCAAGATGGGAGCAAAGCAAACATAGGCACATACATATTCTTTGTCTCCTATTCAACCATGTGTTCAACTGTGCTGCATTGTTAACGTACGAACTGCTCAGTGTTCGCATGAATATGTGGATAAATCATCAGTACAATGCCAAAACAATCCTAAAGTGGTTATTTTAAACTGGAAATATCATGTACGAAACTGCACTTGGACACCTGGTTTTGGTTAACTTGGTTCGAATTCGATGTTCGGTCAACTTGAACACTTTTTTGGCAAGTTCAAGTCGAAAGTTGAGTCGAAAAAAAATCCATATTCACAGGGGCCTACAGTCTTCTCCTCCAGAACCACTGCACTAACCCCCCCACCCCTCAAAAAAAGAATTTGCATGAATTATTTGAGGGAAAACCTTCCAAGTTTGTTCACTAGAAGTAGCTAAGCCCAATGGGTTGGGGGCATTGTCCAAAAAAAACCAAAATTCTTTAAAAAAATCTTCTCATGAACTAGCAGTCACAATCCTTTGAAATTTGGTATGCATCTTCCTTATACATGTATGTTAAGATTCAAGGTTGTTCAAAGAAAGTTTGTCTGGCAATACCCGAGCTGGAGGGGGAAATATTTTCTACCCTGCCCAAAGTTTTATTTCCCGAACTGGTGGTCCAATTTGAACCAAATTTGGTATGCAGTAGCATTAGGGGGCATTTCAAGATTTATGACTGAAAAAATTGGTCCATGACCCCCTGAAAACCCCAGGAGCTAAAAATAAAAGAAAATGCCCATATTTCTCAAACAGCACAGATCAAAGAATTGGTATTCAATATAAAGTATCCTTAAGACCAGTAGAATCGAGTGGGACCCAAAAATGCATGATAGGGTAGGGTGGGGTGGGGTGGGGGTTCTAATGAAGAGTTCAACACTTTTCAGAAATGAAAAAAAAAAATTTTCTTCAGAACTTCCAATCAGAATTTTTTGTTATTTGGTATACAACATCTTTAGGGGGGGGGGGGGGGGGGGGGGGGGGGGGGGGGAGGGGGGGGGGGTCCGATTCAATCAGATCTGCGCAAATCAAATCCCTGGATTATTTTTTCCCTTGGTGCAATATGAGGAATATTCTTTAAAAATCTTCTTCTTCAGATCAACCAGCGAATCTTCTCAGTGTTGGTATGCAGCATCTTTATGGGGGTAGGGGCAGATTTAGGTTTGTTCAAATCAGGTCTGTGAATTTGTATTTGGGTTCCCCATGGGAGCCTGAAGTTTAAGTTGGGGGAAATGAGGGGAAACATCATTAAAAATTTTCTTCTTCAGATCCACCTGAAGTCCATCCAAGTTCTGACAGAACTCAATGAGATCTGTCAAACAAGATATAATAGAATAAACAGTCAATTTATTTGTAGAATGCAGGAAAGTGACAAAATCTCTGTGATTTCGAAAACTCCAGTTAACTGAATAATTTTCATTGGCAATGTTGTTATTCAATTAACAGAGCTCCATTCTATCACATAACAGCATTTCAACAGCAAAAGAAAATATTCTCAAAGATGTTGGTCTTCTCATTCTAGAATGGATACAGGGAAAAACTTTAAAGTTAATGTACATGTACAAAATATTCTGACTGAAAAAAAGGAAATATATGTGGTGTGTATCCTACCTATTTCCTATGAACCATCCATTAAAATTTTTCTTTGCTTTACACTGTCAAGAAGCAGCCAAAAAAACCCCATAAAACAACTACATATTTATGCATCCTTGAACTCCAGAAGTATCTGTGAATGGGTTTTTTTTTAATAGGTTCCAGGTTGACAGTCCCATTAAACAAGAAAAATGAGTGGGTTTACATCCATTTTTCATGTGTGTTAAATATCTGGACAACTTCTGGGTCACCATATCAAGCTGTAGATATTTCAACAAGAATGCCAAAATTTAATTACATACAGTGAGTTAGGCGAGTGGATTACTACAAAAACACAACAGTGGTGGATTTTCCACTGAATAATTTTTTTTAACTGTTATTGTTGAAAAACCCATCATTGCTGTACTATTGTAGTAATTAAGTTATTCAATTTCTGATTTCTTAGGAAAATGCACAAGCAGTACAAGCAACATTTCAGTTTATGGATCACCAGGTTAAACCTGGTGGTTCATAAGTTGGAAGTTTGCTGATACTTCTTTTGTTGTTTCTTTTTTAACCCTTTGAACCCCAGCGGCCGTTTTTCCGGACGTCGTTATATAGGATGGCTGTTCAGTAAATATTGTGGGGTAGACCATTCAGTATTTTCAACGTGCAGCCAGAGGCTGCATGTTGAAAATACTGATTGGTCAACCCCAAGTAATGAATATGGACTCTTCTAATTGCTGCCAATTGAACAGGCATGGAAGATACCACTAAAGATCAAAGGGTTAAGGAAGTTTAAATACATGCTGGGTATAAAATACACATCTGATGGCTCATGCACTACAAAACTGAGGGTTTTTTAATTTTTTTTTTTCAGTATCAAATCATTCTGTACATACACTATTACTCTAGAGGTAACTCAGACCTTTAAAATTCTCCCAAATAGTAGGGCTGCAATGATTAATCGTGACAAAAATGCATCATGATTCATTCTCTGACGATACATATCATGATATGCTTGCAAAGTATCATGATGCACATGAACCAAAAATTTCATGAATATTTTGTTGATGACAATTCTAAAATAGTTGCATCATTGACTACTGGCATCTATAATATGAAGTTTCCTTTTGAAATCAGGTTTATAGAAGTTTGAATTTACATTGTTTTCGAGTAATCATTTGCATTGAATAGCGCAAACCATTAACCTCACTCTTAAATCTTTATATAGCACTATGAGGAAACAAATAAAAAATTCCAAGAAAATTGAAGAGTGTCATAATGTTTTACAGACTTTTCCTTCCATTCACCAGTCCAGAAGAAATGTGAGGACACAAGAAGCAAATTTGCTGTTATGGACTAGCAAAAATGAGTAACAGAAAGATTCAACAACACAGCAGCAAGAAGCAAATCACTTTTTGTGATTGTGGTGGTGGAACTCGATTAGTGGTAGTGTATCATCATACAAATCATATCGTGGGGATAGTATCGTGATACGAATTGTATCGTGAGAAAACATATCATTGCAGTCCTACCAAATAGTGACCTTTAACCTTACTAACCTGAAAAGAGGACGAAACAGCAAATGAAAGTGTCAATGACACTGTAGCTCAACTTGTCAAGACAAAGACATGTACATGTATAGTATGTGACACAGCCATGACAAACATCTAGGTAATGACCTGATAACAAAGGTACATATAAAGTATTGTAACGGTCTGTACATGAATACTGACCGTTGCCTGTAACAAATGTATAGGTAAAGTATTGTAAAGGTGGGTGACAGTCAGTTGCTAAACTAGAAAAAAATCTTTGAGTCCCAGAGTGGGTATGACTGAACCCCAAAATATTTGTTCTCATAGCACAGTGATAACAAAGGCACCCCAAAACACACTCATTCCTGTCCCAAGGTGAAAACAAAGGTACCCAAGAAGTTTCATGAAGATCAGTTCACAAATATGAGCAGTGTAGAAGTTGTGACAAAAAACTGATTGGACCTAATTTCGGTACAAAATGGCCACTGGCAGCCATCTTGAATTTTGGACCGCACCCAGAAACACTCATTCTCGTCCCAAGGTGATAACAAAGGTACCCAAGAAGTTTTGTGAAGATCGGTTCACAAATACAGCCTCTAGCCCGAGCCGTATTGACATGTGCAATTACAGTGTATAAGTAGCACTGAATAAATCAAAATTCATCTAATTTGCATAATTTCTGCACGAGAAAAAAACCCGTACTATATGTGATGTATTCCATGTTACGAAACATTCATACAAAAATTTTTTCAAATCAGAACTTTCATACAGAAGTTCTGTACAAAAGACTGATTGTACTAATTTTGGTACAAAATGGCTGCTGGTGGCCATCTTGAATTTCGGACCACACCCAAAAACACTCGTTCTCATCCCACGGTGATAACAAAGGTACCCAAGAAGTTTCGTAAAGATCGGTTCATAAATACGGCCTCTAGCCTGAGCCGTATAGAAGTTGCGTACAAAAAACTGATTAGACCTAATTTCGGTACAAAATGGCCACTGGCAGCCATCTTGAATTTTAGACCGCACCCAAAAACACTCGTTCTCGTCCCAAGGTGATAACAAAGGTACCCAAGACGTTTCGTGAAGATCGATTCATAAATACAGACTCTAGCCCGAGCCATATTGACATGTGTACTTACTGTGTGTAAGTAGAACTGAAAAAATCAAAGTTCATCTAATTTGCATAATTTCAGCACGAGAAAAAACCCCGTATTATATGTGATGTATCCCATGGTACTAAACATTCACACAAAAAATTATTCAAATCAGCGCTTTCATATGGAAGTTCTGTACAAAAATCTGATTGCACCAAATTTTGTACAAAATGGCTGCCATGATGCCATCGGCCATCTTGAATTTCGGACCGGACCCAAAAACACTCGTTCTCGTCCCACGGTGATAACAAAGGTACCCAAGGAGTTTCGTAAAGATCGGTTCATAAATACGGCCTCTAGCCCGAGCCGTATTGGCATTTGCACTTACAGTGCTGAAAGTAACACCAGAAAACATCAAAGTTAGTCTAATTTGCATAATTTACGCACGAGAAAAAAACCCGTATTATCTGTGATGTATCCCATGGTACTAAACATTCATACAAAAAATTATTCAAATCAGAGCTTTCATATGGAAGTTCTGTACAAAAAACAGATTTCTGCATCGTCGGTACAAAATGGTGGCTGGCAGCCATCTTGAATTTCGGACTGCACCCAAAAACACTCGTTCTCGTCCCACGGTCATAACAAAGGTACCCAAGAAGTTTCGTAAAGATCGGTTAATAAATACGGCCTCTAGCCCGAGCCGTATCCAATTGTTGACGGACGGACAGATGGACGACGGATGACGGGCCATGGCATAAGCTCAAATTTGGCTTCGCCAAAGTTGAGCTAAAAATGATTGAATAACTTAACTTTTTAATTTTTAAAAAAACATTTCTAAATGATTAAAAGAGTGACATGATATGTTTCTATTAGATTTGTTTTGTGAACACAGATTTTAGAATCTGTTAGTTTATCAAGATTTTCTAGGTGGATATTTACTGCTGTTCTTATTTTCAAATCAGGTGGGCAAGAGGACAGGGACAATCACTCACCTCAAAATGACAGGTCTGATATTCAAGGTTCCAAATCTCAAATGTTTGCACTAAAACCACTAATATCTATATAACCTGACTGCTGGAACGCTCATTGATCACATACAGAAATGTGTCTCCACTGCCGTCATCTTAGGGGGAGGGGAGGAAGTTGCTATAAATGAACAATGATCAAGAACAAAAAATTTTCTCAGAGATTTTCAATTTCCTGATAACTCGCCGTCTCTGATCGCTTTTGAAAGAATATACTTTGATGTATGGGAAAACTAAAAATATTGAGTGTCTGCAAATTTGGTGTGGCAATACAAATCAAATATTTACAACATAAGGCCCAGGGACCAGACTACGGGGGAATTTTAGGGTGACTTTTTGTCTCCCTCCAGAAAAAAAGGGAAACTGCTGTCAAGTAGAGAGACTTCATAGGCAAGTGGGGAAAATTAAGAATATTTATGTACCACCACTGCCACCCCTTCATATTTTCAGCTCATGGACCTCCATTAATTCCCAATTAATCCAGGTCCAGTTGTCTAAAATGCAGGTTAAAAAATCACAAACTAATTACTGATTGAAAATCCCCCACTGCTATCCTCTTCTTCGTGCCCTTCACCTCTTCTTCGTGCCAATACCCCCAGCACCCTCCTGTGGTTGCATCTCACAATGTCTACTAAGCTAATAATTTCTTAAGTCTGAAAGAGTGAACAGGACTAGATGTAAAACTAAGATGGTTGCTTGGAAGGTACTTTTTCAAGATCCTTCATACGCACATTTGTGCCCTGTACAACGCTTTTCTTGTCATCACTAAAGCTTTTTTTCATGTGTTTTAATTCCATTCATGTTTTTCTGGGAATAGACAGCCCAACAGCTTACAGTCATCAGTAAAACGAAATAAAAATACATTAGAAAATACGTCCGTTGTGTATACATTTTCAGGAGATAATTTTTGGCATCCTAAGCGATGTGATCTACTTTCAAACTGGGTTGTTTTGTTGAGTCGCGTAAGTCACCTATTTTTGCTTCGACACTTGAAGCTCCGATTGAAATGGAACAAAATAGAAATAAAAAATCTGCAAAAAGTGACAAGTGACCATTGATTCTCCTGTGATTCCAAATAAATGGTCGCTTATTTGACGAATGAAAATGCCCATTTATCACACTCAAGCACAATTTATTCTTGAAAATAATCTTTTTAATGTAAACCTTGGATCACTCAGTTCAGCCTTTTCTCATATTGGCCAATTTTTAGAGGACGACTTGTAATCGCCCTGACTATTTTTCTAGGCGACTTTGGACTTAGAAGGGCAACATTATCGCCCTAGTCGCCTCATGGCTGGTCTCTGATAAGGCCCACAAAGTAGATCTTCTGTTTCTCAGACCATTTTTTGTAAAATTGCATGTGGGTGGGCGGTTTTTATTTTACTTTTTATTTTTGTAATTAGGTCTTTTCATGAAAAGTTCATTTTCATGAAAAGAGGCCTCACAATCAAGAGAACAGCATTGGTGGTGGTGCATTTCATCCCATAGGTGCAAGAAGGCTTTGCAATGCTAACGCATTGCAAAGCCTTCTTGCACTCAAGGGCCAAATTTATCAATTTTATCAACTTACGTAAAATATCAGACACAAACCATTTGATTCTGATTTTTTTAAGTTTGCATTGGTTATAAAAAGAGAGCATGCGGCAGCCAAAATGACCATGCGGTAGGGCCTGAGGAACAGATTTTTAACTTTTTAAGGCCTAACAGTATTATGTTACTTATTATTTACAAAACATGAGTATTTAGTGGTGTTGAAGGTAACATATTACTGCACAATGTCTAATCATGACTGCATCATGGAGATAAAGTCAGCCAATTGTTTGTATCTGTGTTTCCCATTTTTAGGACTAAAGTATTGCTGACAGGGTGCTATTTAATACCAGTAAAACAGACCTTGTTCATCACAGTAAACAAGCATTGCTTTACTTCCCAGGGTTCTCATCGGGGATGATGTTTGATTAAGTGAAATATGCTATGCTACAGTATAACAGCTTTCACATCATCAAATGTCATGGATTAAGACGTGTTATCATGTTGACTTGACAGTATCTTGGGGGAGCAGTTTCAGTGGCGATGTTTCCGCTGACATTCCAGCAATCCAGTTGTATCCAGTTCAGTGACTAACACAGCATAAGGTATCAGTATTACTTGACCTTTCTCTTCATTAACTATTCTGAAGGATGATTACCCCAGAGAAGGTTCACCTTAAAAATAATAAGGTGAGCTTTTTCAAAGTTGCCTTAATTTCTAACTTCTACATACAACTTCTGTTTATATCTAACCTAAAGGAGTTTGTCCCATAGATATGGACACCTTACTAAAATGAGCGTGATTTGCTTGTTTCAATAAAGTATCATGAACAATAGGGAGCACGGAGGCTCAGTGGTTACAGCATTGAACTTCAAACTCAGAGGTCAATGGGAGTAACTGCACTGTGTCCTTGGGCAAGGCACTTAATCCCGATTGCCCAAGTGGGGGCACGGTGGTGCTGTGTACTAAGAAGGCATACTGAACATTGATGGTGCACCTGTCTTCAACCAATGCTCATCCTGCTTGTGTGAGGTTAGTATGTTGGTGAGTCTGACAGTTGCTCACCATTGCTTGGTGGTTCTCTCCTGGTACTCCGGCTTCCACCACCCGTAAAACTGTCCATCACAAGGTGG
The DNA here is from genome assembly GCA_031216915.1 of Pictodentalium vernedei. NCBI lineage: Eukaryota > Metazoa > Mollusca > Scaphopoda > Dentaliida > Dentaliidae > Pictodentalium > Pictodentalium vernedei. The sequence goes on along the minus strand of CM062297.1, from coordinate 483,221,564 downwards.
CCCTGGCTGTTAAAAGTGTCGTTAAAAAACTCCAATAAATAAATTATGAACAATAAAATGGAAGAATGATAAAGTTGTTGCACATCATTTTTAACTTTATCAATCAAAATAACTAATAAAATACCAGAGAAAAAAAAAAATTTGATCTGTTTTTTTTCTGAAGGTGCCAGGACTAGATTTGATGAAAAATTCATCTAAATTTATTTCATTCAAGAAATCATTTGTCAGATAGTCCCTGCAAGTTGCAGGGGGAAATTTAGTAAATTGTGTGCAAATTATACTCACTTCCATGACAAGAGATTGTGTCCTGGGCTACGGAATATCCGAGAGCAGCATGCAAGGAATTAATGAAGGAAATAAATAGAAGATGTTTTTGCAGTCAGCAGGATGCCTATTGTGGCTGGTACTGTATATAAATTTAGTACATGGCTGGTTTGAGTCAACCCTTTATCTAACACAAGGAAAAATGAAACTTCCAAAAAATTGTTGTATAACAATAAATGTTAATCTTTTAAGCCTCCAAGCAAAGCTTATGACTCATTAATGAAACAAGCTCATTCTAATGAGGTGACATAAGTTATGTTTTGGAAGCAAAAATTGAAGAAGAAAAAATTTAAATGTGGATTTTTTAAAATAGCTCGGCCAGATATTTGTTATTTTAGGCAAAGGGTTAACCATTGAGTCCTCAGATTGATATTTCATTAAATCCTACTCTATATACATGTTCATAGCTACAGATGACTTGACAGTGTTTGTACACTATTGTTGGCTGCCTATACAGGCAGCCAACAATAATGTAAAAACATTATCAAGAGACATGTCCTACCAGTAGAATTTTCAAGGAAGAGTACAAATGAGACAACGTTGACAGAGCAATATAAAACAGGCAGTTTGTGTCTGTATGGGGAGCTGATGGTTAACACTAAGATATCATTAAGTTGAGGAAATTATTTTTGTTACAACTGTAATTAATCTACTAGAAGAATAAGCAATGTGTCATCCTTTGTGTCAGGAATGTGATTACTTTTGTATCTTAGTATTATAATAATTATTGGATAATATACATGTGGTAACATCCCGTTTCTGAAGGTCTTGCTAGTCTGCTTATTAAAAATTACAAAACTTTCATCTTGACAACTGCATAAAAATAGATCTTCAGCCTAACATACGTAATACATGTACATATGTATACATATGGATGTATGAACACAACTAGTTGAAATGGATAATTAAAATGCACATTCTTATTTTCCTCTCTGAGAACATTAGCCACTGCAGTTAACATTTTACCCAAATTCACCGTAATGTTCAAATATGGCCAGAGTTATTTAACAAGTATTGGCATTCAAATTTTACAACTTTTTTTCAATTTTTTTATGAGCCCTCAATGGAACAAGCTCATTGAACTTGTTCCAATGAGTGGTCATGAGCTATGTTTTAGAGGCATAAACTGAAATTTTTTTATTTATTGAAAAAGGTTTTTTTGCAAATGTCGTCTGCAAGTGGTGTTGGGCAAAATGTTACTCTTCAAAACTAAAGATATTCCAAGAAACAATGTCAGGAACATAAGGGATTTGATATTTAAAAATGCAACAGGCCCTGCAAGTGAGCTCATAGGAGAAGAAACAAACATACTGCATGGAGTCCAAGTAAATAAGATGCTGTTTTGATATACTTCATAACTTCAATATTCCAAAAGAATTAATAATAATTCCTGGCTGCTTATTCCTTGAAATATAAAAAAAACAAAACTGCTTTCAATGACAATTTTCCTCCAGCTGTTGGATGAAACATCCAAATGTAAAATAGAATAGGACACAATAAAGTGGTGACTGAATGACTCATAGCCACAGGGAAAACAATAAACACAGACATTTTTCAGATCTTAATTGTACTTATGACAGATATTGCATATCACATTGCAATGTAACCAGTTTGCTGATGTCTAATTTTGTTTCCAAAGCAAATATTTTTAGGAATTTTAAAATAGTTGCACTTCTGAGAAAAAAGTGTTTGTACATGTAAGTTATATACAATTAATAGGGTTACTCAATAAAAGATAAACAATTAACCCTTTACCTAACATGAAAAGCAGACGACACTTGCAAACAAAATTATCGAATAACTAATTTTTTTCATTATGTATCTCAAAAACAAAGGTTATGACTCCTCTTTGGAACGAGCTTGATGAGCCCGTTCCAAAGAGGGGTCATAACCTATGTTTTTGAGACAAAAAATGAAAAAAATAATGAAAATTAATTGGTGATTTTTGGGAATAGCAGTTTTGGCCGTTACGTTTGGTAAAGGGTTAAGTGTGATCCACTACATTTGGCAAGAATAGAAAAAGTTGCTTTTTCTTGTTTCTGCAACAAAGTCTTCATATTTAACATCTCTTACCTGAATGAGCCAAATGTTAGACAATCATTCAGGGATTTTGTACATCTGAGGAATAGTGTTCTTACCAAGAGTTTTCATTTTAATGTCAGGTTACCCTCCACACATGTCTGTATGTCCATCAGGGAACAATAAATTCAGACAACTAAGGTGTATCATTTACTTTCTCACAAACACTTCCTTTGGATTTATGTATCTTAAGTCAGAACAATCAACTTAAATTTTTCATTCACATGTACCTGTGAATATGAATCATACATGAGGAAATTCCCATTGAAAGCTTGTTCCTCATAGGCTTGCTCCATTAACTCTCAACCCGCCGACTATTTTTAAAATATTTTTCATCAAATCTAGAATTGATGAAAAATTCATGAAAATTTAACTCGAGAAATCATTGGTGAAAAAGTTGATACAATTCGCAGGGTAAAGTATTGTTAAGCGTGCTCATACTTTATTTATTTTTGAGGCAAGAGATTTTCTGTCCTGGGCAGGAATGTCTGCCAGCAGCATGCAAAAAGCTTACCCTTTACTCAATGAAATGGTAATAGAAATAACCATCCAAATTTTGTTTGTCCATTTTGGCCTCAAAAACATAGCTTTGGGCCCTTACAGGAATAAGCTCAATTAGCTTGCTCCAGTGAAGGGTCATTAGCTTTGTTTTTAACTGGCAGAGTAATAAATTATTTCTGATTTGTTCAAATGTCTTAGGCTTCTTAAAATTTGTGGGAGAGTGCCTGCTCTCTCCCATAAATTGTAACAAGTCAGCTATATGTGTTATTAACTCTTAACCTTGCGGAGTATTTTCAAGATATTTTTCTTCATCAAATCTAGTCATGGATGCCTTACAGCAGCCATGACAAGATTTGATGAATGAAAGTGTCAATGACACTGTAGCTCAACTTGTTAAGACATGTACATGTATTGTATGTGACACAGCAATGACGCACATCTAGGCAATGACCTGATAACAAAGGTACATGTAAAGTGTTGTAAAGGTCTGTACATAAATACTGACCGTAGCCTGTAACAAATGTACAGGTAAAGTATGACTAAACTAAGTTCTAAGAACGTGTGCAGCAGCAACATTTTTTGATGGAAATTGAAGAAAATCGATAGCTCCCATCTAGAGGTCTCCCCAAACAAGCATACCGCGTTTCAAAGCAATCCAATCATAAATGTGCCCTGTAGGGTGTGCCAAAGGAAAATATTGAGGTCTGACTAAACTAAGTTCTAAGAACATTGGCCGCGGCAACATTTTTTGACGGAAATTGAAAAAAATTGATAGCTCCCATCTAGAGGTCACCCCAAACAAGCATACCAAGTTTCAAAGTGATCTGATCATAAATGCGACCTGTGAGGTGTGTCAAAGAAAATTGTGGATGTACATACGTTAGTACGTACGTACATACGCCGATGGACGAGAAGTGATGGCAATAGCTCAGCTTGACTTTGTCAAGTTGAGCTAAAAGTGCATCTAAATATAACTCAAGAAATCATTGGTGAAAAAGTCCATTATATTTACAGGGGAGAAAGTTGATTAAATGTAACCTAATTATACTTACTTTAGGAGCAACAGAAATCCTGTCCTGGTGGGAATAGCCACCAGGTAAGCATCATTAAAGAGTTAAGGTACTGTCCCATGAACTGTAAGAAGTTAAATCCATACAGACATAAAAATACTTTTACTTCAAAAATTATGAAGTACATTCATAGAATATGAAGTGTTTAAGTTACGGAACCTGCACTTCAGAATAAAGTTTGAATTTAGGTTATGGGCAGTCAGCACTTGACCATTTAAGGCAGAAAATGAAAATTTTCAGTTATTCAAGAAATTTTTTGCCAGTGTTATCTGCTATTTGTGTTAGGTAAACCAATTAAATCTAAACAATATGTCATATTATGTGCAACTATATTAGAATATATAGAGAGTGGATAACCATAATAACTTCTGTGGAGGGGAATTTCCACCTAAATATGGATTTTTAAATTAACCCAAGGTTATTTACATTCTCTTGCCTCACCGAATATGTAAAACTTCTTTAAAAATGCAATTACTGATAAAAGGATATAATATTACCCCTCTGTTGCTGTTCATAATTTAGGATATTTCCTGGATGAGACTTTTGCACCTAATACATGTATCAAGCATGTCTTCCCTCTCGGAAATATCAGTTGGATATGCAGTCTTTCAACTTGGAGGTGACTTGTCACTCCTGCCCACCATTGCACCTGCAATTTTTATTTTTTGAAAGTAGACGACAGCGCGAATCAATTCCACCTGGCAAGCTCTTAACTTTACGATATAAAACCGTTAATCTGCTGCGTAATATAGAAATTGGGCAGAAAAAATTCAACAAAACCATATCATGTGACTCCTAATTAGAATGAGCTCATCATGCACATTCCAATGAGGGGGTCACATGATGTGATTTTTTAAAAAAAATTTTAGAATTGTCAGAAAAATTAAAACAACACATTTTGATATCATGTGTTTCCTGTAGAGGGTTAAAATCTGTTCGTGGGAAATAGGCTTAATAATACAATGTGTACATGAAAATGTAAACAATAAACCAGAAATTTTTAGCTGTAGCATTCCAAGACTTCAAACTAATCAAACTTCACTCTCTGAGAATTAGTATGTAAGCAACAAAAAAAGGCCTATTATGCTACTTACTGTCTTTTCGCTCATGCATTCCATGGAGAATCATCTGATTGACTTATAACTGCTCCACTAAAGTATCATTTTATGTATTATACCAAACTCAGTGAAAGTGTCCCTGACACTGGAGCTTAACTTGACTGTATGTAGTGTTTGATGAAGAGGATAATGTTCAATGTTTATGATAGGATTATGAAATAAGACAAGAATTGTGATAATTGGGAATACGTTAATTTCTGTTCCCTGAATGCTATGTTTTCAATAAAAATAATATGGAGTGTAGACTGTACTAAAAGAATTGAGGGATGGGTTAATGTGGCCCTTACAGTTGATGTATGTCAACCAAAGTTACCACGTTACAGTAAAATCACCACAAAATGAGTCATCCTACCAAGTTGCAATGAAATCCCTTCAAAAATATAACTTGTAGACTTTGCTAAAGGAATCTAGGTCAAATGCCAGTCTGGCAGTCATGGATGACCAATCAAGACCAAGATAAAACAGTCTCATCTAGATATCATACCAAGTTATCATTCCAAGTTACAATGGAATCACTTCATAAATATGAACTGTAGACTGTGCTAAACAAATCTAGGTCATGTGCCTTTGTGACCATCATGGTTGACTGATCACGGCCAAAATAGGACGATCTCATATAGACATTTGGAGTCATCCTACCAATTTACAATGAAATCCCTTCATAAATGCAACCTGTAGACTGTGCAAAACGAATCTAGGTAATGAGCCCCTGCAGCTGCCACGGTTGACTGAACCTGACCAAAATTGGACGTTCTCATCTACACATTATTTGGAGTCATCCTTCCAAGTTATAATGAAATCTCTTCGTAAATACGATCTGTAGACTGTGTTAAAGGTTTCTGTGTTTCAGGCTGTGCAGCCATCAAGGTTGACTGATCACGACCAAAAGGGGACGTTCTCATCTGGACATGAGATCGAACTTGCATATGAAATTTTGTGATGATCGGACAAGAACTACAGGGTAAAACCTGTGTTAAAGAAAATGAGAACAGACTCACAGACTCAAAGACTTCTGCACGTGTGATGGCAATAGCTTATCTTGACTTTTGTCAAGTTAAGCTAAAAATCTATTAAATTCTGGTGCAAAAAGCTTATTTGAACAATCGGGTAATACATTTTTTGGAATCCCTACTTACAGTGCACCAGTGGAGTGAATGGTATGCAGATGTTCACTGATGTTTTTCTTTAAAACATTCTCCCCGATGCCGGTACTTAACAATAATGTGCATCACTTCAAATGTTAGCAAGCCTTATACAGCACACCTCCCATTTTCAAAATCGAAAGACTGGATATGAGTGGTAACAGACGCACAAATGATAGCCCAAATTGTTCATGCTTTCATCACTGGTTACCTGGAATATGGCAACTGACTGAGATATGGATTCAAAAATTCACAAACTATGTAAGCTACTGTACTGTCATTACAAAATTTGAAAAGTCAAATTTTTCTCAAACACACTGACTCCTATCAGGTCACGACACACTTATTTCATTAAAAACTGTTTCAAATCAAGACCAATTTTACAAAAAAGAAAAGTAAACAAGAGCTGGACCACAATACCTGGTGTATACCCTCACAATTGCATACTGCCTCACTGCATTCCAAATTTAATCCATCCATTCACTGTGTAGATATGGATCAACTGCGGATGGATGGATGAATGGACGGATGGATGAAAGGATGGATGGGTGGGTGGATGGATTGTGGGTGGGTTTGTGGATGGATGGATGGATGGATGGATGGATGGATGGATGGATGGATGGATGGATGCTAAGACGAATGGATGGATGGATGGACAGATGGATGTTCTTACATGTTCTTACTTGTGGGGTTTTTCCCATGTTAAACCCTAACCACAAGGTCAAAAAATTAACCTCACAGTGCAAAAAATAACTACACAAGTGGCCACTGTACTAACCCAACCCCACAACTACCACTGACCCTAAATCGTAAACCCCACAATGTACCTCTGCTAAGCCTGGACAGGCGGATGGATGGATGGATGGATGGATGGATGGATGGATGGATGGATGATGGATGGATGGATGGATGGATGGATGGATGGATGGATGGATGGATGGATGGATGGATGGATGGATGGATGGATGGATGAACAGATGGAAGGATATCATGTGGGTTCAATTGGCAAAATGATGGCAAGGTGCTGAGACGAATTTTGGGTTGGGAGATCTCTGTCAAATAAAATATAACAGAATATGCTCAGGTTATCTCTAGAAAACAGTGATCAAATTCCTGTTAATTGAATAATTATGTTAAAACAGAATAATTTTCACCAACAAAGTGACTATTCAATAATTTCAATTAATTATTTATCTCTTTATTTACTGGTATTAAGGTCACAATGACTAATTGTGAGTACAACTTGGATATAAAGGCAAGTCCAACCAATCGCTTATTCCCTTGTCGGACATTTCAGAGGACTTCCATCCCCGGCATTGGTGATTGCTTCCTATTTTATTAGTAAAACAAAGCTTGTTTACCACAGTAAACAAGCACTGCAACAGTTCCAGAGTTCCCACAGGGAATTCAATTAATGGGATGATGCTGAATTATCGTGCGCCAAAGCATAAAGAAAATAAATGTTTCAGCTGATGGACCTGTGAGTTAAACTAACAGGTCCATTGACTGAATTTTCTTTTTGCCTTTTCACAGACCATGAGTCATTACACGAATGGAAAAAATTCCCCCTGTGAATATTTTACTGAGGATCCACTCTCCATGTCAGACCATTTGTAATAATTCTTATTAATTTTGTAAATGTATTCAGTTGAGGACCACCAGCTTCCAATTTGATTAATGCTACTTCAAATTTATTACATGCCTGTTCTATGTAATCCCCATGTACATCAACACTGAACCTTGCAGAAAATGAAAATCTATTCCACACATATGTGCAGAATGGACATCATTGACTGACTATTTTTAAATAGAAGCAAAATTTCACAGGAATTTTCTACAAATCATGTAACGCAATTACAATTTGAATTGCTAGCGATAGCTGAAAATCCAGTAGACACACTGAACACATTGGAACTCAGGGGACGAAATAGTAACAAGAGTTCCCCTCGCAAATTTGGTTGGTGATAAAATGGGTTGTTTTTGTTGATAGTTGTCAAATGAATTGCTGAGTGTCCTTCTAATAAATAATGTTTTTATATATGTGGAGGCATGTAAAGAACACAGAACGACACAGGAGTGTGAATGTGTTAATCGATATGCAGCCTCTTGTTTTATCCTTCTGCGCTGCATGGCACTCATGCCATATTGATTAACCCATTCACACATGTGTGTTGTTCTGTGTGCCCTACAGCGGAGCATGTTGGATCAATGTTTAGAACATTGGACTTTAAACTGAAAAGTTGATGATTTGATCCTGACCAGCAGTAAGTGCATTGTCTAGCCCAAGCCGTAATGAATTGTTGAGGGAGCATGGTGGCTCAGTAGGTAGAGGTGCAGACTGCAAGCCGAGAGGTCCTCGGTTCGAATCACTCCTGCGGCAACAGCGTGTGTCCTTGGGCAAGACACTTCATCTCCATTGCCCGCATGGGGGCATGGTGGCGTTGTGTACTAAGGCGTACTGCACGTCGATGGTTCACTTGTCTCCAACCAATGCTAACCCTCTGCTTGTGTGGAGTTAGTATGTTGGGGAGCTGACAGTTGCTCGCCGTTGTTCAGTGGTTCTCTCCAGGTACTCCGGCTTCCTCCACCCGTAAAACTGTCACGTTAATGATTAGAAATTGTGCATAAATATGTGACCTTAAACACCACTAAATAAATAAATAAATAAATTGAATTGTTGACGGACAGAAGGACGATGGGCCATGGCATCACCTCAAATTTGACTTACGTCAAAGTTGAGCTAACAATAACTTTTATTTGAAAGAAAAAATAATAATTATTATACAAACATGATAGTCTTTTGAACAAGTCTTTTCTATAAGCAGCACTGAATAAATCAAAGTTCATCTAAGTTGCAAAATTTCTGCTCGAGAAAAAAACCCGTATTATATGTGATGTATTCTATATTACTAAACATTCATACTAAAATTTATTCAAATCAGAACCTTCTATATATATAGAAGTTCTGTACAAAACACTGATTGTACCTAATTTCGGTACAAAATGGCCACAGCAGCCATCTTGAATTTCGGACCACACCCAAAAGCACTTGTTCTCGTCCCATGGTGATAACAAAGGTACACAAGAAGTTTCGTGAAGATCAGTTCATAAATACAGCCCCTAGCCCGAGCCGTATTAATATGTTGTACTTACTGTGTATAAGTAGCACTGAATAAATCAAAGTCCATCTAATTTGCATAATGTCTGCGAGAGAAAAAAACCTGTATTATATCTGAGGTATTCGATGTTACAAAACATTCATACAAAAATTTATTCAAATCAGAACTTTCATACAGGGGTTCTGTACAAAAAACTGATTGCCTTAATTTTGATACAAAATGGCTGCCGGTGGCCATCTTGAATTTCTGACCGCACCCCAAAACACTCGTTCTCATCCCACGGCGATAACAAAGGTACCCAAAAAGTTCCGTAAAGATCGGTTCATAAATACGGCCTCTAGCCCAAGCCGTATAGAAGTTCTGTACAAAAAACTGATTGTACCTAATTTCGGTACAAAATGGCCACGGGCAGCCATCTTGAAATTTGGAGTGTCCCAAGGTGATAACAAAGGTACCCAAGAATTTTCATGAAGATCAGTTCATAAATACAGCCCCTAGCCCGAGCAGTATTGACATGTGTACTTACTACGTATAAGTAGCACTGAATAAATCAAAGTTCATCTAATTTGCATAATTTCTGAATGAGAAAAAAACCTTATTATATGTGATGTATTCCATGCTACTAAACATTCATACAACAAGTGCACCGCTAGGTGGTGGATCAATATACGGCCACCTATGAAGAAATTGCGCTTGTGAAGAAATATTTAGTTGAACAAAAGGTCAATAATTTCTTCAAAAATAATTGTACATTCCTGGCTGATGACCCATTAAAGTTGAATATATTGTTTTCAAGTTATTGCATGGAGAATCAAAAGTCACCAAAATTCTCAGATTGTTGCCATGGCGGCCATATTGGACATGCCAGAATGCTGGTTATCGAAAGGAACCATCCTCTAGTCATGACTAATCAACCATAAATACACTTTACAACTGCAATTTTTTGTTCATGCTATTGGAAGGAGGATTATTCACTCGATATCAGGTCAGTACGAAATTTGTTATCAAAGCTACGTTTTCTCACTTAGTAGTGACCATGGTATTACAGGTTTTGATCTTTGGTAGCAGTTTTGTTACAAGGTTTGCAGATTTTCTTGCTCCTCTCGCCCCTGGCTCGCGGACGCCATTAGCTTTTCCTTTTGCAGAAGCACTTCGTTCTCTACAGGAAATCCAGAAGGTGGATGTAAGGCTGTTCGGCATTAGTGGTTTGACCCTCGACACAATTACTGGTTCCCACCAAAGACAGATACGGGCCTTTTTGCCGGATATTGTGATACCGGTCCTGGGCGGTAATGACCTGTCCTCGTCGTCCCCAGAGTCAGTTTGCTAGGAAATCAAAGATTTTGTATATTATCTTGAAAGATGTGTTTTTGTGAAAGAGATTTTTGTCTGCGAAGTGCTTCATCGTTTTCACGTCAAGCTTCCAGTTCCTGGCCGGATATTTTCGACGGACCCATCGGTTGTTGAGGGTTTCAATCGTAAAGTTGACTGACTGAACTCACAACTTTTGCAGGAATTGAGGAGCTATGTATCCACAGTGCATTTCTGGTGACAGCGACGCTTGGCTGCGTCGGTTCAGTCCAAGGTTTCTGACGGCATTTGAATACCCAGGGGATGAAAGCTTTCAGTAAGAATATCAGGGATGCCATTACCTCAGGTATTCAGGCCCTAAGGGCCAGTGCATCTTCGTGAGAGTTCTCTCTATCAATGTTTCTTTTGCATGTTTCTTCTTGGGCTCGATGATGGCGGTTTGCTACTTGTTTTGTGGTTGGGCCGTCCAGTGGTGCTTTTTCCAGTGGTTTCTATTGTTTTGCTTGGACCCTGTATGCATTGTTCCACGTGAGCGGCGTCGTTCGATACCTTCTGATTCTCATGTGGTGTCACGATGATACCATCAGTCACATCTCTACGCAGTTAGGCCATTTCCAGGTCGCGCATGAAGCCAAGGGTTTTCCTGTAAATGTCTCTTTTGTTGGACGCCTCCCGTTTTGTACCCCTTAGCATGCAAAAGTTATGAGACTTATCCTATTTGACTTGACCCCCGTTTGTCAATCCGGCATTTGCATTTATATCGGGAGGATTCGGTGGCTTTCGGTGACCCACTCATGCTCGTTATGTATTTTCCTATCATTTTTTCTCCTTCGGTTTCTGTTTTAGTTTGCATATTACCGGTCTGGATTTTCGTGGATTTTCCCGGTCCCACAAGGCTGCGGTGTTTCTTCGGCAATTTCCGGGGCATTCCGCAGGCATCTGGTTTGCTTGTTTCCTGTTTTCGTTACAGTAATATCCGCTCCGATTTTGTAACGTACTATATGTCCTGAAATGTTTGTTACATTCTACTTCACGTCATGAGTTTTTCAATGTTTATAACTATTATTATTGATTTAGGGAGGTGGTTTTACGACTACTGTACCACCTCTTTATGCGATGGTTCCAACTCGGACCGAATGCACTGTGTCACTTTTACTCCGGCGGCATTACTCAATTCCTGCCATAATAGTATTAATGCTGGTTGTTGGCCGGCCTGCTGGTCTTTGAGTGTGATTTGTTTTCATTTAGTGGTTGGTGTCATTTTCAGGGGCATGGGCACCCTATTAATTGAAGTGGGGCCTCGTGGCCTCCCGTTCGCCTTAGGGAGGTTTGCTAAGTGGCGCCTGGACGTTGCTCTGACCTGCCTAATAGTAGTGCTGATAATCAATTTTCATCAATTAATAACAGTAATCGCTATTTGTATCTATTTCTATCCGATTGAAACTAATCAGGTTGACAGTTTGCCTATCTTTCTGCTTAATCGTTGAGCTGGCCAAGATTTTCTCCATAATTATCAATGGTGTCAACACTACTGTTGGGCGGGTGAGAGTTGTGGTGATGCACTGCATTTTTGTCACATTTGGTGGGCTACTTCTGCCAGTTCAGCACCCAGTTACCGTAACAAAATTTCACAGGCAATGTCCACGTTTGGGGGACACCCAGTGTTCACCCCGTGAATCGTAAATTTTATTGAAGCTGTATTTGGATTACTGTGAAACTATTTCTGGGCGTCCCGATACCCCCTAGGCACTTATTTTTGCTATCTTCTTTGGGTGCCCATCCCCCTCTTCACTTTCCTCTATATACCACATAACTGATTGTCTCGTTCAGGCTTAATCTGTGTCAGTTTTCTCTTTTTCAGAATGCCGAAGGCCAAACAAAAGACCAGACGGGTCACCAAATCAACACAGCACAATACTGGCCGGGATCGAATTAGCCGGTCAGATGCACTGAATGACGGTTTGTCATATTTATACACCGGACCACTGTCTCCAGATACCATGAAAAATGACTCTTGTGCAACTCTTGCTCAGTGCCGGTTTCACAAAGAACTCGACGGTCAGCACATGGGGGCAGCTCTGCAGGGCCCCATACGCAAACTCCATTGCCTGCAGACACTGCTCCACGTGGACCTTTTTCACTGCATCAGGAGCAACAAATGTTTGGGACTGATACCATTTACCCACAGCATCCAGCTGTTGAAGTGCATACTGACATTCAATCAGCCGGACAACACAACATGGACTCTTCTCCCCAGCACCACCTACGTAGTGAACATTTGGCTAGGCAGACAAACCAAGGTCCTCTACCCTCAACGTCTACACAAACAGGTGATGCTGTTGGGACGGACAATGTGTTTATCCAAAACCCAACAGCCTAGTTTCTGTCAACTAACTCTTCCTCGTCATGACAGGCATTGATTCAGCAGCTGCAAACCACACTGGATAGCCTACACAAGGAAAATGCAGCAGCACAGCATGTACAAGGTAGCCAGGGTATGAATCCTTTATTGCCTCATTCTGCACCCCATGCCACCCACCTATGTCTTCCATGATTGGTCTAGGGCCAGCTGACCCCTTGCCACTTGCTCAGCCTTCTGATCCATCCAGTCGAGTTGATGCAACACCTTCATATGGTTTCAGTACAGCTGGCCAGTTTGTGTCAGCGTCCGTTCCATTGGATTGATTGGTGAGTCCAGCAGTCAAAAAAAAGATTTGGGATGAGGAGTTCGTGGAATTTTCCTCCTTGATTTCGGTGAGCCCTGAGGCAACCCAATACACCGTGACTGTCGGCCCGGATACCAATGTACTTCCAGCCCTTCAATGCATACCTAAGACCCCAAGGCAGGTCAATAACATAGACCAATGGTTGTCTAACTTACAGGTTTAGTTGACCGTTTATGTGAACAAATATCCTGAGGACGAAGCACAGCTGGTCAAATATCAATCACTTGTTAGAAATTTAGCTGACGAGAAAGGGAATTGGGCATTTTATGATCGCCAATTTCGTTCCCTCAGGCAATTCAATCCCCTCTTACAATGGGATTCAATCCACATGGAATTGTGGATAAAGGCAATCCCAGGGCCCTCACACAACCAAGCAGTTTAGACAACAGCCCCAGCCATTTAGGAACCATCAACGGAGTTACCGCAAGTCTCAGGTTCCCCTGGGTTTTTGTATACGCTTTCATGTGTTTATTTATTTATTGGTGTTTAAGGTTACATACTTATGCACAATGGCTAGTCATGACCATGATAGTTTTATGGGCGGAGGAAGCCAGAGTACCCGGAGAGAACCACCTAGCAACGACGAGCAGCTGCCAGCTCCCCAACATCATAACTCCACACTGCAGCACAGGCAGGGTTAGATTGGTTGAAGACATGCGCACCATTGACGTGCAGTATGCCTGAGTACACGGCATCATCGTGCCCCATGTGGACAATCGGGGTTAAGTGTCTTGCCCAAGGACACAATGTGGGAGTCCGAATCGATCGCTCAGACGGTCACCCATCCGAGGATTAACCGGGCTCGACGTTGCTTAACTTTGGTGATCTGACGAGAACCGGTCACTGCGCCCCCATACGCTTTCATGAGGGTAAGGGCTGCTCACTGCCCTGCAAGTTTGAACATTCTTGTTTCCACTGAACACAGGACCACTCTTTTACTCAGTGTCCCACCTGCCAGGACTGGTTTCGTTCTCCCTTTTGGGGTAGATTTGGCTGCCACCCCGGGACCAAAGGAGGTTATCGAGGGGCATCCACGGCAACACGCGCCCAAAAATAATCTAGCTGTCATGCCCATTCATCTGGTCAAAGGTTTTTCTGAGGGGTTCCGCTTAGGCTGCGAGGCAGTGACCACGTCAACGCAAGCCAACAATCCCCGGTCAGCCATTGAGTTCCCGGATGTTTTGGTGGCCAAGTTGGCAAAGGAACTAGGAGCGGGTTGAATATCTGGGCCTCACCCACACCTGCCGCTACATAATTTTCACATCTCCCCTTTGGGAGTTGTCCCAAAGAAGGAGGCGGGTCAGTACAGACTCATACACCACCTTTCCTATCTGCATGGTGAGTCAGTCAATGATGGAATATCAGCCGACGATGCCTCGGTTCAGTATGCTACCATCCAGGATGCTATTTCCATTATTAGGACGCTAGGCCCAGGTTGGTTTTTTTATCTAAGACCAATATCAAGTCTGCATTCTGCCTTACCCCTATTCATAAGTCGGATCACCACCTCTTAGGTTTTAAAAGGCATGACCACTTCTATTATGATAAGTGCCTACCGATGGGCTGTTCTACATCATGTAAGATCTTTGAAGCTTTTAGTACTGCTCTGGAGTGGATCGCGATACACAGGTTCCATATATCTAATATTGTACATGTTTTAGATGACTTTCTCCTGCTGTCAAAAATGGAAGAAGAGTGTGCCCTGGGTCTCAATCTGTTCCTTCATCTCTGTGATATTAAAATTTTTTAGTACATTTTGTTTCTTAACATACCTACCACAATTGTTTACAATTGGCTGTAACATAAGTGCAAGCCCTACTTCGGAACTAACTCAAGCTTTTAGAATCTTTTCCAAACGAGTTGGAAAAGTACTAGAGTGCAAAAGCACGAAAAAGATCGAAAAAAAGTGTCGAGCGAGACCAGCGCTCGAAATTACAGGTACTCTCTCTGCACACCTCTTGCGTTTACCGAGCGCATGTGCAACAACCGTGATGTCAATTCCGTATTTCCGCCAACGAGAAGTTTGTGATTTAGCGGGGAGGCATCGATATCAAAGATATCCCCAAGGAGGGTGGGCCTCCGGTAAACAATTGTGGTAGGTATGTTAAGAAAAAAAATTTACTAAAAAATTTTAATTTCTTTTCAACCTACTCACAATTGTTTACAATTGGCTGAATAAACAATTGGAGGAGGTGAATCACATAACCAATACCAACAAGAGTAACAGAAAGAAAAGCAAGGATGGCAGAGAACAATAACGAAACCTGTAATGAAGATAGAGAGAAGACACCTGCAAAGAACAAGGCTGAGCAAAGCACAACCTCGATAAAAACAATTTTAACGAGGGTGCCCAACAGCCTGGGCAGCAACGAGAGGGCCTAAAGAATAAAGGTCCTCAGATTGCTGTTGAAGGTGGCGGAGATAAAAGGAGGAGAAGGTAGAAGCATTCCTCCAGTAAGCCGCATTCATAACATCCTGGAGCGAAACAGAATTGGAGAACGCCCAGGATGTAGAAATGGCATGAACCTCATGAGCATTAAGTCAGTTCGAAACAAGATCCGACGCAGATAAGCGAGAATAAGCCAGCTTGATTGCAAGACAGATCCACCTGGAAATAGAATGGGAAGAGATAGACTGCCTCTTTGGAATGAGAGACAGAAAGAATCTCTTCCGACCCCTCCTAATGAACTGAGTGCAAGTAATATAAGTCTTGATTGCACGAACAGGACAAAGAAGAGGCCTCCGACCATCTACAGCAGGGAGAGCCCGAATGCAGATGGGATGAGGTACCGAATCAGGAAGTTGATTCTTAGCCAGAAAAGAGCAATCAGTAGTGAAGGTGACACTGTTAGCCTCATTTCGGAAGAAGGCAGAATCAACAGATAGCGCATGAAGCTCACTGACTCGACGAGCAGAAGCAAACGCTAGAAGAAAAGCCGTCTTATAGGTGAGAAAACGCATGTCAGTCTCAGATAAAGGCTCGAATGGCGCCCCCTCCAAACAGTGCAACACCCATGCCAAGTTCCACTTGGGTGTAAGATGCAAAACTCGAGGCCTCTTCAAAGAAAAGTGCCGAATGAGTTTGGAGAGAAAAAGATTACGACCGATGCACCGCTTTCCCACATAAGAGAAAGTATCAGACAGCATAGACCGATAGACCTTAATCGTAATAGGCTGGAGGCCCTTGGAGTCAAAAAGATATACCAGAAAATCCGCAATTTGAGCGATTGACGGATCACGGTAATTCACATTGTAATCTGCACACCAGCGGCAGAAAACCTTCCACTTGGCGGCATAAGTCATGCCAGTGGAATGTTGCCGCAATGCTGAAATGCACTCCACTGATCGTCTCGAAAAACCTCTACATCGGAGACAGGACCTGATAAAAGACAGGCGTGAAGGGACAGGCTCGCCAGGTTGTTGTGATACTTCCTGGGACGACCCTGTGAAAGAAGATCGCGACGTAGAGGTAGACGAATCGGTCGATCGGCCAATAGAGGCCGCAGCAGATTGATCCACACCCTCTGTGGAGACAGGGGTGCGATCAGAATGATCCTGCAACTGCAAGCACGAATCTTCGCTAATACTTGAGGAAGAATCGGTGCAGGAGGAAAGGCATAGCTGATCCAACCTGTCCAGTCCAGAGATAGAGCGTCTACTGCAAATGCCAGAGGATCTGGAGAAGGGGAGACAAAGGTCTCTACCTGATGATTCCACTGCTCGCAAATCGCCTGAAACACCGACCGATGTAGCATCTATTCGGTTGGAAGGACACTGTCGCGTCGGGACAGGGAGTCTGCTAGGACGTTGAGACGCCCAGGAATGTGTCGAATGGACACCCGAGCGTTCACATCCCACGCCAACAGAAGAAGATCCCGAGACAGCCGATACATGGGAATCGAATGTGTGCCTCCTTGATTCCGTATGTAGGCCACTACTGTCGAATTGTCAGAAAGAAGTAGGACAATATGGTCTGACAGATGAGGGATCCAAAGCCGAAAACTCAACAGAAGAGCAAGGAGCTCCTTCTGGTTGATATGAAGGCCCACCTGCTCGCTGTCCCACTCTCCGTGAGTAGACAGACCGAGAGGATCCAACGTCGCACCCCAGCCCCGATCGCTGGCATCCGCAGTAAGGATGCGATCGGCCAAAGGAAGATCCAACGGAACACCCTGTGTCAGCCAGGGAAAAGCGGCCCAAAGGCGGAGGTGACAAAGCAGAGACCAAGGAATAGTGAGTTCCAGGTCCAGCGGATCTACATTCGGACGCCAATGATCCAACAGGAAGTGTTGGAGAGGTTGGACAAACAAGCGACCGAGCGGAATGAGATCTGTCACCGAACCGCAAAGGCCCAGCATCCGAAGGAAAGTCCAGGCCGAGACCGAGGAAGATTGAAGCAGGTTCCGAGTCAAGGCGGAAAGAATCGTCGCCCGAGCCTGGGGGACCGACACTACATTGTGAAGAGTGTCGAAATCCATCCCCAAATGACGGAATCGCTGAGAAGGAAGAAGATCCGACTTCTCGCGATTGACTCTGAAACCCAGCGACGCCAGCAGGCAAAGAAACTGCCGGACATCGAACTCCAGAACAGCAGCATCATGGTGCCGTTGAAGGATGTCGTCTAGGTAGGCTGACGAAGTCACTGCCGACTGAGTGCGGTGGAAAGCAAGCACATGTGACATCAGTCGGGTGAAGGCCCAAGGAGCCAGGTACAAACCGAACGGGAGAGCTCTGAATTGAAAAACTCGATCCCGAAACGAGAACCGAAGGTATTTCCGTGACGCCAGATGAATGGGTACATGGAAGTAGGCATCCTACAGGTCGATACTGGCCGCAAAATCGCCCTGATGAACTGAACGTCGAACCGACCGGAAAGTCTCCATACTGAAACGAGGAGCTATTATGTACTCGTTCAGGGTACTCAGATCGATGACAGGACGATATTGGCCGTTTTTCTTCGGCACCAAGAAAAGTCTTGAGAAAAACCCTGGTGAAAGGGTGTTCCTGACCACCTCAATCGCCCCTTTGGAGAGGAGATTGTCGATCTCCTGCACCAGAAGGTCCCGACGCAGAGAATCGGAAGGGACCTGAGTTGGAAGGGACCTGAGTCGGAAGGGGCACCCGAGATAAACTGGGATGCCGATGGAAGGACAGTCGCAGACCGGATTGAATGACGTCGAGGACCCAAGAGTCCGACGTTATCTCTGTCCAACGGTCGTAAAACGGCGACAGCCTTCCCCTGACTGGAGGCGAATCGAGGTGAGAACCTTCACTTGTGGCCTCGACGAGGCCCCCGAGAGGAGAAACCACCTCGGGAAGTGACAGAGGCCTGCGACTTTCCAGCCTGAGGCTGACAGCGAGCCTGGCCACGTCGGCGCTTCTTATGTGCAGAAGGAGCAGACGGAGCCGACGAAGGCATAGCTGAAGGCGCCGAAGAGGCAGACGCTGCAGCACGCTTGGCGGGCCTGGAACGACCCCCACCCGCAGCAGCAGGTTGGTCAAGCTGTCGCAGCAAAAGCTGGTCCTTCGAATGACGAAGAACTTCGCCACGAACAGCTTCCACGGAACCATGAAACAACTGAGGTCCCACCAAAGAGGCAGACCTCAGAACAGCATGTTGCTCAGAAGGAAGGGATGGTAAAGAATCCAACACCGCATCCCGGCAGGCCAGCTCCAAATTAGCCGTGTTACAGGCGTGAGCGTGTGTCAAGTTCATCAGAGCCTGTGACAAAACGCGAAAAGGTGCCTGAGCATCATCAAACTCCCCTGGTGGAAAATATTCAGCCAGAGCAGCGATGAGATGGTCCGCGAGAGATAACATACCCAGCATCTCTCGGGACAGGCCCACCATAGACTCAACTACCGACATCGGGAGAACAGCCGACTTAGGCTTAGTCAACCCGAGGGAAGAAGAATCCTCATCCACAGTAGTCATCCCTTGGAAGACTGGTGGAGAGACGGAATCGTAAACACGAAACCGCGATGGAGGCAGAAAGGCATCAGCTCTAGAAAAGAAGGAACCCTTGAGGGCCTTAGAACGCATTTTGGCGTCTAAGCCCTGGAAGGACTCAACAACCTGAGCCGATTGCAGAGGACGCAAAGCCCCGGAGCTAGAAGGCTCAACAGGGTTACGGCGCTCCACAGTGGACCACGGCCAGATGGTCACAGAAGGCTGGTCGGAAGGTTGAACGTCCGGCAATAAGCCAAAGACGAAATCCAAAGCCTGCCCCAAGACTGACAAGGGGGGCCCATCACCTTCAAGATACTCGTCATCCTCCGTAGCAGAGGAGATGTAGCCCAACTCTTGCTGACCAGCAGAAACCTCCTGTGAATACTGTGCAGTATCCAAGGGGCCAGGCAAGACATCTCGGCGATCGACCAAAGGAGGTTGTGCCTCAGGAGGCACAGGGAGGCCAACTTGAGGGTTGTCAGAAAGCAACTGGGTGAGCGCCAAAACGGCCTGACGCAGGTCACCCTGAGAATCCGTCGCAGCAGCATCGCCCGACGGAGTGTCCTCCCAATGGACCCTTCTGGTAGAAGAACCCAAATCCTCAGAACAGACTGACGTCGAACGTTGATCGGCAGACAGAATAGGGATACGGAGGATAGTCCCGATTGTGACGCCCAGGGGCCATCACTGACCTCTGCGAAACAGAAGGTCCTGCCTGTAAATCCTCTAAAGAGACCGACGGCGCACGTCGATCGGTAGCTGGACCTAGGACATGGTGAGAAGACACCAGAGGATTGTCCCAAGAATGACAGGAACCTGTCATTGGCCTCTGCACAGCAGACAGCCCCAACTGCCTATCCTCTGAGACCGACGGCAAGCATCGATCGACACTCAGACTCGGAACACAGTGAGGAATCACCGGAGGAAGGTTCCGAGAGTGACAGCTAACAGGGGCTGTCACTGACCACTGCCGAACAGCAGGCCCTGGATGCCAACGTCCCAACACCATCCCGCTAGGCGGCACACTAGCAGGAGAAGGAGGAACAATAAACGATTCACTCGAGGGACGAGGAATCGCTGCTGAAGCGACCGCCCGGCTCAACCGACTAGGAGCAAACCTAGCCAGATGAGACGGAGCAGACAGCAAACCCGCACAGCCACGCCGCGAGGCTAGGGGAGGCTGAGAACACACAGACACACCAGCAGATACAGCCTCGGTCCCCCGAGACTGTAGACCATCCCCAGAGGAGATGGAAGAGCCATCATCAGACAGAATAGGATCTGGAGTAACAACTTCCTCAACAACAGTCGACAGTGTAGGAGGCAGATCGGAGAGGGTCACCGAGCCGACCTCGGAAAAGCTCTCAACGAAAACAGACGCCTCAAGAGTGACATCAGAAGACAAAGAGACCACAGTCTCCTCGTCAGGTATCACTGAACTAACACCGTCAATAGTTGCAGAGGAACTCGCCACAGAAGACAGATCAGAATCTTGTGTGACAGAGTCACCACGTGCACCAGCAGAAATGTCTGCTACGGCACGGCTACCCTTACCCCGAGAACGAGGGTTTCTAGCTCTGGACAGAACCACCTTGTTAACAGAAGCCCAGAATTTAGAGGACCAAACCCCACAAATACCACATGATTGGGCCTGAGTGCAATTGTTGCAAGTGACACATGTGGAATGAGAGTCGTCCACATGCTTCACTTGCAAGCAAGAGGTACAAGGAATAGTCTTTGGCATTATATCAAAGTAATCAAGCTTCCCGCCGATGGAAAACAGCACGAAGGTCGTGTTCACACGTGGGGGAAAAACAAGATGAAGTGTGAAGAAACAAGCAATAATAATAAAAATTAACATTAATTAACAATAATTTGGTAGCTTGACAAAAGGATATAATCCACTTGCACACTAAGAATGTAGAATAAGTTGTTCACGAAGAATAAACAGCAAATTAGCACGAGTCACAAAAATTTCCGACCATGTACAAATGGCGGAAATAAAAGGAATTGACGTCACGGTTGTTGCGCATGTGCTCGGTAAACGCAAGAGGTGTGCAGAGAGAGTACCTGTAATTTCGAGCGCTGGTCTCGCTCAACCCTTTCTTCGATCTTTTTCGTGCTTTTGCACTCTAGTACTTTTTCAACTCGTTTGGAAACGATTCTAAAAGCTTGAGTTAGTTCCAAAGTAGGGCTTGCACTTATGTTACAGCCAATTGTAAAGAATTGTGAGTAGGTTGAAAAGAAATTCTCGGAGTGCCCATTGGACATGATAAAACAGCTAGTCCGTCCCAGGATATGGAATTTTTAGGAACTGAACTGGACATACTTCACATGGAGGCTCGGTTACCACTTGATAAACTTCTCAAGTGTCAACAGGAAATTCACTTGGTTCTGACAACCAAAAACGCCACACTTCATGTATTGCAATCCATTATTGGCACGCTGAACTTTGCATGCTCGGTAGTGCTACCGGGCAGTGTCTTCCTACGTCGTCTTATCAACTTGACCATAGGAATACAATGCCCGCACCACTGCATTAGGTTAACAAACGGGGTGAAGGAGGACTTGCTTATGTGGCTTTGGTTTCTGGAATCTTTTAATGGAAAAACACTTTTTCTGGATGAACTGTGGACAACAAGCGATTCTCTTTCCCTTTTTACCTATGCCTCTAGCACACTGAGTTTTTCGGCTATCTTTGGAAGGTCCTGGTTTTGCGGGGAATGGTCTGAGCGGGCGAGAAAGTTGAACATTGCAGTGCTCGAGTTGTACCCCATAGTTTTGGCGCTTGAAATCTGGGGTCATCAGTTAACAAATAAGAAAAAAGTTTTTTATTCTGACAACGAAGTAGTGGTAACAGTGATCAACAAGCAAACATCCAAGGATGTTCGCTTGCGGACCCGGTTGTGCAGATTAGTTTTACTTACTCTGCAACACAACATTTTGACAATATCCGAACATGTACCGGGCAAATTCAACATTCTAGCAGATCAACTTTCTCGCTTCCAGGTCCAGGAGTTCTGCAAAGCTGCACCATGGGCGGAGGAAGATCCAACAGACATTCCTTCGGAGCTCAGCATAGAGAGCTTGCTCCAACTGTAGACTTCATAATGTCACATGCCTTGTCTGCTACAACTAAAGACAGTTATACTCGTTATTGGCACAAGTTTACCACCTTTTGTGACCTTTATGGCCTGTCATCATCTTTGCCCGTCTCAACGGATACATTATCATTTTTTGTGGGTCATCTTTTTAATCATGGTTATATCATCTCATATGTCAGGACGATGTTATCAGGCATTAGTTTTTTCCACAAAATGGTGAACTTCCTGGATCCATGTTCAGGTTTCTTTTTCCATAAATTACTTGCGGGTTACCAAAATTTACGCCCATCTTTCGATGTACGTATGCCGATTACTAGACCTCTGTTGGATCGCCTCCTTTCCGCATTGGAAGTCGCGTTCCACAAATATATCCACGTTCCGTCGCTGCAGTAATTACACTTGGATGCTCCACCTCGTCCCATTCTGGGGATCATTCTGGCTACCTGGGGTATGGAATTCACCGGCGGCTCAGCTATTGGCGTGCCACCTCAGGTTCATGATTTTTGTAACTTTGCGTGTGTATTATCTATATTATGTATATGTTCACTAGTTTGCACATCCTTTCTTTTCGGTAATTTTCTTTCTTCTCCATCTGGTGTGCCGGTAATTGCTATGCTAATGGCGTATAGGGGCTGTCCGCTTGTATCAGTTTTGTTGGTAGTCATCACCCAGCGCATCGGCTAGTTACAGCGTCCCCCGCCTTATGCTTCCTGGTGGGTGTTTGCCAACTCCTTAAGCACCGGTAGAGTTGGCATTGTGGCAGAGACACCCACCTGTGCTCATATTTGTCAATTCATTTTATCATTTCTAATTATTTATCTGTATTGTATACTTTTTAAATTATTAAGGACACTAAATGTAACTTGAACATGAGAAATAATCAATATAATAAATAGGAAACACACACTTGCCTCATCAGTGTTGCCCAAAACGGAATCATTTCTTGTTGTTTTCTAGTTCTGCTGGGAGAGTCAGGACATAAATACACTTTACATAGTAAAATGATTTGTGTCAGACGATCTAAGAGTTCCCCAATAGTCCAATAACTAACAGGAGCATGTACAATGTGCTTGGAATTATGCTTGTCACCTCGTAATGAACCCATTGTTTTGGAAGCATACTGTCATTCTAAACTTTTCACACCTCACATGTGTTGTTAATAATTAGCCAATCATAATGAACTTGCTCCAGGGGGCGCCAGTGGCAAAGGGTCCTGCTTGGCGTTCCCTGGAGCAACATGCATCATTCTTTGTTTTATCACACAGAAGAGAAGATCAACTGCAATTTTTTCTCTACCCACCATCCCCAACATACTGCCTCCCTTGGTGGGTTTGTGATAGCCACTACTGCATAGTTCGATCATGTCTTCTTGTCTATTATATGTATATAAGCTAGGAATTGACCACTCAAATATGCAGGGATCCTATGCTTTTCCAAAGTTTTTAATTTTTCTTTGGTTTTTAATGCCGGGATCAATCTGTTTTTATTAGTTGCAACTTATGTAATCTGTAACTTTTCATGTGGGTTAGGGCACTAAAGGCAGAGACACCCACGTGTGCTCATATTTGTCAATTCATTTTATCATTTCTAATTATTTATCTGTATTGTAAACTTTTTAAATTATTAATGACACTAAATGTAACTTGAACATGAGAAATATTCAATATAATAAACAGGCAACACAACACAGTATCTGTTGGATGTATTGTTTTCAAGTTATAGCATGGACAAATAAAAGTTAACGGATGGACGGATGGACAGACAGATGTTCTTACACGTTCTTACTTGTGGGGTTTTTCCCATGTTAAACTCTAACCCCATAAGATCAAAAAATTAACCCCACAGTGCAAAAAATAACCCCACAAGTGGCCACTATACTAACCCAATCCCACAACTACCTCTGACCCTAAATTGTAAACCCCACAAATGTACCGTCAGATGGACGGATGGACGGACACTGATGCTGATTATTGAAAGGAATCATCCTCTCGTCATGACTAATCAACCATAACAAAACAGTATCTGTTGGATGTAATGTTTTCAAGTTATCACGTGAACAAACAAAAGTTAATCGGACGGATAGACAGACGCACAGACAAATGATGGATGGACAGACGGACAATGATGCTGGTTATCGAAAGGAACCATCCTCTAGTCATGACTAATCAACCATAAATAAACGGTATCTGTTGGATTATCAAATGGACAATCAAAAGTCCCTAAAAATCCAAGATGGCTGCCATGGTGGCCATCTTGGATATGCCAGAATGCTGGTTATCAAAATGAACCATCCTCTAGTCACGATTAATCAACCATAAAAAAGCAGCATCTGTTGGATTTATAGTTTTCAAGTTATCGCGTGGACATCAAAAGTCCTGAAAATCCAAGATGGCTGCCATGGTGGCCATATTGGATATGCCAGAATGCTGGTTATCGGAAGGAACCATCCTCTAGTCATGACTAATCAACCATAAAAAAATAGTATCTGTTGGATGTATTGTTTTCAAGTTATCTCATGGACAAACTTAGATGTGAGTCTTCCATGGAAGACGTGTGTCGCCTGCACTATATTTTAATAGCATGTCTTTAAATATTTACCTCAAACCTTGTTAATCAAGTTCTTCTATGTAAGTTATATGGAATTCCAAGTCGAAAAAGGGACATAACTCTGAAAAAATGTGTGGATGATAACGGTTGTACGTGGATATCCTTTCCCCCATCCTGGTTCATGAGCATACCAAATATCATTAAAATCCGCCTGACAATGACTGAGATATATACACTCCAAGGCGTTTCAGACAGAATTCTAAGTTGAAAAGGGGCATAACTCTGGAAAAAATACAGCGGATCAAAAAATAAAATAGGAGGTGCACAATGCCATTATGTGATAAAGAATCACTGAAAGTTTCAGCAAAATCCATTCATAGGTTAAAGAGGAGTAGCGGATAAGAGACACTCCAAGGCGTTTCAGACAAAATTCTAAGTGGAAAAGGGGAATAACTCTGAAAAAAATACAGCGGATCAAAAAATAAAATAGGAGGTGCACAATGCCATTATGTGATAAAGAATCACTGAAAGTTTCATCAAAATCCATTCATAGGTTAAAGAGGAGTGGCGGATAAGAGAAAGTGTGACGCGGACGACACAAGACGATAAAAGTAATCCCTATATGTTGCTCCCCACTTCGTGGGGCAGGCGACACAACAAAAGCTAATGGATGGACGGACGGATGGATGGACGGACGGACGGACGGATGGATGGACGGACAGATGGACGGGTGGATGGACGGGTGGACGGATGGACAGACAGATGGACAGACGGATGGACAGACATTACCATACCACAATACAGCCCGCTCATATGAGCGGCCGTATAAAAATTTATTCAAATCAGAACTTTCATACAGAAGTTCTGTACAGAAAACTGATTGCACTAATTTCGGTTCAAAATGGCTGCTGGTGGCATTCTTGAATTTCAGACCACACCCAGAAACACTCGTTCTCGTCCCAAGGTGATAACAAAGGTACCCAAGAAGTTTCGTGAAGTTCGGTTCATAAATACAGCCCCTTGCCCGAGCTGTATTGACATGTGTACTTACTGTGTATAAGTAGCACTGAATAAATCAAAGTTCATCTAATTTGCTTAATTTCTGCAAGAGAAAAAAACCTGTATTATATGTGATGTCTTCCATGCAACTAAACATTCATACAAACATTTATTCAAATCAGAACTTTCATACAGAAGTTCTGTACAGAAAACTGATTGCACTAATTTTGGTACAAAATGGCTGCTGGTGGCCATCTTGAATTTCGGACAGCACCCCAAAACACTCGTTCTCGTCCCACGGTGATAACAAAGATACCTACGAAGTTTCGTAAAGATCGGTTCATATATACGGCCTCTAGCCCGAGCTGTATTGAATTGCTGACGACCAGAAGTGACGATGACCATGGCATAACCTCAAATTTGACTTGCATCAAAGTTGAGCTAACAATAATTTTTATTTGAAAGAAAAAATAATAATTATTATACAAACATGATAGACTTTTAAACAATACTACACATATCAAGATATCCTAAGTACAAACAATTAATGACAGGATTCAACAAGCTTGAAGTTTTTATAAGTGCTCTCCTGTATTGATACGACTCCGGCAGAATTTCCATTCTTTTCTCTTTGAGAATAGTAGAAAGAAAGACAGTATGTGTAGCAATAATAGTGAAAGTTATTAACATTCACATGAAGTAATAATGATGTGGGAGTTTGATTGCCAAGTCGAAACAAAGTGGTGGTCATCACTCTAAGTACATGGTTGCCAGAACAGAAATATTGCCTCTTCGTGCCTCTCTTCTTATTTTGAGGTGAATAATTATCGAAAAAACCACAATGACAAAATACGTATACTGCACTATCCTCGTCCTATCACCCCAGTGTTAGATATACTGCCAAGATTAGCTTTTCATTTATAATTAAAATGTCCATGTTAGAGTACTCCTACCCACAAGTACATGTGTAAGTTACAGGATTCTATTAACTGGTATAGTACTAAATTATTTTCAATCATCAAAAGTTGTTCAAATGTCTTAGCCTTTTTACAATTTATGGGAGTGTGCCTATAGGCACTCTCCAATAGATTGTAACAAGGCAACACCATGCAGATGATATGATTGCACTTCAAAGAAAATATGAAAACTTTCAGTTGCACCACCTGCACTTCAAAATAAAGCCTAAATATGGGCTACCTGCACTCTATCAGTTAATACGCTGAAGTAGAAGTTTTCTACCACAAAGAAAGCAAAGCACTGTTGCAATTCCTGGAGTTCCAATGGAGGGCATTTGAGAGAGCCTTAAAAGAGCTTGGTTAATTGTTGATCAGGCACTGAAGCATGAATATATTTTTAAATACTGTAAATTAAGTGTTAGAAGCCACTATCAGGGTTTTAAACTAGAGGGGGTAACAGTACCCCGAGGCTCACCAACAGGTGGCCAATGTAAAGGGGTGGCAGGAGTAAAAAAAAAAGTTCAAAACCTGCACACAAAAGTCCAAAATTAAAGAAAATAAGCAGCTAAAGGGTTAAATAATATAATAATAACCCCTAAGAAGCATACTAACATAAAATAGGTACCATGGCAATATGCTACAAGGTAAGTCTCCACTTTGAAGAAAAGAAAGACAAACCTCAAAACCTGCACATATAAAGTAAAAAAAAGTATCATATTTGTTTCAATGGGTTAAAATTGAGAAATACACCCTGATAGTGTCACAGTAACCACCATGGTAATATGCCAGTAAGGTGAAACCCTACCTGAAAAATATCCACTTGGAAGAAAAGAAAGAAAAACCTCAAAACCTGCACATAAAAGTCAAAAAAGTATCACATTTGTTTCAAAGGGTTAAAATTTAGAAAAATACACTGAAAATGTTACAATAACCACCATGGCAATATGCCAGTGAGGTAAAACAACACTTAAAAAAATATCAAAACCTGCACACAAAAGTACAAAACCTGCACACAAAAGTCCACAATTAAAGTAAATAAGCAGCTAAAGGGTTAAATAAAATAAAAATAGCCCCAAGAAGCATCCTAACATAAAAAAGGAACCATGGCAATATGCTACAAGATAAGTCACCACTTGGAAGAAAAGAAAGACAAACCTCAAAGCCTGCACATAAAAGTAAAAAAAAAGTATCACATTTGTTTTAAGGGGTTAAAATTGAGAAAAATACCCTGTCACAGTAACCACAATGGCAATATGCCAGTAAGGTGAAACTCTTCTTGAAAAATATCCACTTGGAAGAAAAGAAAGACAAACCTCAAAACCTGCACTTAAAAGTAAAAAAAAATATCACATTTGTTTCAAAGGGTTAAAATTTAGAAAAATACCCTGAAAATGTTACAGTAACCACCATGGCAATATGCCAGTGAGGTAAAACTCCACTTGAAAAATATCAAAACCTGCACACAAAAGTACAAAACCTGCACACAAAAGTCCACAATTAAAGTAAATAAGCAGCTAAAGAGTTAAATAATATAATAATAGCCCCAAGAAGCATCCTAACATAAAATAGGAACCATGGCAATATGCTACAAGATAAGTCACCACTTTGTAGAAAAGAAAGACAAACCTCAAAACCTGCACATAAAAGTAAAAACAAGTATCACATTTGTTTTAAGGGGTTAAAATTGAGAAAAATACCCTGAAATGTTAAGGAAACCACCATGGCAATATGCCAGTAAGGTGAAACTCCACTTGAAGACAAAATTGCAAAACCTGTACACAAAAGTCAAAAACCTGCACAGAAAAGTCAAAAACCTGCACAGAAAAGTCAAAAACCTGTACACAAAAGTCCAAAATTCAAGTAACTAAGCATGGAAAGGGTTGAATAAAATACAACTATCCCTGAAAAGCATGCAGATATAAAAAAAAAAGCCAAAAAGCAAAACCTGCACAAAAAAGTTCAAAATGAATGAATCCGGACGCCGACGACACCGACATGAGGGCTATGCCATAGGCTCACACAATTATCGTTGGTGAGCCAAAAAAAGGAGAAAAATTCAAAAAACCACAAAAATCGAAACCTTTACACAAAAGTCCAAAATTGAAATAATTAAGCAGGAAAAGAGTTAAATAATACAAACCTAGCCCTAAGATGCATGTTTACATACAATAGAAGGCATGGTCATATGCTGCAAGGTACGTCTCCACTTGAAAGAAAGGAAAAAAAACCCATCAAAACCTGCACACAAACATCAAAATAAGTCCAAAATTTGATTCAAAGGGTTAAAATTAAGACGAAATACCCTGGAAAAGAGTTAAATGTTATCGTGAACCCCCATAGCAATATGCAAAGAAGAAACATTTTTTTTAAAAAGCACAAAAATCCAAACCTGTAAACAAAAGAAGTCCAAAATTGAAGTAATTAAGAAGGAAAAGGGTTAAAGAATACAACGTAGCCCTAAGATGCATGTTTACATACAATAGAAAGCATGGACATATGCTACAAGGTAAATCTACACTTGGAAGAAAGGAAAAAAAAAACCCATGAAAACCTGCACGCAAACGTCAAAATAGGTCTAAAAATCTATTCAAAGGGTTAAAAAATTTTAAAAAAATGCACTGGAAAGATATCAATGTTATAGTAACAACCACTGCAATATGCAGTGAGGTCAACCTCAATTTAAATTTTTTTTTTATCACAACCTGTACATAAAAGTAAAAAGCTGTAAGCTTAAAAATCCAAAACCTGTGCATAAAAGTCCAAAATTGAAGTAATTCAGCGAGGAAAGGGTTAAATAATACAAATTTAGTCCTAAGATGCATGTTTACATACAATAGAAAGCATGGCCATATGCTGCAAGGTAAATCTCCACTTGGAAGAAAGGAAAAAAAAACATCAAAACCTGCACGCAAACATCAAAATAAGTCTAAAATTTGATTCAAAGGGTTAAAATTAAGACAAAATACCCTAGAAAAGAGTTAAATGTTATAGTGAACCACCATAGCAATATGCAGAAACTAAACAAAATTTTAAAAAGCCAAAAAATCAAAACCTGTACACAAAAGTTCAAAATATTTGAGAGCAGACACGGATGCCGACGAAGACATGAAGGCTATGCCATAGGCTCACACAACTAACGTTGGTGAGCCAAAAAGCAGCTAAAGGGTTAAATAATATAATAATAGCCCCAAGGAGCATCCTAACATAAAATAGGAACCATGGAAATATGCTACAAGGTAAGTCTCCACTTGGAAGAAAAGAAAGACAAACCTCAAAACCTGCACATAAAAGTCAAAAAACGTATCACATTTGTTTTAAGGGGTTAAAATTTAGAAGAATACCCTGAAAATGTTACAGTAACCACCATGGCAATATGCCAGTGAGGTAAAACTCCACTTAAAAAACATATCAAAACCTGCACACAAAAGAACAAAACCTGCACACAAAAGTACAAAATTAAAGTAAATAAGCAGCTAAAGGATTAAATAATATAATAATAGCCCCAAGAAGCATCCTAACATAAAATAGGAACCATGGCAATATGCTACAAGGTTAGTCTCCACTTGGAAGAAAAGAACGACAAACCTCAAAACTTGTACATAAAAGTAAAAAAAAGTATCACATTTGTTTCAAGGGGTTAAAATTGAGAAAAATACCCTGTCACAGTAACCACAATGGCAATATGCCAGTGAGGTGAAACTTTACTTGAAAAATATCCACTTGGAAGAAAAGAAAGACAAACCTCAAAACCTGCACATAAAAGTCAAAAAAGCATCACATTTGTTTCAAAGGGTTAAAATTTTGAAAAATTACCCTGAAAATGTTACAGTAACCAATATGGCAATATGCCAGTGAGGTAAAACTCCACTTAAAAAAAATATCAAAACCTGCACACAAAAGTACAAAACCTGCACACAAAGTCCAAAATTAAAGTAAATAAGCAGCTAAAGGGTTAAATAATATAATAATAGCCCCAAGGAGCATCCTAACATAAAAAAAGGAACCATGGACATATGCTACAAGGTAAGTGTCCACTTGGAAGAAAAAAAAGACAAACCTCAAAACCTGCACATAAAAGTAAAAAAAAGTATCACATTTGTTTTAAGGGGTTAAAATTGAGAAAAATACCCTGTCACAGTAACTACAATGGCAATATGCCAGTAAGGTGAAACTCTACTTGAAAAATATCCACTTGGAAGAAAAGAAAGACAAACCTCAAAACCTGCACATAAAAGTCAAAAAAGCATCACATTTGTTTCAAGGGGTTAAAATTGAGAAAAATACCCAGAAATGTTAAGGAAACCACCATGGCAATATGCCAGTAAGGTAAAACTCCACTTGAAGACAAAATTTCAAAACCTGTACACAAAAGTCAAAAACCTGCACAGAAAAGTCAAAAACCTGTACACAAAAGTAAAAAATTCAAGTAACTAAGCATGGAAAGGGTTGAATAAAATATTACTATCCCTGAAAAGCATGCAGACAAAAAAAAAAAAGCAAAAAAAAAAAAATCAAAACCTGCACACAAAAGTTCAAAATGAATGAATCTGGACGCCGATGCAGACGATGCCGACATGAGGGCTATGCCATAGGCTCACACAACTATCGTTGGTGAGCCAAAAACCAGAGGCTAAAGTGAGCCTAAAATGCTCACCTGGCTCAAGTTGTCAAAAGAGATGAGTGTATCAGTAAGTGACCGACATATAGAGCCTAATTTATTATAGTAACCCAGGGAATCGATTTGAACAAATTTGAATCTGACACCCCTAGAGATGTCACACACCAAATATGAAAAGATTCTAACTGGTGGATCCGAAGATTTTTCAAGAAATTTTCTCACATTGTACTGTGTTGAACTAGGGCCCCAATAAAGAGCCCAAATATTAACCCAAGGGCCCGATTTGAACAAAATTGAATCTGATTCCCCCCCCCCCCCCCCCCTCCTATGGAAGTCCATCCACAGATGACAAAATGACTGAGGAGGGACCAGGTCAGACTTCTCCTCGTTGACTCTGAACCCTAGTGCTGTGAGCAAGCTCAAGTGTGTCAACATACGACTCCAGAAGAGCAGCATTGGCGTGCCTCTGGAGGATATCGTCCAGATACGCCGAAGTAGTCACCCTGGACGGAGTGCGATGGAAGGCTATCACATGCGACATCAGGTGGATGAAGGCCCAAGAAGCCAGGTTGAGGCCGAAAGGCAAGGACCTGAAGTGGTAAATTCACCCCCAGAAAAGCAAACCTGAGATACTTTCGCGATGTGCGATGAAGCGAAACGTGAAAGTAAGCGCCTCGCAGGTCGATGCTGGAACCGAAATCCCCCAGGTGAATGGAGCGGCGAACCAACCTGAAAGTTTCCATGCTGAACTTGGGAGCAATGATAGACTAGTTCAGGATACTCAGATCGATAACCAGTTGGAGTCGGCCGTCCTTCTTCGGCACCAAGAACAGGCGGGAATAAGATCCCACTGAATGAATGTTCTTGACGATCTCGATCACCCCCTTTGACAGGAGACTGTCTATCTCCATGATCAAAGGTTCAAGGCATGAAACATCTAAAGGAACTTGGGTTGGAAGAGGCACTCTCGACAGAGTGGGGTGCCTTGGAAAGGATATCCGCAGACTGGACCGAACATCTAACACCCAAGGATCGGATGTGATTGTGGCCCAACTGCGTGCAAACTCGGCTATCCCTCCTCCAACCTAGGACGAATTGAGGTGAGGGCCCAGCGAGGCCTGTGAGAGGAGAAACCACTTCCTCTGCTAGATGAAGTATATAGAGGCCTCCAACTGGACTGTTGATGCTTACCCTTACCACGTGAGTAAGAGGAAGAAGCGGAAGCAGGAGGATCAGCCCTTGGCTTCTCAGAGGAAGCAGAAAGGCATTTACTAGGCTGGGAAAGGCCATGGCCTCCAACAGAAGGCAGATCAAGGTGGCGAAGCAGCAGCTGATCTTTGGAATAGTCGCAGACCCATCAAAGAAGCGGATCGAAGAGCAGAGAAATGCCCTTTAGGAAGGGAACGGCTTGTATCTAACACAGCATCCCAGCAAACTAATTCCAAATTAGCCGTGTTACAGGCATGCATGTGAGTAAGATGCATGAGCATCTTAGTGATCATACGCAAAGGGGCCTGTATGTCGTCAAACTTATCTGGAGGCAGATAAGCAGCCAAGGTGGAGACGACGTGATCCGAGAGAGAAAGCCTAGTTTGGGATTAATGAGGACTGCATGCCTTTGTTCAAAAGGTACGTAAATTATTGCCTTCAAGATAATTTATTTAATTAGAACAAGTGTTTTAATACAAATGATATTATGAAGCAAAAGGGTATTTTTGCAAAATGAACATTGTGATTTCATCAAATGGTCAAGTTATTTTTTTCAAATAAGTAGTTTATTGTTGCTTTGAGCAAATAATATATATTTGTGGTTGATTGACTAGATAAGTGGTTATCAACAATTTTCATGAAATCTATTTAATAAATTCAAATGTGCGTCATTTTAATCCTTATCCCGTAATTTGTAAATTGAGCAGTTGAAAAAAACAAGTGGCCCCACAGGGCCTGAAGCACCCACCTTGAACAGAACATGATATAAACATAGTCCAAGAATGAATCTACATTATGCAATCCATCCCCATAGGATACACTGTCAATCCTTGAGTCCCTCAGGAGTGACTAAAACAGTGCAAGCATCAGCAAGCATCATGATCATGCCTTTTCTTCAACTGATCATTATGTAAAAAGTGGACCTCCCCTCCCCTTGATACAACCTAATGTGGATTAATCTTAGTACACACCTCTAGAGGGTACTGAATACAAAATTTCTAATTCTTCAGCTACATGGTCAATTCCGGTTCCCATAGGGACCCCAAATATTAACCCAGACACTCGATTTGAAAAAGCTGAATGAAACCCCCATAGAGATGTTGTATACCAAATATGAGAGCATTCTGACTGGTGGATCTGACGAAGAAGATTTTTAAAGAAATTTCCTCATATTGCACAAAGTTAAAATTCAGGCTCCCACAGGGAGCCCAAATATTAACCCAGGTACTCAATTTGAACAAATGTGACCCCCCCCCCCCTCGATTTGAACAAACTTGAATCTGCCCCCTCCCCCCCCCCCGCCCCTCCCCCAGAGATGTTGTATACCAAATATGAAAGCATTCTGACTTGTGGATCTGAAGAAGATTTTTAAAAACTAGCCCCCATATTGCACTAAATTAAAATTTGGGCTTCCATAGGAAGACCAAATATTAACCTAGGGACTTGATTTGAACAATATTGAATCTGACTCTCATAACAATGATGTATACCAAACATTAAAAAAGTCTGACTGGTGGTTCTGATGAAGAAGATTTTTAAAGAATATTCCCATATTGCCCTAGAAGTTAAAAATTCGGGCTCCTGTATTGAACCCAAATATGAAACAATGAGCTTCATTTTAACAAACTTGTATCAGACCCCCTATAATGTATACCAAATATCAAAAGATTTCTACCATTGATTCAGCATTTTTTGATATCCCTACAGAACAACCTAACATAACAATGCCAATTTTTTTTACCATTTAATTCTAATGGTCCTAGGGATGCTTCCTACCAAATAACAGAGAACTGTTATTTCTATTTTTAGCTCCTGGGTTCCCATGAGGATGCAAGAATCTTTTTTTTTTTGCACAACTCAAGTACTTATGACCCAATAAAACCACATACCAAATTTTGTTCAAATCAGACAACCGGTTCAGAAAATGGAAATTTTGGGCAGGGCCAAAAATCTTACCCCTCCCATTACAAAGCCAAATATTGCTTCACGAACTTCATTTGGACGTACTTGATTCTACACCTCAAAAGGAAGATGCATAACAAATATCAAGTCATTGTTCCCACTGGTTCATGAGAAGATTTTAAAAAATTTTTAGAGCATTTTCCACTACTAACTCCCTATGGGGCTGGGCATGTTGAGTTGAACATAAATGCAATGCCCCTTCGGGACCATCTCTCACACAAACTTTCAATTGAATTGGCCTTGTGGTTTTGGAGGAGAAGACCAAAACATGGTGTTGACAATTGACGGATGGACGGACGGATGGATGGACGCCGGATGTTGTACAGAGTGTGATTAGATAAGCTCAGCTTGACTTTGTCAAGGTGAGCTAATAAATGTTTCAAAATATTTCAACAAAACCATATCATGTGACCCCTCATTGGAATGAGCTCATGAAGCTCGTTTCAATGAGGGGTCCCATGTTAGGGTTTTGATGAAAATTTTTTGAAAAATTTTTAAAAATAGTAATTAAAATAAAAAAAATTGATATTCTCTATTTTGGGTAAAGGGTTAATAATTTTGAATATTTTTTTAAATTTAAATTCAATAAAACCATCTCTTGTGACCCCTTCATGGGGGGGGGGGTCCATCTTATATGGCTTTGTTGAAAGTTTTTGAAATTTTCTTCTTTTTTTTTTCAAGTACTCAATTTGTACATTAAGTGAGCAGATGTAACAAATTTGTTAGGTAAAGCATTAAAGTATGGTGAACTGTTTGGTGTTTGATACTTGTATGCAATTAATTGATTGAAAAGCTGTTAAGCAAATGCTCCATATTTGTAGTTGACTATATAAGTGGATATCAACAATTTTCATGCAATGAAGAAATTTATAATAAATGCATATAACATGGAGTGTACACTTAAAGTATGATACGCAGTTTGATGTTGGATAGTTATATGCAATTAACAGATTTCTTTAGCAAGAGAATATAAAAAAAGTAAAGGGGACACCTGTACTGACTGACAGAAAATCATTACCTGCAGGAGCTGAAGAGTTAAATAAAATTGGAAACACATGAATCTTTAAGATTAGGACTTGCGTGTTATTTATTGATTCCCAAAACATTTGATATATATTTCTATATGTTTATCTACACTTCATAAGATTTGGCTGACAGATCAAAGGTAAAATTTAATTTTTGCACGTAAGAATATTGTTAAGTCAATAAATGCACCCTACTGGAAAACAAGAGCTTTAAGAGAATTTATTTACCGTTTACCTCCGGATGTGAATCAGCTGTGTGCTCCCATGTAATTTATAATATAAATTAAGCAGATGAAAAAAATATTTTCCAAAAAAATTTCAACAAAGCCATATCATGTGACCCCTTGGAATGAGCTTTATTGAGGGTCACATGATATGGGTTTTTTGAAATTGTTTTGGAAATTTTGAGAAAAAAATAAAATATTAAAACAAATTTTGATATCGTGTGTGTTGCATAAAGGTTTAAGTTCATTGTAGTGGAGTGATCTGCCCTAAAATAGAGGTAAACAATATCATTTGTATCATTTTTTGGTAAAATTAGTGCTATTGTGTGAGGTGGGTGATCAACCTCATCATCTGTCTGAATTGACAAAAATTGGACAGGTAAATGTCCACCTAAAACAAATTTTATAAACTGGATTCTAAAATTTGTGTTTGCATAAAAAATCTAACCAAAACACACCAAGTCTCTTTAAAGCATTAACCCTTTATACACTTTTGCAAAAAAGAAAATCAATGGTCAGTTAACAAACAGCAGTTGCTGGAGATAGACAGTACTTATTTAATCCAACAGCCCCATGTGGCTGTTGGATTAAATTACTATTAAACCTCCCAACACATACAAACTGGATCTGCCCTATCACTGTAACCTGAATGCAAACTTGTCTGAATTTATCACTTGGCCTCGAGAAGAGTGAAGTGAAAGCGGCAGTCATAAGGTTCCAAAAATTAACAAACATGCGCTGTCTCATGTTAATAAAGCATCCATAACTCGAAATAGTATGTTATGTTATTAAAATGAAAAAAGGCCCTGTGATTTGCTTGTTTCTTTTTCCATTTCATTTCGGCAATATTATTAATTAATTAATAAATTAATTGCATTATTTATCATATAAACTCTTAATAATTTGAGGATCATGGTATAAATATAGAACCTTAGTGAGCACGCTCACATACCCCACGTGCCCCGATATTTCAAGCTCTAATCATTTTTTAAAAATAAACATAGATTCTAGGAATACTGCAGAAAACAGTGTTCTGTAGTTTCAACGGTATTGAAAGAATTCAAGAAGAAAAAAGCCCGGAAAACTGTAATTTTGATGAACTTTTCAAAGTCTATGGGGCCGTAATTTTGGTAAAAATCAGTGGAGCGGAACAAAACCCAAACTTGTTCTGTAGGCCACCATGTTAGACTAACATATAAAAAATCAGCTCAATATCTGGAAGAGTGTAGGAAAAAAGTCTGGAAAACTGTAATCTTGATGAACTTTTTAAAGTTCAAGGGCCGTAATTTCGGTAAAAATCAGTGGAGCGGAACAAAATGCAAACTTGATCTGTAGGCCACCATGTCAGACTAACATACCAAACATCAGCTCAATATCTGGAAGCGTGTAGAAAAAAAGTCCGGAAAACTGTAATTTTAATGCATTTTTCAGAGTCCAAGGGTTGTAATTTCGGTAAAAATCAGTGGAGCGGAACAAAACGCAAACTTGTTCTGTAGGTCACCATGTTAGACTAACATACCAAAAATCATCTCAATATCTGGAAGTGTGTAGGAAAAAAGTCTGCAAAACTGTAATTTTGATGAACTTTTCAAAGTTCAAGGGCCGTAATTTCGGTAAAAATCAGTGGAGCAGAACAAAAATGCAAACTTAATCTGCAGGCCACCATGTTAGACTAACATACCCAAAAACAGCTCAATATCTGGAAGCGTGTAGAAAAAAATTCCGGAAAACTGTAATTTTGATGAACTTTTCAAAGTTCAAGGGCCGTACTTTCGGTAAAAATCAGTGGAGCGGAACAAAATGCAAGCTTGATCTGTAGGCCACCATGTTAGACTCACATACCAAAAATCAGCTCAATATCTGGAAGCGTGTAGAAAAAAAGTCCGGAAAACTGTAATTTTGATGAATTTTTCAGAGTCCAAGGGCCATAATTTAGGTCCGTAATTTCGGTAAAAATCAGTGGAGCGGAACAAAATGCAAGCTTGATCTGTAGGCCACCATGTTAGACTAACATACCAAACATCAGCTCAATATCTGGAAGCATGTGGAAAACAAGAGGCCCCGAGGGGCCTGAGGGCGCTCACCTGACATGGTAGCCTAAATTTATATCAACCCAGAGAATTGATTTCAACAAGTTGCATCTGCTCCTCCTAAGAAAAGCTTATACCAAATATCTAAAGATTCTGACCAGTGGATCTAAAAAAAAAAAAGATTTTTAAAGAATATTCCTCATATTGAACTAAGTTATAATTCAGGCTCCCACAGGGAGCCCATATATGAACCCAGGGACTTGGCTTTAACAAACTTGAATCTCACCCCCTAAGGATGCTGCACACCAAATATCAAAACATTCCGACTGCTGGATCTGAAGAAGAAGATTTTTAAAGAAAAGTCCTCATTTTGAACTAAGTTACAATTCGAGCTCCCACAGTGAGTCCAAATATGGACCTAGGGACATGGCTGAAGAAGAAGATTTTTAAAGATAAGTCCTCATTTTGAACTAAGTTACAATTCGAGCTCCCACAGTGAGTCCAAATATGGACCTAGGGACATGGCTTGAACAAACTTGAATCTCACCCCCTAAGGATGCTGCATACCAAATATCAAAACATTCCAACAGCTGGATCTGAAGAAGATTTTTAAAGAAAATTCCTCATTTTGAACTAAGTTATAATTCGGGATACCACAGTGAGCCCAAATATGAACCCAGGGACTTGGCTTGAACAAACTTGAATCTCACCCCCCTAAGCATGGTGCATACCCAATATCAGAAGATTCTGCCTGCTGGATCTTGAGAAGAAGATTTTCAAAGAAATTTGCCTGAAATGCACTAAGTTCAAATTTGGGCTCCTATACTGAGCCCAAATATAAACCCAGGGGGCCGATTTGAACACACTTGAATCAGATCCACCCCACAATGTTGCATACCAAATATCAAAAGATTCTGCCTGCTGGATCTGGAGAAGAAGATTTTTTAAGAAATATGCCTGAAATGCACTAAGTTAAAATTTGGGCTCCTATACGGAGCCCAAATATAAACCCAGGGGGCCGATTTGAACAAACTTGAATCAGATCCACCCTACAATGTTGCTTACCAAATATGAAAAGATTCTGAAGCTGGATCTGGAGAAGAAGATTTTTTAAGAAATTTGCCTGAAATGCACTAAGTTCGAATTCGAGCTTCTATAGTGAGCCCAAATATGAATGTAGGAAGCCGGTTTGAACAAACTTGAATCAGATCCACCCCACAATGTTGCATACCAAATATCAAAAGATTCTGCCTGCTGGATCTGGAGAAAAAGATTTTTTAATAAATTTGCCCGAAATGCACTAAGTCCGAATTCGGGCTTCTATATTAAGCCCAAATATGAATCCAGGGGGCCGATTTGAACAAACTTGAATCAGATCCACCCCGCAATGTTGCATACCAAATATCAAAAGATTCTGCCTGCTGGAGCTGGAGAAGATGATTTTTTAAGAAATTTGCCTGAAATGCACTAAGTTCGAATACGAGCTTCTATAGTGAGCCCAAATATGAATCTAGGAAGCCGATTTGAACAAACTTGAATCAGATCCACCCCACAATGTTGCATACCAAATATCAAAAGATTCTGCCTGCTGGATCTGGAGAAGAAGATTTTTTAATAAATTTGCTTGAAATGCACTAAGTTCAAATTTGGGCTCCTATACTGAGCCCAAATATAAACCCAGGGAGCCGATTTGAACAAACTTGAATCAGATCCACCCCACAATGTTGCTTACCAAATATGAAAAGATTCTGCCTGCTGGATCTGGAGAAGAAGATTTTTTAAGAAATTTGCATGAAATGCACTAAGTTCAAATTCGAGCTTCTATAGTGAGCCCAAATATGAATCTAGGAAGCCGATTTGAACAAACTTGAATCAGATCCACCCCACAATGTTGCATACCAAATATCAAAAGATTCTGCCTGCTGGATCTGGAGAAGATTTTTTAAGAAATTTGCCTAAATGCACTAAGTTCGAAATCGGGCTCCTATACTGAGCCCAAATATGAACCCCGGGGGCCGATTTGAACAAACTTGAATCAGATCCACCCTACAATGTTGCATACCAAATATCAAAAGATTCTGCCTGCTGGATCTGGAGAAGAAGATTTTTTAAGAAATTTGCCTGAAATGCACTAAGTTCGAAATCGGGCTCCTATACTGAGCCCAAATATTAACCCAGGGGGCCGATTTGAACCATCTTGAATCAGATCCACCCCACAATGTTGCATACCAAATATCAAAAGATTCTGCCTGCTGGATCTTGAGAAGAAGATTTTTTAAGAACTTTGCCTGAAATGCACTAAGTTCGAATTCGGGCTTCTATAGTAAGCCCAAATATGAATCCAGGGGGCCGATTTGAACAAACTTGAATCAGATCTACCCCGCAACGTTGCATACCAAATATCAAAAGATTCTGCCTGCTGGATCTGGAGAAGAAGATTTTTGAAGAAATTTGCCTGAAATGCACTAAGTTCGAATTCGAGCTCCTATAGTGAGCCCAAATATGAATCTAGGGAGCCAATTTGAACAAACTTGAATCAGATCCACCCTACAATGTTGCATACCAAATATCAAAAGATTCTGCCTGCTGGATCTTGAGAAGAAGATTTTTTAAGAACTTTGCCTGAAATGCACTAAGTTCGAATTCGGGCTCCTATACTGAGCCCAAATATGAACCCAGGGGGCCGATTTGAACAAACTTGAATCAGATCCACCCTACAATGTTGCATACCAAATATCAAAAGATTCTGCCTGCTGGATCTGGAGAAGATTTTTTAAGAAATTTGCCTGAAATGCACTAAGTTCGAAATCGGGCTCCTATACTGAGCCCAAATATGAACCCAGGGGGCCGATTTGAACAAACTTGAATCAGATCCACCCTACAATGTTGCATACCAAATATCAAAAGATTCTGCCTGCTGGATCTGGAGAAGAAGATTTTTTAATGTTTTCCCCATTGCCTACAGTGTGAAAAAGTGCTGACTCAGCACTTTTTCAAAGTCCCGAAACTGTACCCTATGATAAAACCGATGGCAATTTTTTTTTACCAATCCTTTCTGTTGGTCCTAAGGAAGCTGCACACCAAATAAAAATTCTCAGTGCCGTGCAATTTTGGAGATATGGGCGTTTTAAATTTTTTCTATTTTTAGCTCCTGCGGTTCACACGGGGCAGCAGGAAATTTTTTTTTGCATAAATCAAGTACTCATGACCCAATAAGTCCTCACATAAAATTTGGTTCAAATCAGCCTCTCGGTTTGGAAAATAGAAATTTTGGGCGGGGCAAAAAATTTTGCCCCTCCCATAACGATGCCAAGTATAGCCCCACAAACTTCTCTTGAACAAATCTGAGTCTACACCTCAAAAGGAAGCAGCACACCAAATATCAAGTCTCTGCTACTGCTGGTTCATGAGAAGAAGATTTACAAAGATTTTGGTGCCCCTTGGGGGCGTGGCACCACCCAGGAGGAGGGGCAACTTCATTTGAACAAATCTGAATTGGCATTAGGTAATAAACATTTAGCCAACATTTGAATAAAATTGGCTAGTGGTTTAGGAGGAGAAGTCGATAATGTAAAGTTAACGCCGGACGGACGACGGATGCCGGACAACGGACAGAAAGTGATTAGTAAAGCTCCCCTTGAGCTTCGCTCAGGTGAGCTAAAAAGTCTGGAAAACTGTAATTTTGATGAATTTTTCAGAGTCCAAGGGCCGTAATTTCGGTAAAAATCAGTGGAGCAGAAAAAAATGTAAACTTGATCTGTAGGCCACCATGTTAGACTCACATACCAAAAATCAGCTCAATATCT
Source organism: Pictodentalium vernedei (assembly GCA_031216915.1). Lineage (NCBI taxonomy): Eukaryota > Metazoa > Mollusca > Scaphopoda > Dentaliida > Dentaliidae > Pictodentalium > Pictodentalium vernedei. Next base: position 483,179,744 of record CM062297.1, on the reverse strand, counting down.
GGAAGCGTGTAGAAAAAAGCCCGGAAAACTGTAATTTTGATGAATTTTTCAGAGTCCAAGGGCCGTAATTTCGGTAAAACTCAGTGGAGCGGAAAAAAATGCAAACTTGATCTGTAGGCCACCATGTTAGACTCACATACTAAAAATCAGCTCAATATCTGGAAGCGTGTAGAAAAAAAGTCCGGAAAACAAGTAGGACTGACGAACTGAAGGACTGACGGACGGACCAGTCAAAAACATTATACCCCAGCAACTTCGTTGCGTGGGGTATAATAAAATATACCCCAAAGTGGCTTGGTGTACCAAATGTTCACCACTCATGGTGAAGAGGTGTTAACCATTCGCCAAAGGCTCGCTGTTAACACAACTTCACCACTTGGGGTGAACATTTGGTTGACCAAGTTACTATGGGTATTTTCTATATATCTACCCACTGCACACTGATGTTGAAATATCAAATTTTCAAGCAGCAAACTTTTCCCATGACGTAACTTGGAATTCAACAAAGTAAATATTATATGATATGATAGCACTCATTGGTTAACTCTTAACTACCTGCAGCAACGGCATTGTGTCCTTCACCTCACCCACATTGCCCATGTGGAGGCACAGTGGCATTGTTGATGGTGCTCTTGTCTTCAACAAATGCTAACCCTGCTTGTGTGGAGTTAGAATGTTGGGGAGCCTGACAGTTACTCGATGGGTACTCCGGCTTCCTCCACCTGTAAAACTGTCAGGCACAAGGTGACCCTTGGCTGTCAAAAGTGTTGTTAAACCCCAATAAATAAATAAATTCTGAACGCGCTGAGTACTATTCACCAAATCTAGTCATGGTTGCTGTGAAGCATCCATCACAAGATCTGATGAAAAACTCATTAAAGTTCAACTAAAGAAATCACTGTTCAAAAAAGTCCATTCAATTTACGGGGGGAAATTTGGTTAAATATGACCAAATTATACTTATTTCAGTGACAAGAGATTTTAGGGGCCTGGGCAGGAATATCCACCAGCAGAATGCAAGGAGTTAAATTCCCAGATGGATTGTGGGGAAAATTTGCTGCTTGAAAGTTTTGAACTTTGATAACAGTGTGAAGAGAGTTAACTCTTAACCCACTGAGTATTTTAAAAGTATTTTCCATCAATTCTAGTCATGGCTGCTATGAAGCAGCCATGACTGGATTTGATGAAAAATTCAAGAGAATTTAACTCAAGAAATCACTGAACAAAATATTGATATAATTTATAGGGGAAAATTTGAATAAAAATACCCAAATGATACTTATTTTAGTGGCATGAGATTTTCTGTCCTGGTGAGGAATATCTGCCAGCATGATGTAAGGAGTTAAAGTATCTGTTTTGAGCTCATTGTAGTGGCATTTGTGGCACTGTGGTAGAATAATACAAAAAACAACTTATTCTCTGTTTGTTACGGTGTGGAAATATTACTGATATTGGTAACAGAAAGAAATCTGAGAATCAGCAACAATAACTATGACTTTAACTATTCTGGAATGTAATTTAAAATGAAAGAGTCAATGACTCTGTAGCTCAACTTGGATATGACAGGAATTAGTACTTGCTGTGACCAAGACAACTGAATAATGAATATGACAGGAATTAGTATTTGTTTTGGCCCAGTCAACAATAATAAAAGAATTACAAGGTGACTGTAATGGACTACAGATTAAGACCAGTCATTGTAGATTATTATTTTTGTGTGGAAATTTTCAGTCCCAAACAAAATATTTTCAGACTAAAATTTTTTCTTCTTCTTCTTAAAATTGACCAAAATGCATCAAAACACAAAAAACTAATTTCCGGATTTTGGTCCAAAATTTTCTAAGTCCCACCCGGACCCCTAATTTGCATAATTTATTCACGAGAAAAACTCTGTATTATATGTAATGTATCCCATGGTACTAAACATTCATACAAAAATTTATTCAAATCAGATCTTTCATTTGGAAGTTCTGTGCAAAAATCTGATTGCACTTAATTTTGAACAAAATGGCTGCTAGCGGCCATCTTGAATTTCAGACTGGACCCAAAAACACTCCTTCTCGTCCCACAGTGATAACAAATGTACCCAAGAAGTTTCGTGAAGATCGGTTCATAAATACGGCCTCTAGCCCGAGCCATATTGGGATTTGCACTCACAGTGCTGAAAGTAACACTAAATAAATCAAAGTTAGCCTAATTTGCATAATTTACGCACAAAAAAAAACCCTGTAATATATGTAATGTATCCCATGGTACTAAACATTCATACAAAAAATTATTCAAATCAGAGCTTTCATATGGAAGTTCTGTACAAAAAACAGATTTCGGCATCGTCGGTACAAAATGGCCGCTGGCAGCCATCTGGAATTTGGGACTGCACCCAAAAACACTCGTTCTCGTCCCACGGTCATAACAAAAGTACCCAAGAAGTTTCGTAAAGATTGGTTCATAAATACGGCCTCTAGCCCGAGCCATAGCAGCTTGGCACTTACTGCTCTGAAAGTAACACTAAATAAATCAAAGTTAGTCTAATTTGCATAATTTACGCACGAGAAAAAAACCCGTATTATATGTGATGTATCCCATTGTACTATACATTTATACAAAACTTTATTCAAATCAGAACTTTCATACAGAAGTTCTGTACAAAAAACTGATTTTTGCATCATCGGTACAAAATGGCCACTGGCAGCCATCTTGAATTTCGGACCACACCCAAAAACACTCGTTCCCGTCCCAGGGTCATAACAAAGGTACCCAAGAAGTTTCGTAAAGATTGGTTCATAAATACGGCCTCTAGCCCGAGCCATAGCAGCTTGGCACTTACAGCTCTGAAAGTAACACTAAATAAATCAAAGTCAGTCTAATTTGCATAATTTACGCACGAGAAAAAAACCCGTATTATATGTGATGTATCCCATGGTACTAAACATTTATACAAAACTTTATTCAAATCAGAACTTTCATACAGAAGTTCTGTACAAAAAACTGATTTTTGCATCATCGGTACAAAATGGCCGCTGGCAGCCATCTTGAATTTCGGACCACACCTAAAAACACTCGTTCCCGTCCCAGGGTCATAACAAAGGTACACAAGAAGTTTTGAAAAGATCGGTTCATAAATACGACCTCTAGCCCGAGCCATAGCCAATTGTTGACGTACGGACAGACGGACAGACGACCAGACGGACAGACGGAAGGATGGACAGGCGGACGACGGGCCATGACAATAGCTCAAATTTGACTTCGTCAAAGTTGAGCTAAAAATTAATAAAATGAAAGAGTCAATGACTCTGTAGCTCAACTTGGATATGACAGGAATTAGTACTTGCTGTGACCAAGACAACTGAATAATGAATATGACAGGAATTAGTATTTGTTTTGGCCCAGTCAACAATAATAAAAGAATTACAAGGTGACTGTAATGGACTACAGATTAAGACCAATCATTGTAGATTATTATTTTTGTGTGGAAATTTTCAGTCCCAAACAAAATATTTTCAGACTAAAAATTTTCCTTCTTCTTCTTAAAATTGACCAAAATGCATCAAAACACAAAAAACTAATTTCCGGATTTTGGTCCAAAATTTTCTAAGTCCCACCCGGACCCCAAATTTTCAGTGTAAAAAATTTTTTTTTTTTTGTCTTAAAATTGACCAAAACGCATAAAAAACCAAAAAACTAATTTCCGGATTTTGGTTCAAAATTTTCTAAGTCCCACCCGGACCCCTAATTTGCATAATTTATTCACGAGAAAAACTCTGTATTATATGTAATGTATCCCATGGTACTAAACATTCATACAAAAATTTATTCAAATCAGATCTTTCATTTGGAAGTTCTGTGCAAAAATCTGATTGCACTTAATTTTGAACAAAATGGCTGCTAGCGGCCATCTTGAATTTCAGACTGGACCCAAAAACACTCCTTCTCGTCCCACAGTGATAACAAATGTACCCAAGAAGTTTCGTGAAGATCGGTTCATAAATACGGCCTCTAGCCCGAGCCGTATTGGGATTTGCACTCATAGTGCTGAAAGTAACACTAAATAAATCAAAGTTAGCCTAATTTGCATAATTTGCGCACAAGAAAAAAACCTGTAATATATGTAATGTATCCCATGGTACTAAACTTTCATACAAAAAATTATTCAAATCAGAGCTTTCATATGGAAGTTCTGTACAAAAAACAGATTTCTGCATCGTCGGTACAAAATGGCTGCTGGCAGCCATCTGGAATTTGGGACTGCACCCAAAAACACTCGTTCTCGTCCCACGGTCATAACAAAGGTACCCAAGAAGTTTCGTAAAGATTGGTTCATAAATACGGCCTCTAGCCCGAGCCATAGCAGCTTGGCACTTACAGCTCTGAAAGTAACACTAAATAAATCAAAGTTAGTCTAATTTGCATAATTTACGCACGAGAAAAAAACCCGTATTATATGTGATGTATCCCATTGTACTATACATTTATACAAAACTTTATTCAAATCAGAACTTTCATACAGAAGTTCTGTACAAAAAACTGATTTTTGCATCATCGGTACAAAATGGCCACTGGCAGCCATCTTGAATTTCGGACCACACCCAAAAACACTCGTTCCCGTCCCAGGGTCATAACAAAGGTACCCAAGAAGTTTCGTAAAGATTGGTTCATAAATACGGCCTCTAGCCCGAGCCATAGCAGCTTGGCACTTACAGCTCTGAAAGTAACACTAAATAAATCAAAGTCAGTCTAATTTGCATAATTTACGCACGAGAAAAAAACCTGTATTATATGTGATGTATCCCATGGTACTAAACATTTATACAAAACTTTATTCAAATCAGAACTTTCATACAGAAGTTCTGTACAAAAAACTGATTTTTGCATCATCGGTACAAAATGGCCACTGGCAGCCATCTTGAATTTCGGACCACACCTAAAAACACTCGTTCCCGTCCCAGGGTCATAACAAAGGTACTCAAGAAGTTTCGTAAAGATCGGTTCATAAATACGACCTCTAGCCCGAGCCATAGCCAATTGTTGACGTACGGACAGACGGACAGACGGACGGACGGATGGACAGACGGACGACGGGCCATGACAATAGCTCAAATTTGACTTCGTCAAAGTTGAGCTAAAAATGATACAAAGATCTTTTACACTAATTGGTTTACAGAAAATAAAAACAGTGGTACTTATCAATTATTGAATTAGTCCAAAGTACAGTTTGACAGAATCCAGTAATCCAGTGGTGAAGAATCTGAATCTTGTGAAGAAAGTTACCAGCTGGTAGTATTAAATCTAAGAATGTCTCTTCAGAAACAGTATCCCGTAGATTTGTAATAAAATTTTCACTTAGAAATTTCAGCAGTCTCCAATAAAATATAATAAAATGCTCTGCAAAATTCAAATGGAGTAAAAATCCAAGAAGTATTGGCACCACAGGTAATTTCCAAATAATCCAGTAGAATCCAGGCTTTTCACAAAATAATATTATTCTGTTTCACAGAAAGAATAAATTCTCTTTTCCAAGACGAATAGATTCTCTTCAAAATTCTCTTTTGGAATCAATCGGGGGCGCGGTGGCTCAGGTGGTAGAGGTGCAGGCTGCAAGCCGAGAGGTCCTCGGTTCGAATCCCACCTGCGGCAACCGCGTTGTGTCCTTGGGCAAGACACTTCACCCCGATTGCCTACATGGGGGCACGATGACGCTGTGTACTGAGGCGTACTGCACGTCGATGGTGCGCATGTCTTCAACCAATCTAACCCTGCTGCGGTGCAGAGTTCAGAGTTACGATGTTGGAGAGCTGACAGCTGCTCGTCGTTGCTCGGTGGTTCTCTCCGGGTACTCCGGCTTCCTCCACCCGTAAAACTGTCCCGGTCGCGATTAGCCATTGTGCATAAGTATGTGACCTTAAACACCAATCAATCAATCAATCATTTGGAATCAATCTTCCAAATTCACAAAGAAGCACTGCTTCTATAACAAGGGCAACGTCCCCGGTCCCCCGACCAAGATTGCAAATTCAAGGGAGCTGTTAGGATGCAATTTGTTCGCAGAGCATGGCCATTTTTTAACTTGACCTGTATTTCCAACCAATTAAACCACATACTTAGTTTCGTTTCAATCAAATGATCCAAAGTAAAGTTATCATCCAGACAACACAAAAACCGTATTTTCTAAGTCGAAAAAGGGGAATAAATCCAGTAAAAATCAGTGGAGCGTGCCCATTTTTGAACTTGACCTGCATTTCCACCCAAATAAGCAGCATACTAAATTTCGTTTCAATCAAATGATCCTAACTAAAGTTATCATCCGGACAACACAAAAACTGTATTTTTTAAGTCGAAAAAGGGGAATAAATCCAGTAGAAATCAGTGGAGTGTGCCCATTTTCGAACTTGACCTGCATTTCCACCCAAGTAAGACACATACCAAATTTAGTTTCAGTAAAATCATCCAAACTAAAGTTATCATCCGGACAAGGGTGTGACGGATGGATGGACGGAAGCACGGACGCATGCACGGACAGACAGACGGACGGACACTGCTGATTACAATAGTCCCCTAAAGGGTTGGGGGACCATAAATGCACTGTCCTAGAACAATAATAATCTCCAATGGAAATAACTGTTGAGTTTTAACTGAAGTGAGTCTTTTTGAAATGCTTTCTAAAAAATGAGTTTTTGAATTCTGTTGACAAACCTTTATATAGTTACCAGATAGAATGTCCTAGAAGATGAAATGTCTACAAAGTTCTATCAGTTTCTAGATGATTCTGTCATAATTCAAGTAAACAAGGTCATTGACCTACTTAAACAATCAACAGCTATATGTACAATAGATTTGTGTAACAAATATGTAAACAAAGGTCACTCAGTGCAAATGTGTCAGACAAGTCAGAAAATGCAAAAAAAAAAGAAAATAAAAAAATATCAATCTCAATATAATATGGGGGCTATATAACACACTCCGCCTTAAAAGAAAAAGTTTGAAGGTACTGAAAACTTTTTATAACTTTAGCAAACTCTGACTGGTTTACAATATACACACGATAATCTCCACAAATTATTTTTTAATAACATATATATATACTTAAAGTGAATGGGGACCGATCAGATCATTTTAAATTAGGATATTCTGGAAGGAGCATCAGCTGCAACATTATCTCTTCCCGAAATATGCCTAATCTCTAAATTATATTGTTAAAGGGCTAAACTCCACTGCAATAATCTTTGATTCTTGTTTTTCATTTTACTGATAAAAGTTAATGGGTTATGATCAGTGTAAGCTGTAATTGGGCATTGGGTGGTTCCAAGATAGACATCAAAATGGGTTAATGCCAAAATTAGAGCCAAAGTTTATTTTTCTACTGTAGAATAATTCTTTTGATGTTTGAGAAATTTTCTGGAGAAATAACATACAGGGTGATCAATACCTTGGGAATCTTTCTGGGCAATATACCCACCTGCTCCATTGTCACTTGCATCGATAAATAATTTGAAGGGCCTTTCATAATTGGGACTGGCCAGGATAGGGGAATTATTTAATAATGTTTTTCTTCTGAAAAAGGATTTCTGGCACTCCTCATTCCAAACAAACTTAACCCTTTTGCTCAATAAACTGGTCAAAGGGGAGACAACATCTGAGAAATTAAAACAAAATTTTCTGTAATATCAGCCATGCCTAAGAATCTCATGAGCTCTTTTTTATAGCTTGGTATTGGAAAATTTACAATGGCATCAACTTTTGCAGCAATCGGCCTCCCTTGTCCCTGCCCCACAACATGACCTAAACAATTTACAGTTGCTTTGCCAAATTCGGATTTTACCAAGTTAATAGTTAGGTTGGCTTGGGTCACTTTGTCAAAAAATTCTTGAATATGCTTTAGATGATCAGCCCAATTTGTATCTGTGTGTATAATATCATCAATATAAGCTTCACTGTGATCTAGGTCTGCAATTAAGTGGTTAACCATGCGCTGGAACGTTGCCGGAGAAGTTTTCATGCCAAAAGGGGTTACTTTATATTGATATAACCCAAATGGGGTAACAAAAGCATATATTTCTTTTGTTTTTTCTGTTAAAGGGACTTGCCAATAACCCTTTAACAAGTCAAATTTTGCAACAAATTTAGCATGGCCAAGTTTGTCAATGCAGTCATCAATTCTTGGAATTGGATAATTGTCTGTTTTGGTGAGGCTGTTCACTTTTCGGTAATCCATACAAAAGCGGTAATTCTCATCATGTTTTGGGACAAGTATACAGGGCGAACTGCAGTTGCTATGGCTAGGTTCTATGATCTCATTGTCCAGCATATAATGCATTTCCTTTCGCATGATCTCAGCTTTGAGAGTTCAATCTATATGGATGCTGTTTGATGGGATTTGCCTCTCCTACATCAACATCAGGAAAAATAACAGATGTTCTACTGGGCACATCGGGAAATAAGTGTTGATATTTGAAAATTAAATCAACTAAATCTTTTCTTTGGTCAGGCAGTAAATAATCTATCTTATTTTGTAGATCTCTCAGGACATCTGGGTTCTGTAACTTCAGGGGTACATTTTTGCCGCCTTCATGAATATCCTCCACAGGAATTTCCACCTCATCCATGTGGGTGACTGTTGAGACTGGTAGAGAGTTTGGTTTTCTCTCATAATATGTTTTCAACATATTTATATGGCACAGCTGAGTATTTTTGAGTTTATCGGGAGTCTCAACAACATAATCAGTATCACTGATCTGTGCTTAACGATATAAGGGCCGGAATATCTTGCTTGTAAAGCATTGCCCTTTAAAGGGAATAATACTAGCACCTTGTCCCCAGGTTTAAAGGTGCGAAATTACACCTTTTTATCATATAAGGTCTTCATATGACTCTGGGCTTTCTGTAAATGTTTATTTGCCATTTCTATGGCCTGGTGCAGTTTTTCCTTAAAAGTGGACACATACTCCAGAAGAGAAATTTCAGGTGGCTCTTCCTCGAGCCATTTCTCCTTCAAAGCAGTGAGTGGACCCCTCACTGAGTGTCCAAACACTAATTCAAAATGACTGAACCCCAGAATTCCTGTACAGTCTCACGGACTGCAAATAAGAGATGTACTCCTTCATCCCAATCCTTCTCATTATCCTTCCCATAGGCCTTGATGTACTCCTTCATCCCAATCCTTCTCATTATCCTTCCCATAGGCCTTTATCATGGTCTTCAGTGTTTGATGAAAGCATTCAAGAGCACCTTGATTTTTGGGATGGTAGGATTCTTGATGCGTACTGCTTAATTTTGAGCTCATACATCACCTGTTGAAAAATGTTTGACATAAAATTTGAGCCTTGGTCTGATTGCACTGACCTGGGTAGACCAAGAGTCATAAAAAATTTGATCAAGGCCTTAACTATAGTCTTAGTTTTAATATTTCTTAGAGGAATAGCCTCAGGAAATCGTGTAGAAGCACACATGATGGTAGGAAGATATTCATTTCCAGATCTTGTTCTAGGCAATGGGCCAACACAATCAATAATAATTCTCCTAAATGGCTCCTCAAAAGCAGGGATTGGTTGAAAGGGAGCAGGAGGAATCTTCTGCTTGGGTTTTCCTACAATTTGACAGGTGTGGCAGGTTTTACAAAATTCAACAACATCCTGTCGAAGCTTGGGCCAGTAAAAACATTGCTGAATACGAGAGTAGGTTTTCCTAACTCCCAAATGTCCAGCCATTGGATTTTCATGAGCCAGGATTTATTATTTCATTCCGGTATTTAGTGGGGTGGGGACAACTATTTGATAAATAACCTCCCAATCACTATTGGAGGGTACTTCTGGTGGTCACCATTTCCTCATGAGTACATCAGATTTTTTTAAATAACAGACAGGGGAGTTCTGGGCTTCTGCCTCTGTTAGAGCCCTTTCACGAGGCTCGGAAAGGTCAGGATCACTTTCCTGTTCCTGAATTAAAGAAGTCCGGGAAATGACATTCAAGGAGGCCCCACTATCACTCTCAGGAGTAGTGGCCTCTTTACAATTTCTGGAGGAGTCATCACACTGACTCAAAAATGTCTGAGACAAATCAATGTCTTCAGAATCCGTAATTCTGTGACTGAAATTATCCTCAGCTTTGCTGTTCAAATCAACACAATTGAGGTTGCTATCAACCTCAGCTTTCTTTGCCATGGACCAAGTCACAGCACATGCTTTCCTGGAAAGGCAAACGGAAAACATTCCTTCAAATTAATAATACTTTCATCTGTGCTCAGCTTATCCACCACTTGAGGTTCTACAGTGACTTTGTCACCAGCTAAGTCATTTCCCAATAATAAAGAAATACCTTTTACAGGTAGAGTAGGTCTGATTCCTACTGTCACAGTCCCATTTATTAAACTACTTCTTAAATTTATTTTATGAAGTGGGACATTTAAAGAGTTTGACTCAATACCTGATACTAGAACTTCTGCCCCTGTGGCACTTTCTTCAGAAAACGGCAAAATGCCTTCTAACATTAATGACTGAGTAGCACCTGTGTCTCTCAGTATTTTTATTGGTAAGGAACAGTGCTTATCCCCCTCAAGGGAAACAAAGCCTTCAGAAATGAATGGCTTATAATTTTCTAAAGCATCTTGCTTTATTACATAATTTTCAGGGCATGGTGCACATGCTAGTGTGTTCTGTGAAGTTGAGGACTCATTTTTCCTTTTTAACAGCCAGCAATCAGATAGTAAATGCCCTGGTTTCTTACAATAATTACAAGTTTTAGTTGAACTGTTGGGTTGTAATGGTGTAGGGCTGGCATTAAAGGTTTTATTTTCACCAGATTTCTTATTAAATTTGGGCAGAGAAAAGTTTGGAGGATTGGAAGGATGACTTTTATCTGAAGTTGGTCTAGGTACACTTTGGAAAGAATTCTTGTGGGGCCAAAAATTTGTGGAGTTATGACTCATTTTATGAGTTAGGGTGTAGTCATCTGCTAGTACTGCTGCTCTATCTAATGTGTCAACTTTTTGCTCATCCAGGTGGGCCTTTATATCTGAATGGATCTCTTTCCTTTAAACTCTTCTATCAGCATCATTTCTTTTAATTTAGAGAAATCTTTCCCAATTTCTCTGGAATGGCACCACCTGTCAAATAAATTTTGCTTCTCTCTGGTAAATTCCACATGAGTTTGATTCTCGTTCTTATAATAATTTCTGAATTTCTGCCTATAGGCCTCTGGAACAAGTTCATATGCCTTAAGTATAGCCTCTTTAACAGTGTCATAATTATTACTTTTCTCAGAAGATAGAGCGGAATAGATTTCTTGGGCCTTCCCTTTAAAAACACTTTGCAATAGCAAAGTCCAGACATCCCTTGGCCATTCTAAACTTGTTGCCACTTTTTCAAAATGTAAAAAATATATATCAACTTCTTTTTCTTGAAAGAGGGGAACTAGCCTAACATGTTTAGTTGAATCAAATCTATTTGGGGAAATTACATTTGAGCCGTGACGTTGAGATTCTAATTCTTTAATTTTTATTTCTTTTTGGGCCTGAATTTCTAGTTTTCTTAAATGCATTTCTTTTTGAGTCTGAATTTGTTCCATTTCTTTTGGAGCCTGAATTTGTTCCATTTCTTTTTGAGTTTCAATTTCCCTTAATTTTAATTCCCTATCCTCTTTTTGAGCTTCAATTTCTTTTAATTTAATTGCATTTTCTCTTTCCTCTTTTTCTTTTTGGGCCTGAATTTTAATTTCCCTCATTTTTTGTTCCATTTCTAATCTTTTTAACTCCAATTCTAACTTTTTGAGTTCAAGGGCATCAGTATATTGTGGTGCAGAGGGGAGAGTTTCAGACTGAGGCAAAATACCTTCTTCCATATAATGATTAACAATGAGCTGTTTAAGTTTATTTTTGTTCAGACCAGGGATGGCAGGTAATTGTGGATACTGAGCAAGTTGGAATAAATCTTCCTTCTTAAGAGATTCAAAAAGGGGCAACTTAGGAGAGCTTTCAAACTCAGAAATAAATTATGTCACAATAAATACCATGATGAAAAGGTCTGCTGGTTCTCAGATTATATAAATAATAATACAGAAATTTTCTAAGAAAGTTTAAATGTTTTGAAACTGAGCCAAAATAATAATTGCAATATGCAAATAAAGCTTTCTCGTTATCTAATATTCAATCTCGGCAACGAGCCCCCAATTTCTGTTACGGTGTGGAAATATTATTGATATTGGTAACAGAAAGAAATCTAAGAATCAGCAACAATAACTATGAATTTAACTAGTCTGAAATTTAATTTTAAAAAATGAATAAAAAAAAAAACGATACAAAGATCTTTTACACTAATTGGTTTACAGAAAATAAAAACAGTGGTACTTATCAATTATTGAATTAGTCCAAAGTACAGTTTGACAGAATCCAGTAATCCAGTGGTGAAGAATCTTGTGAAGAAAGTTACCAGCTGGTAGTATTAAATCCAAGAATGTCTCTTCAGAAACAGTATCTCGTAGATTTGTAATAAAATTTTCACTTAGAAATTTCAGCATTCTTCAATAAAATATAATAAAATGCTCTGCAAAATTCAAATGGAGTAAAAATCCAATAAGTATTGGCGCCACAGGTTATTTCCAAATAATCCAGTAGAATCCTGGCTTTTCACAAAATAATATTAGTCTGTTTCACAGAAAGTATAAATTCTCTTTTCCAAGACGAATAGATTCTCTTCAAAATTCTCTTGTTGGAATCAATCTTCCAAATTCACAAAGAAGCACTGCTCCTATAATAAATGCACTGTCCTAGAACAATAATAATCTCCAATGGAAACAACTGTTGTGTTTTAACTGGAGTGAGTCTTTCTGAAATGCTTTCTAAAAAATGAGTTTTTGAATTCTGTTGACAAACCTTTATTTTGTTACCAGATAGAATGTCCTAGAAGATGAAATGTCTACAAAGTTCTATCAGTTTCTAGATGATTCCGTCATAATTCAAGTAAACAAGGTCCTTGACCTACTGAAACAATCAACAACTATATGTACAATATATTAGTGTAACAAAGATGTAAACAAAGGTCACTCAGTGCAAATGAGTCAAACCAGTCAGAAAATGCAAAAAAAAAAAAAAAACATCTCTAAGCAATAATATATAACAATCTCCAGGCCTTTTACGGTTAAATCACATCTTATGAAATTGGACCCAAAATAATAATAAAATAAACCAAACTATCTGTTATGCCCTCCAATGTGGGAACATTACCGTAATCTATAGCCCAGGGACATCAGTTACCATATTTCATCCACACCCATCAATCCCATTTTAACCCTTTACCTAACATGAAAAGCAGGCGACACTTGCAAACAAAATTCTTGAATAACTCATTTTTTCATTTTTTGTCTCAAAAACATAGGTTATGACCCCTCTTTGGAATGAGCTCGCCGAGCACGTTCCAAAGAGGGGTCATAACCTATGTTTTTGAGACAAAAAATGAAAAAAATAATGAAAATTAATTGGCAATTTTTGTGAAAAGCGTTGGCCGGTTTTGGCTGTAACGTTAGGTAAAGGGTTAAAGTAAAATATCTGTTTAAGCAGTTCTAATTAGATTTTCATATCCTGAACAGAGATACTGAATTTTATAGGAAACTAATCATAAATGAAATGTTTAAGTCCATTATTTTCAAAAAATAGGGCATTTAATTCTTAAACAAGAGGCCCCACGGGGCCTGAAGCGCTCATCTTGAACAGAACACAATATAAACAGAGTCCAAGAATGAGTCTACATTAAGCAATCCATCTCTATAGGATACACTGTCAATCCTTGACAAGAGTGACAAAAATAATCCAGGCATCATGCCTTTTCTTCACTTGATCATAATGTAAAATGTAGAGCTCCCCTGTGAAGCCCCTTGATACAACCTATGTGTATTCAGTAATAGTTACGAACTAAGCTGGAGATATTCATGAATTGAAACAACCTGCCAAGGTGTGGTATGTGATGCCGAGCCACGAAGCGGCGAGGTGTTACAGCACGTTGGCAGGTTGTTCAAATTCATGAACACCGACAGCGAGGTTAGTAACTTACTTACCCGCCAATTCACAGAATGCACGGGCCCAGGTATGGTAAGTGAGTACAGGTGTTCAAGTGACGTCACTTGAACACCTAGTCTATTGTTCTATCAGGTATTTCATGTCTCTTACCAACCCTGAGAAGTCAAAGGAATTGGTGTGTAATCTGCATATTTAACTACAGTTAGAGTTTTGTTACTTTTGTATTGAATAAACAGCAACCAAATTTTAAAGAAATTCAATCAGATTTTAATTTGATCAGTTATGGGCAGTTGCGTAGTGGAAAATCTTGTGGCAGGATAGAGATGGGGGCCATTTCATAATGGTGGCTGCCTTTAAAATGGGAGCAAATTTCATGTTGTTACCATGCACAGCATACAGGATTTCATGTAGTACATACGCCATAAATTAAATGAAGGTATAGCCTATAGGATCGATTCTAAAAGTACGACTCTGTAGATTTTTTCATTACATGTTATAAGTTTCACCCTCACCATCCAACAATACACACATGCACGCCCAACATGTGTGACTTGAGAGGCACCATGTATGTATATTGTTCATTTCTCACCCCTATCAGTTACAATGATGTAGCATTCACTTAAAAGAATAATACATAGACTACAAAGAGTATGTGTTGTGTGGAAGTGAGAGTTTGAAATTATATGTATTTGTTAACAGTACCGCTCTCTCTCTCTCCCTTTCCCTCTTTCTTCCAGTGTTGGGACGTCCTTCAAGATGGGGGGTCCCCCTTCTAGCCCCCCCCCCCTGCAATGTGGACCCTGCAGGCCCATCCCCTACGCCACTGGTTATGAGCCCATAAAGTAGATGTTTCTCAGGCCATTTTTTTGTAAAACTGCATGTGGGCGGGCATTTATTATTTTATTTTCTATTTTTGCAATTATTTTGTTGCCATCAAAAGTTCATGTTCTTGGTTTGTTTTATGTTTTAGGCCTCATAATCTACAGAATGAGGATGGTATATTCTGCCCCTTGAGTACAAGAAGACTTTGCAATGCTACTGCATTGCAAAGCCTTGTTGAAATCAAGGGACAAATTTATCAATGGTATTAACTTGGGTAAAATATCAGACATAAACCATTTAATTTATATTTTCTTAAGTTCGTACTGGTTATAAAAAGAGAGCATGCGGCAGCCAAAAGGAACATGCAGGGGGGATTTTTTACTTTTTTAGGCCTATTCAGCTTACAATGTACATACACAAGGTAATTTGGATGGATGGATGGATGGACCAGAAAAAATCATTAAAATCCGACACCAAAACTGAATAACAGATTTATTTCCCAACTGCTAAATTTCTAAAGAATCTTATCTTGCCATCTAATAAGGGGGACATGGGGGGGGGGGGGGGGAACAAAGCACCCTTCTGATAAAGAACAAGAGGCCCCAGGGGGCTTTAGGCACAAATTTTATCAAAAGCTATTCTTAAGGTTCTACAGAGTAAATCTGTACTCTCTGTGGAGCTAAAACATCAACAGGACTGAATGGGACAATGCTGCTGATCAAATATCAAAAGATTCTGCATGATGGTTCTGAAGAAGATTTTTAAACAATTTTTTCCTTGAATTGCGCAAAGTAAACATTCACGCCCCCATAGTGAGGCCCAATATTGATCGAGGGACTCAATTTGAACAAACTTGAATCAGAACCTTACTAAGATGCTACATACCAAATATCAAAAGATTTTGCCCACTGGTTCGGGAGAAGAAGATTTTTAAAGAATTTTTTCTTAAATTGCACTAAGTGAAAATTCACGGCCCATAGGGAGCCCCAATACTGATCGAGGGACTCAATTTGAACAAACATGAATCAGACCCATACCAAGATACTGCATACCAAATATCAAAATATTCTGACCACTGGTTCTAGAGAAGAAAAGTTTTGAAGATTTTTTCTTAAATTGCACCAAGTAAAAATCTACGCCCCCATAGGTAGCCCCAATATTGATCAAGGAACTTGATTTGAACAAACTTGAATCAGACCCATACCAAGATGCTGCATACCAAATATCAAAAGATCCTGCCCATTGGTTCTGGAGAAGAAGATTTTTAATTTTTTTTTTCTTAAATTGCACTAAGTAAAAATTCAGGTCCCCATAGTGAGCCCCAATATTGATCAAGGGACTCGATTTCACCAAACTTGAATTAGACCCACTCCAAGATGCTGCATACAAAATATCAAAAAATTCTACCCATTGGTTCTGGAGAAGAAGATTTTTAAAGAATTTTCTTAAATTGCACTAAGTAAAAATTCACACCCTCATAGTGAGCCCCAATATTGGTTGAGGGACTCGATCTGAACAAACTTGAATCAGACCCATACCAAATATCAAAAGATTCTGCCCATTGGTTCTGGAGAAGAAGATTTTTAAAGAATTTTTCTTAAATTGCACTAAGTAAAAATTCACGCCCCCATAGTGATCCCCAATATTGGTTGAGGGACTCGATCTGAACAAACTTGAATCAGACCCACACCAAGATGCTGCATACCAAATATCAAAAGATTCTGCCCATTGGTTCTGGAGAAGAAGATTTTTAAAGAATTTTTCTTAAATTGCACTAAGTAAAAATTCACGCCTCCATAGTGAGCCCCAATATTGGTTGAGGGACTCGATTTGAACAAATTGAATCAGACACATACCAAGATGCTGCATACCAAGTATCAAAAGATTCTGCCCACTGGTTCTGGAGAAGAAGATTTTTTAATAATTTTTCTATAATTCATACAGTGCTATCAGAGTTATGCCACATACAGAACCCCCAAGGGACATGGCCATTTCATTTGAACAAACTTGAATTGCCATATAGTAATGAACATCCACATGAAGTTTCGTGAAAATCGGACCAGTGGTTTCAGAGGAGAAGTTGTTTGAAAAATTGTAAATTGCACCAAGTTGAAATTCAAATTCCCATAATGAGCCTTAATATGAACAAAGGGACTCACTTTGTTCAAACTTGCATCAAGCCCATACTATAATGCCGTATACCAAATATCAAAAGACTTTGCATGCTGGTTCTGAATAAGAAGATTTTTAAAGAATTAGACTTGAATTGCACAAAATAAAAATTCATGCCCCATACTGAGCCCAAATATTGATTGGGGGTGGGGGGTGGGTGGGGGGGGGGGGGGGGTTCTCAATTTAAACAAACTTGAATCAGACCCATACTATCATCCTGCATACCAAATATCAAAAGATTCTGCCCACTGGTTCTGGAGAAGATTTTTAAAGAATTTTTCTTGAACTGTACTAAGAAAAAATTCACGCCCCCAGAGTGAGCCCCAATATTGATCAAAAGACTCAATTTGAACAAACGTGAATCCAACCCATACCAAGATGCTGCATACTAAATATCTAAAGATTCTGCCCACTGGTTCTGGTGAAGAAGATTGTTAAAGATTTTTTCTTAAATTGCACTAAGTAAAAATTCACACCCCTATAGTGATCCCCAATACTGAACGGGGGATTCAGTTTGAACAAACTAAGTGTACTAAGTAAAAATTCACGCCACCAGAGTTAGCCCCAATATTGATCAAAAGACTCAATTTGAACAAACTTGAATCAGACCCATACCAAGATGCTGTATACCAAATATCAAAAGATTCTGCCCATCGGTTCCGGAAATGAAGATTTTTAAAGAAATTTTCTTAAATTGCACTAAGTAAAAATTCACACCCCTTTAGTGAGCCCCAATATTGATCGAGGGACTCAATTTGAACAAACTTGAATCAGACCCATACCAAGATGCTGCATACCAAATATCAAAAGATCCTGCTCATTGGTTCTGGAGAAGAAGATTTTTAATTTTTTTTTCTTAAATTGCACTAAGTAAAAATTCAGGTCCCCATAGTGATCCCCAAAATTGATGAAGGGACTCCATTTGAACAAACTTGAATCAGACCCATCCCAAGATGCTGTATACCAAGTATCAAAAGATTCTGCCCATTGGTTCTGGAGAAGAAGATTTTTAAAGAATTTTCTTAAATTGCACTAAGTAAAAATTCACACCCCCATAGTGAGCCCAAAAATTGGTTGAGGGACTCGATTTGAACAAACTTGAATCAGACCCATACCAAGATGCTGCATACCAAATATCAAAAGATTCTGCCCATTAGTTCTGGAGATTTTTAAAGAATTTTTCTTAAATTGCACTAAGTAAAAATTCATGCCCCCATGGTGAGCCCCAATATTGGTCGAGGGACTCGATTTGAACAAACTTGAATCAGACCCATACCAAGATGCCTGCATACCAAGTATCAAAAGATTCTGCCCACTGGTTCTGGAGAAGAAGATTTTTTAATAATTTTTCTATAATTCATACGTTACTATCAGAGTTATGCCCCATACAGAACCCCCAAGGGACGTGGCCATTTCATTTGAACATACATGAATTGCCATATAGTAATGAACATCTACATGAAGATTCGAGAAAATCGGACCAGTGGTTTCAGAGGGGAAGTCGTTTGAAAAATTGTAAATTGCACCAAGTTGAAATTCAAATTCCCATAATGAGCCTTAATATGAACAAAGGGACTCACTTTGTACAAACTTGAATCAAGCCCATACTATAATGCCATATACCAAATATCAAAAGACTCTGCAAGAATTAGACTTGAATTGCACAAAATAAAAATTCATATTCATGCCCACATATTGAGCCCAAATATTGATCGGGGGTGGGGGGGGGGGGGGGGAGGGAGGGGGGGACTCAATTTAAACAAATTTGAATCAGACCCATACTAGCATCCTGCATACCAAATATCAAAAGATTCTGTCCACTGGTTCTGGAGAAGATTTTTAAAGAATTTTTCTTGAACTGTACTTAGTAAAAATTCACACCCCCATAGTGAGCCCCAATATTGATCAAAAGACTCAATTTGAACAAACGTGAATCCAACCCATACCAAGATGCTGCATACCAAATATCTAAAGATTCTGCCCACTGGTTCTGGTGAAGAAGATTTTTAAAGAAATTTTCTTAAATTGCACTAAGTAAAAATTCACACCCCTTTAGTGAGCCCCAATATTGATCGAGGGACTCAATTTGAACAAACTTGAATCAGACCCATACCAAGATATCAAAAGATCCTGCCCACTAGTTCTGGAGAAAAAGGTTTTTTAATAATTTTTCTATAATTCATACGGTGCTATCAGAGTTATGCCCCATACAGAGCGCCCAAGGGAAGTGGCCATTTCATTTGAACAAACATGAATTGCCATATAGAAATGAACATCCACATGAAGTTTCGTGAAAATCAGACCAGTGGTTTCAGAGGAGAAGTCGTTTGAAAAATATTCACGACGCCGGACGGCAAGTGATGAGTTGAGCTCCCTTCGGTGAGCTAAAAACTTACTGAAGTCATAAAAATTGTATTATTTTTAGGGTTTTATGATCTTCAGAGAGAGAAAATGTGTCTTTTTAATTCTATTTATTTTAATTTTCATTTGTCAATTTCATGATTTTTCCTGACTTGCAGTATTGTAGTATAAGAAAGTGCCCTCACCCAGGCTTGTGCCCCCCTCCCCCTCCCCCACCCACACCCACACCCACACATACCATTTTGTTCTTCCACTGCTCCTGAATCTGCTAGAGATTTGTATCCTTAACCCTTTACCCAACGTAACGGCCAAAACCGGCCAGCGCTATTCACGAAAATCGTCAATTAATTTTCATTATTTTTTCATTTTTTGTCTCAAAAACATAGGTTATGACCCCTCGTTGGAACGAGCTCGTTCAGCTCGTTCCAACGAGGGGTCATAACCTATGTTTTTGAGACAAAAAATGAAAAAAAATAGTCATTCAAGAATTTTTTTTGCAAGTGTCGTCTGCTTTTCATGTTAGGTAAAGGGTTAACAGGACAGCTGAATTACAGAAAATCTGTTTATTAACATTGATCCAGTTATTGTACTCAATGCAGTGTTTATGTAAATGTTTATAGTACATTTTTTTTATTAAAAAGGGGCATAACACTGTTGAAAATTATTAAAATGAGTTGTATATTTAAACTTGAGGTAGGCATTCATATCAAATACATACTAATCAAATTCTGTGAGAATTTAATCTGGATGGATGACAAATAGCATGAAAAGGAACATATAGTTTCTGTTAAAAGTATTTAAAATAGTGCCTCATTTCTGTCAATAGAGGACGAGTGAGAAATAGCACACCTAAATGTATTAAGATGTGGTGCTGGAAGATATAAATACAGCCCTCAAATACAGCCCTCACAATTCAGAAAATTTTCCTTGACAATTAAAATACAAGACTAAAGCAGTTTGCTGCAGCTGAATTACACTTGGCATTGGCACTTTTTATAGCGTGGATATTTTAAATTACCAACAGGTATATAATTTGCATGCAGGGATAGAATTAGGCCTCTCTGAGCAAACTGGTGGTGAATGTATTTATTGGTGTTTAAGGTCACATACTTATGCACAATGGCTAATCATGACCGTGACAGTTTTATGGGTGGAGGAAGCTGGAGTACCCAGAGAGAACCATCAAGCATCGACGACCAACTGTCAGCTCCTCAACATTCTAACTCTGTTCAGGCTCCACTCAAGCAGGGTTACAGCAGTTGAAGACATGTGCACCATTGATGTGCGGTATGCCTTAGTACACAGTGTCATTGTGTCCCCATGTAGGCAACCAGGATAAAGTGCCTTCCCCAAGGACACAACATGGGGCGTCCCGGACAGGGATCAAACTCGGGACTGGTGGTGAATGATATGTATGCCTGGAAATAAGCAGACTGTCAACTGCAGAATGAGACCCAGAGGGTGAATTTGGTGATGAGCATCACTAAATTTACCCTCTGTGAATCTCTATCTGAATCAAGGTCTCAGACCTATACAGAAAGAGGAACCCAGAGGATATACTGGAAGATTCTAGCCCACTGTATGGGATAGCATCAGCAAATTCTCCGTCTGGGGACATCGATCTTCAAATGACAGATTTCCAGGCTTGGGCCACCACTGATATGTCACTATATTTAAGATCAGGCAAAAGATTGATTTAGTCTCATATCCTGATTGAAAAAGCTTGATGAGTTTACTTTTAGGCCACATTCAGTATAGGTAAAAAGACACCCATATGCAATGCCTTCTAAAAAGACATTATGAGATTGGACCCCTTCACACTACAAACTGCCATCATATGAAAAATGAGTAGTTGGCGTATATGTATTACTTACAAGTTACAAGGTAACATGACAGTTGCTTGAATTTTCCAAAATTCTGAAATCACTCTCTGATCAAATTATGAGGGATCACTTGACAAACATAAATATTTTGGTTTGACATTTCCCCCAATGCAGCCCTGACAAAGCAGCATCTCAAGGTGTTTTGTATTCATAGCTTCATTCTTGGATATCTTCAGCAAATTTGGCAATGAGTTATTCTCCAATAATATTATTTAATTATCAGTTTGGTGCAAATGTGGTAGCAGACTTTCAAGAACCATTCAGTTCTGCCATAAATTATACCAGACCTTTAGGAACTACTCAGTCCTGTCATCGAATATATATGTTAGTCAAAAGCATGTCATTTTTCATGTTTTATACACCACAACCTTCATTTTGGTGTATAATTTGTGTTTATTTATTTGAATTTTATGGAATTTCTGACTTCGGACCGTCATAGTAACTATTAGTAAGTTTGTTATTTGTTCTTCATACATGTATAGCAAGGCTGGCATCTATACACCAAATGTGACTGAAGCTGACCAAAAGCAGCAGGATTTTCAAACCCAAACTCACTTGTCTACATATAATTAATACACACAAATTTCGGACTCTGTGTCAGGCCCTTAATGCCTTTATTTTGGAGCCAAGGCTCAGGTTTGGAGCTGAGGTGTACAAGGGTCTATTAATGGTTGCTTTGAGATTAAAGAAGGCAATTGCACCCCAAAGCAAATTGAGAATGAGCAATTATTTGTACTCCCATACTATCTGGAATGTCAGACCTGGTATCATGTGTTGTATCTTTATACTTCTTTCCCATATCAATTGCAATGTATTTTGATACTCTACAGCCTCGGTCACTACTTACGAGCATGATGGGAAGGAGAGTAATAACTAATAATTCATCAGTAAAGGAGTTATGAAAAGCCATAATCGTCGACTTTCAAATTTAAGTCAATTTTGTGTGTTTCTGACAATCAGTCAACATCTAAATTAATCATGACAAGCCTAATAAGGGGGTATATTTTACATTTTGCCTCCAAACTTCCCAAAGTGAGTCAATTCGGCCAATCAAAATCTTTGCTGAAGAAAATCACAGAACAGATCATTAAGGACTGCTGGAACTAATCTAACATGAACAGCCAACACTCAGATTCAGACTACAACCAGAACAATACTCGTCAGTGGAGACTTTCCTCACTATACTGGACTGCCTTGAACAGACAGTCAGTGTGAAAATACCCATGCTAAACTGCTCAAGAACAATATAACCGACCACCAGTCAACAGGCCTGCCAACTGAACAAATTTGTGTCGATATAGCAATTGTTGTGGTAAAATGACTGTGCCTCGGCAACACACCTTTTGCTTTGGCAGTTTTAAATCAGGATTTTAGATTCAGGTATTCATTTTCTAATGAAGAATCTGCAACACAATCACAAAAGGAATGGCAGTTGATTCTCGCTGCATAGAGTTTGCGAGAATGAAAACTTAAGGCCATGGTTAGTTAATTTTCAGTTTAGCGTTATACCAGGTTATCAGAACAAAATGCAGAATGAGGATATTATTAATTATATACTCGTGGGGGAAATAGTGAAATATATCCCTTGTGATAACATGCATACTTGTATTTTATCATATTGCACCTACACATTGCTCCTATGCATGTGTATGCTGTCTCAGATAGTAAAACTTTCAATGGCCAGGGACTGAGGGTTATATACAGAACAGCCTATAAGAAAATGTACCATCAGTCAACATTATACCCTTTATAACACCAGACTGTTGTCTCATTACTGCCAGATTGCAAAAGGAAACTGGCAAAAATGAGGCAATAATCTGACCATTAATTTACAATGGATGTGCTGCAGATGTGACAGCCTAAATATCTCTTCATTCATGTACCACTCATATGAGATAAAAAACATCAGCTGTTATGAACCTCTTCACAACTCAACAAAAATTTTCACTTTAGAATGCATGAAAATTCTAAGATACAGGCCTGGTAATAACATGTGTATGATCGTTTAGGTTACTTGGGGGTTACGTCAGTTGTAAAATATGCACACAAACTGCAGTTTATGACAAAGTAATACAACATAACTTTATTAAATTGCAAATCTCATATATTTTTTAAGAAAGACTTTAGCATATTTGATCTTTCAGAACTAACTCAATCCAAATGTTGAGAATTGCATCCACATTATGAATAGAATGGCATGCTGTTTCCATCTTAAAAGAAGTTTTGCCTAAATAAGTACCAACAACTGATACGTGATCTCGCCATAGTGAGATCACGCATTTGTTGTTGCTTTTTATTTTGGTTGAAACTCTATTAAGACGTAAAACAGCATAACTGGTGTAGCAAAATAAAGAAGGCAGAAAAGCATCTCAATTCTTTTTTTCCTATGGGTTACCACCATGCTATATAGCGTACCTGCCAATGGGTTACCTTTATATCTAGGCCTGAGAATACTAACAGTAAATTGCTGAAGCATCCAAGATAAAACAGCAAAACTAAAGACCATTATAAACTACACAAAACCAGACGTAGTAATTAAAAGCGAGTCATGACTTAAAGAAATAAAACGCGGAAAAAAATCCCACCAAGCACAGCTACAGCGAGGCAACTTCATGCTAATCCAACACATAACAATGTGTGAAATGGACTGGGTCATAATCTAGCTAAATAATGCAAAAGACCTAAGGCCATACAAAATAGATCTTCTGTTTCTCAGGCCATTATTTGTAAAATTGCATGCAGGTGAGTGTTTTTTTATTTTATTTTTTATTTCTGTAATTATTTCATTGCCATCAAAAGTTCATGTTCTTGGTTTATGTATTAGGCCTTATAATCTACGGAATAGCGTGGGTGGTGGTGTATTTCGTCCCTTGAGAGCAAGGAGGCTTTGCAATGTTAAAGCATTGCAAAGCCTTCTTGCACTCAAGGGACAAATTTATCTA
The DNA here is from genome assembly GCA_031216915.1 of Pictodentalium vernedei. Lineage (NCBI taxonomy): Eukaryota > Metazoa > Mollusca > Scaphopoda > Dentaliida > Dentaliidae > Pictodentalium > Pictodentalium vernedei. Next base: position 483,155,565 of record CM062297.1, on the reverse strand, counting down.
TTTTTTTAACTTGGGTAAAATATCAGACAGAAACCATTTAGTTTTTATTTTTTTTAAGTTTGCATTGGTTATAAAAAGAGAGCATGGGGCAGCCAAAAGGTGAGCCTGAGAAACAAATTTTTAATTATTTTAGGCCTAACTGGTCCTTCTATATGCCACACAGAAACAAAAAAGACATGGAAGAACTAGAATGAAAGTGTCAATGACACTGTAGCTTAACTTGACTGTGTGTTGTGTTTGATGAAAAGGATAATGTTCAATGTTTATGAAAGGATTATGAAATAAGACGAAAATTGTGATAATTGAGAATACATTAATTTCTGTTCCCTGTATGCTATGTTTTCAATAAGAATAATTTGAGTGTAGGCTGTACTAAAGAATTAAGACCTGGTTTGATGTGGCCTGAAAAGTTAACGTATGTCAACCAAAGTTACCAAGTTACAGTAAAATCATTCCAAAACGAGTCACCATAGAAAGTTACAACAAAATTCCTTCATAAATATAACTCATAGACTTCGCTAAAGAAATCTAGGTCATGTGACAGTCTGGCAGTCATGGTTGACCGATCATGACCAAAATAGGAGTTTCATCTAGATATCATTCTAAGTTATCCTACCAAGTTACAATGAAATCCCTTCATTAAAACAACCTGTAGGAAGTGTTAAAGGAATCTAGGTCAAGTGACCAGGCAGTGGCAATGGCTAACCGATCATGACCAAAATACGATAGTTTCATCTAGACATCATACAAAGTTATCCTTCCAAGTTACAATGAAATTGCTTCATAAATATGAACTGGAGACTGTGCTAAACAAATTTAGGTCACATGCCTGTGCAGCTGTCATGGTTGACCGAGCATGGCCAAAATATGATGCTCTCATCTGGACATTAAGTCAGAGTCATCCTACCACATTATAATAAAATCCCTTCATAAATATGACCTATAGACAGGGCTAACGGTTTTCGAGCTTTGAGTCTGCGTAGCCATCACGGTTGACCGATCCTGACCAAAAGGGGACGTTCCCATCTAGACCTTAAATGGAGTCATCCTACCAAGTTACAATGAAATCCCTTCAAAAATACAACCTATAGACAGTGCTAAAGGTTTTCGGGTTTTTGGGCTCTCACAGCCGTCATGGTTGGCTGATCGCGACCAAAAGGGGGTGTTCTGATCTAGACATTATATGGAGTCATCCTACCAAGTTACAATGAAATCCCTTCCAAAATACTATCAGTAGACTGTACTAAAGGTTTTCGGGTTTCAGGCTCTCGCAGCCACCATGGTTGACCAAGCATGACCAAAAGGGGACGTTTTCATCTAGACATTATATGAAGTCATTCTACCAAATTCCAATGAAATCCCTTCATAAATACAATGACCTGTAGACTGCGCTAAAGGTTTTCAGGTTTTGGGCTCTTACAGCAGTCATGGTTGACAGATCGCGACCAAAACGGCAAGTTCTCATCTAGACATTATACAAAGTCATCCTACCAAGTTAAAATGAAATCCCTTCATAAATACGACCTGTAGACTGTGCTAAATGTTTTCTGGTTTCAGGCTCTCGCAGCTGTCATGGTTGACCAATTGCAACCAAAAGTGGACGTTCTCATCTAGACATGACCTCGAACCTGAGTATGAAATTTCATGATGATTGGACAAGAACTACAGGGTGTAGCCTGTGCCAAAGAAAATGTGAACAGACTGACAGACCTCCACACTCGTGATGGCTATAGCTTATCTTGTCAAGTTAAGCTAAAAATCACTGAGAATGACAGAAGAAAACAACAACATAATTATAGCAGGTGACTTCAACTGCCCAGACATAAAATAGGACACACTTACACTACTCACAAAGAGAAGTCAGACAATTTGCTTCAGAACTATAAGTATTTTTTACTTACCTAGTTTTATTTCAGGAGGGTTATTTATATGTTTAGTTTTGTAGCTGTTTTGGGGGATTACTATAGGGTGAAGCAAGTAGGTTTAGGCGATGGGTTCTCGAGAGTTTTAATTGATTTGTTTTACATTGCCATTATTCGTGTGCTTTGGTTGTTTTCGGTTATTGGATGGCAAGTGCTTGGCAGGTGTCCAGACGGAGGTAAGGCGGGTTAGTACATGGGTCCTGGGGTTCACCGTTGGAGGTTAGTCGAGGTGTGCCAGAGGAGGATGCAGAGGTCTGCAAGCAGTGTAATATGAGGTATGGGGATAGTTGGCCAATGGACAGTAATGAGAAGTGTGCGAACTGCAGGGATTTCTTACACTTAGAGAAGTGGTTGGGCTCAAGCTGGATATTGCAGTGCTGAATGGAAGGCTGGATATAGCTGGAATAGCTGGGGTCATGACAATTAAAGTTACCTATGATGGTGGGTGGGGGGGGGGGGGGGGGGGTGGATGGTGGTTGTGGATTCAAAGAGGAAACAGAGAGACAGGAAACGTGGAGAGAGGACACTTGATGTGGGAAAGCAATTGAGGTGAGGGCCAGTAGGAAAATTTGGAGGGTGGCACCAGGGCAGGACTGGGTAGAGTCAGGAAATCAGGATCAGAGTAAGGCAGCAAAGCAGTGTTTAGAAAATAGGTTTATTTATTTATTTATTTATTTATTTATTTATTTATTTATTTATTCATTTATTTATTGGGGTTTAACGACAGTTTCAACAAGGGTCACCTCGTGTGGGACAGTTTTAAGGGTGGAGGAAGCCAGAGTACCTGGAGAGAACCACTGAGCATCAGCGATCAACTGTCAGACTCCCCAACGTACTAAATCCACACAAGCAGGGTTAGCATTGGTTGAAGACAAGTGCACCGTCAACGTGCAGTACGACTTAACACACAGCACCCCGGTGCCCCCAAGTGGACAAACGGGATGAAGTACCTTGCTCAAGGACATAACACAGCTACCCCAGGCTGAACTGTGAACCTTTCAGTTTGAAGTCCAATGTCGTACCACTGAGCCACTGCGCACCCTATTGAGGAGCTTCAGGAGAGGAAGTAGGAAGGAAATAAAAGAAAATTAGTTGCAGCAGGGAGTAGCACTGTATACAAAATTGACAAGGTGATTTGGTGTCCTGACAACTCGAATCAGACTGTCTTTTGTTTTCCTGGGGCAAAAGTAGGGATAGGGTGGATGGTATTGGTGCAGGGTCGGGATCAGATCTGGTAGTGGTGCGTCATATGGGGTCCAACAACATCAATGAGAGGAAATCAATAAGGTTGGTGTAGATGTACAGGGATTCAATCAGTGAACTGCTTGCTCAGTAGGAATGAAACGGTAGTGGTAGTGGGTGCTCTTTCTGTTCAAGGGGGTGGGGATGATTGAAATTCTAGGATTATGGTGTTGAATAAGGAGTTGGAAGACTACTGTCTTAATCTGGGAATACCCTTTATTGACCACTGGGACACAATTTTTATTTTTATTTTATTTTTTTTTTTTGGGGGGGGGGTGGGGTGGGGGGGGGGTGTAAGGTGGAGGGGGGTGCATGTACGAAGGACAAGATAGACTGAAACGTAGCAGGATGGGTACAGATGTGGAAAACAATTTTGACAGGTAACAGAGCCATTTTTGGAGAGAAGTGGGATGGGTGGCCAGGGGAAATAGCAAGAGGAGTAGTGATCAACCGATTGTATCATAGGTCCACGAACTGATTACTAATCATTCAGTCATAATCAGTCAATTACGATGCCAATTCTGATTATAAATTAAGTACCTATCTTGTGTAGTCCGTATATTTTCTAAACCCCTCTAGAAGCTGCCGACCTTGTTGAAATGAAATGACAGTTGTTATATAGACCCCATACTATATCGAGATTGATATTTTTCTGACTGGTCTGACTTATTTACACTGAGTGACCTTTGTTTACACCTTTGTTACACTAATATATTGTACATATACCTGTTCATTGTTTAAGTAGGTCAGGGACCTTGTTTACTTGGATTGTGACAGAATCACCTGGAAACTGATAGAACTTTGTAGAAATTTCATCTTCTAGGACATTCTATCTGGTTACTATATAAAGGTTTGTCAACAGAATTCAAAAACTCTTTTTTGGAAAGCATTTCAGAAAGACTCACTTCAGTTAAAACACAGCAGTTGTTTCCATTGGAGATTATTATTGTTCTAGGACAGTGCATTTATTATAGGAGCAGTGCTTCTTTGTGAATTTGGAAGATTGATTCCAAAAGAGAATTTTGAAGAGAATCTATTCGTCTTGGAAAAGAGAATTTATACTTTCTGTGAAATAGAATTATATTATTTTGTGAAAAGCCAGGATTCTACTGGATTATTTGGAAATTACCTGTGGCGCCAATACTTCTTGGATTTTTACTCCATTTGGATTTTTTGGAGCATTTTATTATATTTTCTTGGAGACTGCTGAAATTTCTTAAGTGAAAATTTTATTACAAATCTACAGGATACTGTTTCTGAAGACACCTTCTTGGATTTAATACTACCAGCTGGTAACTTTCTTCACAAGATTCAGATTCTTCACCAATGGATTACTGGATTCTGTCAAACTGTACTTTGGACTAATTCAATAATTGATAAGTACCACTGTTTTTATTTTCTGTAAACCAATTAGTGTAAAAGATCTTTGTATCATTTTTTTTTATATTAATTTTTTTTAATTAAATTTTAGAATAGTTAAATTCATAGGTATTGTTGCGGATTCTCAGATTTCTTTCTGTTACCAATATCAATAATATTTCCAAACCGTAACACAGTGTGTTACACAATATGTTTGTCACAGCTTTGATGTCGGCAGCCATTAATGCTTGCATGCAAAAGATATTTTCTTTGAAGTTTGCATCAGAGATGTGGCTCTCACACTGACAGAGTCATTCTCGGCAGGCATGTCCGTTGTAAAATGCAGGAGAGCGATTTGTCGCCCGCCTTAAAATGATTTCAGGAGGGTGGCACCCTCCTCGATCTACATTTTAATTTCATTTTCCATGAAGCAAAGTGCTCATATTTGATAGCACAGGACAACCTAAAAATAGAATAGGACCAGGCCTTTAAATTCATTTATTTTGGGGACATCATTTGGCCCTAATTGGACCAGGCCATTAAATTCATTTATTTTGGGGACACCATTTTGCCCTAATTTGGTGACATTAAAACTAGAAATAACAGTTTTATCCTGTTATGTTTTATTGTCATCCTTTCTTTGTGTTTCTATGGTCATATTATGATGGAAGTTATTCTAAAATGCAGAATAGACACAGAGAATTTATATATTTTTCTTGATGCCTTCACACCTTCTCTAATTTGGGGACACTTGCAAAAGGTGTGAAATTGGGGTAATCTAAAGGCCTGATAGGACTGACAAGTGTGCTGTAATTGGTTGCCTGTAATATGTTAACAGCAGTGCTGTTAACATATTACAGACAACCAATCAGTCTTATTTTATTTTAGGCCAGAATAAATATTACCAAGGCTGGGCAATTTGGCAACAATGAACAGTAAATGATTTTCCCAGTCGAAATAATTTGGAAAAAATGTAATCCCTGCGCGTGGTATCTTTGTAGCTTCCCTTTGTGAAGAATAATCCTGTTATCTATGTTAGTTTTAAGTATATTTTTCTGTGATGAATTGGAATGATTCCAAACATTGACATTCCACATGACTATTTGACAGAAAGACGCATGTGTGTCTCACGTGAGCCTCGTTTCTCCACTCTGACTGTGCGGGACCAAATGTAAATTCTTATCTGTTCAATTCTGTGTCCATGATATTGCCAAAGCATTGTTCATTCCGTAAATTGTGCAACAGCTTATCATAATGTTACGGCAATTTCAGAGTTTATCAAATGGATGTGGGTACACAGTTTTACACTCGACTTTATTTAGGAGGGCGATTTGAGATTCCTGTCAGCAGGCACTTTGAGAAATTGCTGTCCGTGAATTGTGTTTGAAAAACAAATTGACAATCAGTAAAAACCAATATTATGCTGGTGGTGCGGATTCGATTCTGATACCCTATAATCAGCCAATTATGTCAGCTGATTCAGCTAACTGTTTGATCACTAAAGAGGAGACCCAAGTGGCAAGAACAAGAGGAAGAGTAGAATACCAATGGTACCACCAGAAAACAACAGGATCAATAGGGGAGAAGACAAGAAATTGCACTACTCATCCGGGGTCTCCACAGGAAAGTAAGTGAAATAGCTACATTGATCTAGGAGGAGGACTTTGATGTCATGGCCTAAAGCAAGACATGGTTAAGGCACAATGAATGGGTACACCAAGTAAGGGGGTGCGTATGGTTAGGTGTAGTACAAACTAAAAGTCGGAAAAAGGGAGGAGGGTAGGCATGTGCATTAAGGAGGATTTAAAACCGTCAATGATTACTGATCTGGCAGAAGTCAGTACCTTGGCTGGGGTATCGAAAGAAATTGGATGGGAAAAGGTTAATCTAACAAGAGGCCACATGGGGACTAAGGCACTCACCTGACCAAAGTACTATCTATGGCTAGTCAACATAACAGAGGAACAAAGTTATTTAATTATAACTCTGCTGTCCATATATGCCAGATGATTTTTTTCTAGTATTGGGATGCTATCACAAAAATAATGCCCAGATTTACAGTAATGTAATGGAAAAATAGGGTGTCCAAATATCAACCTAGGGACTTGACTTGAACAAACTTGAAGGATGTTGTACACCAAATATCAAAAGATTCTGACTGGCGATTCTGGAGAAAAAGATTTTGAGAATATTACCAATTTTGCACTATGTTAAAATTTGCCCCCCACAGGGAACACAAATATCAACCCAGGGACTTTATTTGAACAAATTGAATCTGAATCCTCAGAGGATGCTGTTTACAAAATATTGAAAGATTCTGATTGTATCTCAAGAAGCAGATATTTAAAGATTATACCTCATATTGGAGTTAAAATTCGAGTTCCAATAGGGAACCCAAATATTAACCCAGAGACTTGATTTGAACAAACTTACATCTAACCTCCCTATGAATGCTGTATACCAAATATCAAAAGATTCTGACTGGTGGATCTGAAGAAAAAGATTTTTAAAGATTATTCCTCATATTGCACTAAGTTAAAATTTGGGCTCCTTTAGAGAGCCCAAATAATATCCCAGGGACTCAATTTGAACAAACATGAATCTGAACCCCCCCCCCCCCCCCCCCCCCCCCCCTCCACCCACGGAGATGTTGAATACCAAATATGAAAGCATTCTGACTGGTTGATCTGAAGAAGATGATTTTTAAATAAATCCAATGCAGAAACTTGTTTTTGCCACTTTTGTGACAGTGCGTGGCGAGCCTTCCTGGGGTGAACTATTCTGTGTCCACACAACTCAATGACACAAACGATATTTTCATGAATATTCTCCCACTTGCTAATTTTAGCCTGATATTCTTTTCCATACTATACTAATAGATTCTATTTTTAATTATGGAGAGCATAAGTTTAGCACTAATGGATTGTCAGTATGTTATCATTTGGTTTCTCATTTCCATATCACAGAAGTTAAGATTATTGTGCATTGTTTCACTACTGAGGGTGAATAACCCTACAAAAAATTAGTAGTAACTGGAACTAATTTTTATCACGTAATCCTTGTCACTTTATCCTCACCATGGTCTTTAAACCAGTAATTCACCACATGTAGGCTGCTTTGTTTCAACATAATTTCTGGTCAGTTTGTACATTTGTTTCTGAATTTTATTTATTCATATTCATACTGTTTATTTATTTTCTTTCAATTACAGTACATTATACAAATACAAGTTATCTATATAAAATACTTTTTAATTCATGTGCTGTTGCAGGCAGAACCATGTCAATGATATTGATCTGAGTTTTTTCCCCTTTGAATTCAGCTAATTTTCCTGTGTGATTTTCGTCATGACATCTCGTCCCACACATACATGTATTTTGGTTCTACGTAGTTTGTTCGTTGTTTGCTTAGCACAGTATTCGCGGTCGCATGCGCACTTTCCTTGTACTCAAAGCTTTGCTGAGGAGCTTGACTTGCATAATTTTCTGGTACGCGAAGTGGTCATCCACTTCTATTCCCAGGGTGGAGTCTCAGTTACCAATTTTAATTTAGCCCCTGTAAGGGAATTTTCTCCACATTTGGTAGTCTTTTAAATTGGCTCCAAAGAATTTTGGTATCTAATATTCCTGCAAACATGGGTCACTTATTGGACGAGTTGGCAAGGAATCTTATTGACGAGTATAAATTTACCTCTGCTTTTGTTCGCCAGGCCTTCCATCCCAATGTGGTCGATTGTCGTAAACATGCCACCTCCACAATTTCAATATCACGGTACACACAAGACTGTTGATGTTTTCAACCGTTACTTTAACGGGTTCTGCCTGGTTTGGTAACGAACATACAATTTTGGGCACATAAGAAGTTATTCTCAAGTGCTAATGTTTATTGAGTGACGGTGTTCGTTTCAACCACTTAGGCCTTCAGAAATATTGGCGCAGCATACGTGGTGCTATTTTATATTGGCTGCGAGGTTTCATACATTATATGCATTGTCACTATTTTGGTTCTCTTTTACAGTCTTTCAAGCCTGTGCGGATTTTGCCAGGTGCGGGTACAGTGACCACTCAGCCTGTTTGCAAGGGTTGATTTAATTTTTTAAAATTTAATAGCAGTTTTCTACTTGGAAAAATTTGGATTAGCTTTTCCTATTATTTGCATAATATTTCATTTGAAGTTGATTAGCTACAGTTAAAAAATTGATTCAAAAACTGCTATGCGAATCCAGTTAAATTGAGCCCTGCCTGTTTGTTTCTTCTGTGTTTTTTTAACCCCAGTTGCTCTAGCGGGTGCAGGTTCAGTGGTTCATTAGCCTGTTTCTCTTGAGAACCTTCATGCACATTATATATATCATTTGTTTTATGATCCAGAAATATTAGGGAACACTGTTCATTGGATCTCAAATCATTTACTGGGCTGCAAAAACTATGTTGCTTTGCGGGGATGTTTTTATATGTGTAGGTATGTTTCAGGGTGTGGGGGCATGTTGGGGGGGGGGACTGGCAATTTTGTATTAATTTTTTTATAGTCTGTTGCTGCCCTAGTTTTCATTTGTTTTGCAGTCATGGGGCAGAAGTGGAAATCAACTTTGATGGATTGTCTGAAGTCTTTACTCCTCGCTACAGCCGGAATGCTGTCATCACTGCACTCCGTATTTTCCTCATCAACATTTGATGCTTCTGTAAAGTTGACGTTTACAAATCCGTAATTTTCAACTCTTTATGTTTTCTACCTTCATGACATCATTTGAAGATTCTTTCTCTGTGATAAACAATAAAAATTTGTGCCGTGAACGTTTGCCTCAACTGCCTTCATGAGTTCCCGCTTTGTAGAATATCAGCGTGTTTCGACCATCATTAAAGCAATGTATTTCAGTAGTCGTGAGTGTGGCTATCCACGATTTTCCTCAGGCAGGTAACAATGCTGCCTCTCTCACCCTTCAACTGGGATCTCTTTTGTTGGGACAGCCACTCAGCATACCATCTCCTGTGCCATTATATTCACCAAGCAACACATTTGTATCATCAGCCATTCCCCTGGCCACTTTGGTCAGTGCAAGGGTGAAGATGCAAGTCTGGGCGAATGAATATATGAATTTCACAGTGCAATGATCCCACACCCACTTCGTTTTGGTAGCTATTTGCGATACCGATGCTCTGTCTCTGTCTGTGGTTTGGATGCCCGAGAAGACTACTCATCAGATAAACCGTATCTATGCATGGCTTAATGCCTTTGAGATTTTCATTCGGTCATGGTGGAGTAATTTCCTGACCACGAAATGACCAGGGGTTAGGTCTCGTGCAATATTGGCCACTTGGCTGCTGTGGTTATGACTGGAGTTATTACGGCCAGCAGTTCAGACTTCTGTGTCAAAGTAGCTCCACATTGTCATGGGAACAAGTTAATTGGGACCTGTATATGACTCTTCTTCCTCAGAGCCATTTTGCTCGGAACCTTTGTGGAAACTTTTCCACCTTCTAATATAGAAGGATGCCTTGATCGACGGCTTAAGCATTGTCTCATCTACTACAACCTCAATCCAGAGGTATTTAAGGGGCACTGTTTCAGGATGGGAGCAGCTACTTTGGCGGCCAGCTGTGGATTCACAGACCCTTAAATTTGTTTAATGGGATGTTGGAAGATGAATGCTGTCCACCATTATATTTGCATACCATCCTTGGACCCCTCGGTTTATTTTCGAATTTTTCATTAACAGCGTTAGGTTTCTGATCATCACGCTTTTGCTGCTTCTGAAGCAGCAATAGTCCTTGACTTTAGACTTGATTTGAACAAACTTACATCTAACCTCCCTAAAGATGCTGTATACATCAAAAGATTCTGACTGGTAGATCTGAAGAAGATTTTTAAAGATTATTCCTCATATAGCACTAAGTTAAAATTTGGGCTCCCTTAGAGAGCCCAAATATTAACCCAGGGACTCAATTTGAACAAACCTGAATCTGACACATCCTCCCCCCCCCCCCCCCCCCCACCCTCCCCTCTTAGAGATGCTGTATACCAAATATGAAAGCAATCTGACTGGTGGATCCAAAGAAAAAGATTTTTAAATAAATTTCCTTATATTGCTCCAAGTTAAAATCTGGGCTCCAATAGGAAACCCAAATATTAACCCAGGCACTCGATTTGAACAAACCTGAATCTGCGCCCCCCTCCCCCCCCCCCCCCCCCCCCCCCCCCCCCCCCAGAGATGCTGTATACCAAATACGAAAGCATTCTGGGAGGTGGATCTGAAGAAGATGATTTTTAAAGAAATTTCTTCATATTGCAGTAACGTAACATTTGGGCTACCATAGGGAGTCCAAATGTTAACCCAAGGACCCAATTTGAACAAATTTGAATCTGACCCCCCCCCCCCCCCCACCCCCACCCTCCGTATACCAAATATGAAAGGATTCTGACAGGCAAATCTGAAGAAGATTTTTGAAGAAATTCCCTCGTATTGCACTAAGTTAAAATTCAGGCTCCCATATGGATGCTGTATACCAAACATGAAAGGATTCTGACGGGTGGGTCTGAAGAAGAAGATTTTTAAAGAAAAGTTAAAATTTGGGCCGCCATAGGGAGCAGATTTGAACAAACTTGAATCTGCCCCACCCTCAGAACCACCACCCCCCTCCCCACCCCCGAAATGCTGTATACCAAATATCAAAAGATTCTAATAGATGGTTCTGGAGAAGAAGATTTTCAAAGAAATTCCTCAAATTGCACTTAGTTAAAATAATAACACAGGCAATGGATTTGAACAAACCTGAATCTCCCCTGCCACCCCTTACAGATGTTGTATACCAAATATGAAAGGATTCTGACTGGTGGATCTGAAGTAAAAGATTTTTAAAGAAATTTCCTCTTATTGCACTAAGTTAAACTTTGGGCTCCAACAGAGAGCCCAAATATTAACCCAAATATTTCTATTTTTAGCTCCCGGAGTTCGGCCAGGGACAGAGAAAATTTCTTTTTTTGCATGAGTCAAGTACTTTTGACTCAATAATACCACATGCCAAATTTGGTTCAAATCGGACCATCGAACCAGAAAACTGAAATTTGGGGTGGGGCCAAAAATCTTGCTCCTCCCATCACAAAGCAAATATTGCTCCACGAACTTCATTTGAACAAATCTGATTCTATACCTCAAAAGGAAGCTACATACCAAATATCCCACTGGTTCATGAGAAGAAGATTTTTTTAAAAATTGGCGGCTTTTCCCTTTCCTCTCCCTATGGGGTTGGGCAAGTTGATTTGAAAAAAAAACAAAATGCGATGTCAGAACAAGAGCAATCACCTCAAATATAACTAAAATTGGTTCAGCGGTTCAGGAGGGGCAGGTGCAAATGTCATGTTCATGGATGATGGACGACGGACGTTGAATGATCACTGCAGCTCATCCTGACTTTCAGTCAAGTGAGCTAAAAACAAAAGTGATTGCCCTTCGGATTGTGCACTGTGCGGTAAAGGGAAGCAAACCTGAGTGGAATAACTAAACACTTGGCTTCCAATATCATGCAATCAGAAAACAGAGGATTTGGTATAATTGTGATGGGAGACTTTAATGGACACATACATGTAGGTGATAAAGAAGAAGAAAATCAACAAGAATGGAAGGAAGCTGTTGGACTTCACAAATGAGCTTATTTGAAGACTATGAACATGGATGCGAGATTATATAAGGGGAAATGGACCTGGGAGAGAAATGGCAGAAAAACTATAATCATCTACATTTATATTCTCACAGATACTGATTTATGGAGGGGGTGGGGGGTGGGGGGGGGGGTTGATAGAGGTAGAGGCAGACAAGGAGGGTAAAAGGGAGTTGGACAGTGATCACAACCTGATTACAGTTATGGTCAGAGCCAAAATACCCAAAAAGAAGCCTTGAAGAAGATTTGGGAACTCCGAAAGGATGCTGGGTGGACGCAGTTTGAAGAAAAATTGAAACGAAAGCTTGAGAATGTACACAGGGAGGCCAATGTCCATGAAATGGCAGATACCCTAGTAGCCAGCACATGTCGGCAGGGATGAAAATATGGGAAAGATTAGGGTGCCCAATAGGGGCCTGCAAATTTTTTAATTCAATTCAAATTTTGAATCGTTTGTCTGATTCAATTCAAATTTTGAATACCTGACTCCCAAATACTGCAATCGTATATCCTGATGACGATCACGGAAACTTATGTCCTTTCTTTAGGCGTATATCATTATATGTAGTCATTATTTCTCACCAATTATGTTAATATGAAGAAAATCACGGTTAATTGGGCAGTCAGAGATGGCGGGTGGTTATTGTTTTAAAATAAGTTGGGAATGCATAAAATCATTTAGGGGCAACTGAGCAGATGTGAACTTGAAAGGGCAGGAACACGAACGAGACACATGTCAAGATTTGAAATTCCTTAAAGTTGTTTCCTCAAACAAAATTTTTGTTTGCATAAACATGGACAGTATTGACCACAATTTCATTCTGGCAATGTAGTCCATATTTTTATACAACTATCAATCACTTCTTTTTCCATCTTGATCAATGTGAACTTACCATGTTACATGTATCTGTGTAAAAAAATACAACAATGTTCCCCATATGTATGATTATTTCGAAAAATCATTAAAGCTATGTACGAAAATCTGAAGTTGGTTCAAAATCAAACCTTAAACATGTGATTCGATTTGAAAAGAAAAAGTCTGGTTCACAGGGCCCTAGTGCCTATACAAGAACTTGGGTACAGGGTGAATGATGAACTGAAAAAGGCTATGGAGGGCAAAGTCAAATGTGCTTCATACAGGAGGAGTAGAAATCTCAAAGGGTGGACAGTAATGAGGCCAGGGTAGCAAAGGAAAAATACACACAAGTATGGAATAAAATCAATAAGATTGGTGCTGAACGGTAATATTATTAGTACGATAAGAATGACAGGGGGGTCGAGTTCACATGTATTTTGGAAATGGGTGAATAAAAGAAACAATGTCAGTAATTCACAAAAAAATTCAAGAAGAGGGCGGAAATTCAGAGGACCACAACCAAGTTGCATCAGAACCAGTCAAGTACTGGGAAAAGGTAACTGATAAGCGATGGAGCGTGGGGAATCAACTGGAGTGCCACAATGAGGTCGAGGAAAATTTATCGAACTACGTGTGCAGTGAAATAAAAGTAGAGGCGGTCCAAAAAGTGGTCTCAAAATTAAGGAACAGAAAAGCAGGACGCCTGGATGAAATTTTCAACAAGTTTCTAAACAAGAGGCCCCCAAGGGGCCTGAGGGCGCTCACCTGACATGGTATCCAAAATATCAACCCAGAGAATTAATTTCAACAAGTTGCATCTGCTCCTCCTAAGAAAAGGTTATACCAAATATCCAAAGATTCTGACCAGTGGATCTAAAAAAAAGAAGATTTTTAAAGAATATTCCTCATATTGAACTAAGGAGCCCATATATGAACCCAGGGACTTGGCTTTAACAAACTTGAATCTCACCCCCCTAAGGATGCTGCACACCAAATATCAAAACATTCTGACTGCTGGATCTGAAGAAGAAGATTTTTAAAGAAAATTCCTCATTTTGAACTAAGTTACAATTCAAGCTCCCACAGTGAGTCCAAAAATGGACCTAGGGACATGGCTTGAACAAACTTGAATCTCACCCCCCTAAGGATGCTGCATATCAAATATCAAAACATTCCAACTGCTGGATCTGAAGAAGATTTTTAAAGAAAATTCCTCATTTTGAACTAAGTCATAATTCGGGCTACCACAGTGAACCCAAATATGAACCCAGGGACTTGGCTTGAACAAACTTGAATCTCTCCCCCCCACCCCCCCCCCCCCCACCCCCTCTCTAAACATGGTGCATACCCAATATCAAAAGATTCTGCCTGCTGGATCTTGAGAAGAAGATTTTCGAAGAAATTTGCCTGAAATGCACTAAGTTTGAATTTGAGCTTCTATAGTGAGCCCAAATATGAATCCAGGGGGGCCGATTTGAACAAACTTGAATCAGATCCACCCCACAACGTTGCATACCAAATATCAAAAGATTCTGCCTGCTGGATCTGGAGAAGAAGATTTTCGAAGAAATTTGCCTGAAATGCACTAAGTTTGAATTTGAGCTTCTATAGTGAGCCCAAATATGAATCCAGGGGGGCCGATTTGAACAAACTTGAATCAGATCCACCCCACAACGTTGCATACCAAATATCAAAAGATTCTGCCTGCTGGATCTGGAGAAGAAGATTTTTTACGAAATTTGCCTGAAATGCACTAAGTTCGAATTCGAGCTTCTATAGTGAGCTCAAATATGAATCCAGGGTGGCCGATTTGAACAAACTTGAATCAGATACACCCACAATGTTGCATACCAAATATCAAAAGATTCTGCCTGCTGGATCTGGAGAAGAAGATTTTTTAAGAAATTTGCCTGAAATGCACTAAGTTCGAATTCGAGCTTCTATAGTGAGCCAGGGTGGCCGATTTGAACAAACTTGAATCAGATCCACCCCTCAATGTTGCATACCAAATATCAAAAGATTCTGCCTGCTGGATCTGGAGAAGATATTTGAAGAAATTTGCCTGAAATGAACTAAGTTCGAATTCGAGCTTCTATACTGAGCCCAAATATAAACCCAGGGGACCGATTTGAACAAACTTGAATCAGATCCACCCCACAATGTTGCATACCAAATATCAAAAGATTCTGCCTGCTGGATCTGGAGAAGAAGATTTTTGAAGAAATTTGCCTGAAATGCATTGAGTTCGAATTCGGGCTTCTATAGTGAGCCCAAATATAAATCCAGGGGGCAGATTTGAACAAACTTGAATCAGATCCACCCCACAATGTTGCGTACCAAATATCAAAATATTCTGCCTGCTAGATCTGGAGAAGAAGATTTTTGAAGAAATTTGCCTGAAATGCACTAAGTTCGAATTCGAGCTTCTATACTGAGCCCAAATATAAACCCAGGGGGCCGATTTGAACAAACTTGAATCAGAGCCACCCCACAATGTTGCATGTCAAATATCAAAAGATTCTGCCTGCTCGATCTGGAGAAAAAGATTTTTGAAGAAATTTGCCTGAAATGCACCAAGTTCGAATTCGGACTTCTATAGTGAGCCCAAATATGAATCCAGGGAGCCGATTTGAACAAACTTGAATCAGATCCACCCCACAATGTTGCATACCAAATATCAAAAGATTCTGCCTGCTCGATCTGGAGGAGAAGATTTTTGAAGAACTTTGCCTGAAATGCACTAAGTTCGAAATCGGGCTCCTATACTGAGCCCAAATATGAACCCAGGGGGCCGATTTGAACAAACTGGAATCAGATCCAGCCTACAATGTTGCATACCAAATATCAAAAGATTCTGCCTGCTGGATCTTGAGAAGAAGATTTTCGAAAAAATTTGCCTGAAATGCACTAAGTTTGAATTCGAGCTTCTATAGTGAGCCCAAATATGAATCCAGGGGGGCCGATTTGAACAAACTTGAATCAGATCCACCCCACAATGTTGCATACCAAATATCAAAAGATTCTGCCTGCTGGATCTGGAGAAGAAGATTTTTTAAGAAATTTGCCTGAAATGCACTAAGTTCGAATTCGAGCTTCTATAGTGAGCTCAAATATGAATCCAGGGTGGCCAATTTGAACAAACTTGAATCAGATCCACCCCACAATGTTGCATACCAAATATCAAAAGATTCTGCCTGCTGGATCTGGAGAAGAAGATTTTTTAAGAAATTTGCCTGAAATGCACTAAGTTCGAATTCGAGCTTCTATAGTGAGCCCAAATATGAATCCAGGGTGGCCGATTTGAACAAACTTGAATCAGATCCACCCCTCAATGTTGCATACCAAATATCAAAAGATTCTGCCTTCTGGATCTGGAGAAGATATTTGAAGAAATTTGCCTGAAATGAACTAAGTTCGAATTCGAGCTTCTATACTGAGCCCAAATATAAACCCAGGGGACCGATTTGAACAAACTTGAATCAGATCCACCCCACAATGTTGCATACCAAATATCAAAAGATTCTGCCTGCTGGATCTGGAGAAGAAGATTTTTGAAGAAATTTGCCTGAAATGCATTGAGTTCGAATTCGGGCTTCTATAGTGAGCCCAAATATAAATCCAGGGGGCAGATTTGAACAAACTTGAATCAGATCCACCCCACAATGTTGCGTACCAAATATCAAAATATTCTGCCTGCTAGATCTGGAGAAGAAGATTTTTGAAGAAATTTGCCTGAAATGCACTAAGTTCGAATTCGAGCTTCTATACTGAGCCCAAATATAAACCCAGGGGGCCAATTTGAACAAACTTGAATCAGAGCCACCCCACAATGTTGCATGTCAAATATCAAAAGATTCTGCCTGCTCGATCTGGAGAAGAAGATTTTTGAAGAAATTTGCCTGAAATGCACCAAGTTCGAATTCGGACTTCTATAGTGAGCCCAAATATGAATCCAGGGAGCCGATTTGAACAAACTTGAATCAGATCCACCCCACAATGTTGCATACCAAATATCAAAAGATTCTGCCTGCTCGATCTGGAGAAGAAGATTTTTGAAGAACTTTGCCTGAAATGCACTAAGTTCGAAATCGGGCTCCTATACTGAGCCCAAATATGAACCCAGGGGGCCGATTTGAACAAACTGGAATCAGATCCACCCTACAATGTTGCATACCAAATATCAAAAGATTCTGCCTGCTGGATCTGGAGAAGAAGATTTTTTAAGAAATTTGCCTGAAATGCACTAAGTTCGAAATCGGGCTCCTATACTGAGCCCAAATATGAACCCAGGGGGCCGATTTGAACAAACTTGAATCAGATCCACCCTACAATGTTGCATACCAAATATCAAAAGATTCTGCCTGCTGGATCTGGAGAAGATTTTTTGAGAAATTTGCCTGAAATGCACTAAGTTTGAAATCGGGCTCCTATACTGAGCCCAAATATGAACCCAGGAGGGCGATTTGAACAAATTTGAATCAGATCCACCCTACAATGTTGCATACCAAATATCAAAAGATTCTGCCTGCTGGATCTGGAGAAGAAGACTTTTTAATGTTTTTCCCATTGCCTATAAGTGTTAAAAAGTGCTGACTCAGCACTTTTTCAAAGTCCTGAAAAAAGTTCCTTGTGATCAAACCGATACGGATTTTTTTAACCATTCTATTCTACTGGATAAAAGTAAGCTTTATACAAAATAAGAATTCTCTGTGCCGTGTAGTTTTGGAGATATGGCAGTTTTAAGGTTTTTCCTATTTTTAGCTCCCGAGGTTCCCACAGGGCAATGAGAAAATTTTTTTTTGCATCAATCAACTACTTATGACCCATTATCATCTCATATCAAATTTGGTTCAAATCGACCTCACGGTTCAGAAAATAGAAATTTTAGGCGTGGCCAAAATTTTTGCCCGTCCCATAACAAAGGCAAATAATGCCTGACAAACTTCTCTTGAACAAACTTCATTCTAGCCCTCAAAAGGACTCTGTATACCACATATCAAGTCTCTGCTACTACTGTTGGTTCATTAGAAGAAGATTTTCAAAAAATTTGGCCATTTTTTCCCCACACCTCTGCTCAATATGAGCCGAAACCTATTTTGGATAAAAATCAAAATGCCCCTATATAACCACTACTTACATGAAATTTAATTAAAATGTGGCCAGTGGTTTAGGAGAAAGAGGCTCAAACACCACCTTCACGCAGGACGACGGACGACGGACGAAGAGTGAAAAGAAAAGCTCACCCTGACTTTTAGTCAGGTGAGCTAAAAACAGGGGCGAGGAACTATATAAAAGCCTAATAGCTCTATTCAACTTCGCCATAGAAAAACAAGAGGATCCAAAAAAGTGGAGAGGAAGCAAGGTCACATTTATACACAAAAGTGGGGGGATAAGGAAGTATTTGATAACTATTGGGGAATCTTTGTCAGTAGCAACATTGGAAAAGTTTTCTGTAAGGTCCTGGAACTGTAAGGGAGATTTGAGGGTGTGACCAAAGAGAAGGGCTTTTGTGGAGAGATCCAGAATACTAGTACATGTAGCTTCAGGAAGGGAAGAAGTGTCACTGACTATCTTTTCACGCTATCCCAAATGATAGAATCTGCGAAAGTTAAAAAGAAAAAGATGTTTATGGCATTTCTAGATGTTAAAAAGGTATATGATAGAGTATGGAAGAAGGGTACGTGGCAAAAGCCTGAGGCCTGTCTTGGACCTGGGAGATGAGTTTGTTGGAATTATGATAGCATTATATAAGGAGGTGCAAAGTGAACTTAGTCTAGGTAGCATAATACCAAACTGAAGCCTATGGAGATAGACCTAAAGCAGGGGTGTATCATCTCCCCAATCCTTATTGCATTGTACATCAAAGATTTAGGAGATGAACTCAGGCATAGTGAAAGGGGAGGAGGGTAGAGAAGTAGGGCCTGCACAAAGGTGGAGAGTCGGGAGTTCTGTATTCCTGAAGACAGTAGCAAACTTCTTCGTGAGGGAGAGACAGGTGACTACGAAGTATTTTGGTGGTAAAAATGAAAGTGTCAATGACACTGTAGATCAACTTGTCAAGACATGTACATGTATAGTATGTGACACAGCAATGACAAAGATCTAGGTAATGACCAGATAAAAAAGGTACATATAAAGTATTGTAACGGTCTGTACATGAATACTGACCGTTGCCTGTAACAAATGTATAGGTAAAGTATTGTAAAGGTGGGTGACAGTCAGATGCTAAACTAGAAAAGAAATCTTTGAGTCCCAGAGTGGGTCTGACTGAACCCCAAAAATATTTGTTCCCATAGCACAGGGATAACAAAGGCACCCCAAAACACACTCATTCCTGCCCCAAGGTGAAAACAAAGGTACCCAAGAAGTTTCATGAAGATCAGTTCATAAATACGAGCTGTATAGAAGTTGTGACAAAAAACTGATTGGACCTAATTTCAGTACAAAATGGCCACTGACAGCCATCTTGAATTTTGGACCGCACCCAGAAACACTCGTTCTCGTCCCAAGGTGATAACAAAGGTACCAAAGAAGTTTCGTGAAGATCGGTTGATAAATAGAGCCTCTAGCCCGAGCCGTATTGACATGTGCACTTACAGTGTATAAATAGCAATAAATAAATCAAAATTCATCTAATTTGCATAATTTCTGTACGAGAAAAAATCCTGTACTGTATGTGATGTATTCCATTTTACTAAACATTCATACAAAAATTTATTCAAATCAGAACTTCCATACAGAAGTTCTGTACAAAAGACTGACTGCACTAATTTTGGTACAAAATGGCTGTGGTGGCCATCTTGAATTTTGAACCACACCCAAAACACTTGTTCTCATCCCACGGTGATAACAAAGGTACCCAAGAAGTTTCGTAAAGATCGGTTCATAAATACAGCCTCTAGCCTGAGCCGAAAAGAAGTTGTGTACAAAAAACTGATTAGACCGAATGTCGGTACAAAATGGCTACTGTCAGCCATCTTGAATTTTGGACCGCACTCAGAAACACTTGTTCTCGTCCCAAGGTGATAACAGAGGTACCCTAGAAGTTTTGTGAAGATCGGTTGATAAATACAGCCTCTAGCCCGAGCCGTATTGACATGTGTACTTACTGTGTGTAAGTAGCACTGAAAAAATCAAAGTTCATCTAATTTGCATAATTTCTGCACGAGAGAAAAACCCGTATTATATGTGATGTATCCCATGGTACTAAACATTCACACAAAAAAATTTTCAAATCAGCGCTTTCATATGGAAGTTCTGTGCAAAAATCTGATTGCACCTAATTTTGAACAAAATGGCTGCCATCGGCCATCTTGAATTTCGGACTGCACCCAAAAACACTCGTTCTCGTCCCACGGTGATACCAAAGATACCCAAGAAGTTTCGTAAAGATCGGTTTATAAATACGGCCTCTAGCCCGAGCCGTATTGGCATTTGCACTTCCAGTGCTGAAAGTAACACCAAATACATCAAAGTTAGTCTAATTTGCATAATTTACTTACGAGAAAAAAAACCGTATTATATGTGATGTATCCCACGGTACTAAACATTCATACAAAAAATTATTCAAATCAGCACTTTCATATGGAAGTTCTGCGCAAAAAGCTGATTTCACCTAAGTCTGTACAAAATGGCTGCCAGCGGACAACTTGAATTTCGGATCGGACCCAAAAACACTCGTTCTCATCCCACGGTCATAACAAAGGTACCCAAGAAGTTTCGTAAAGATCAGTTCATAAATACGGCCTCTAGCCTGAGCCATATTGAATTGTTGACGGACAGACGGACGACTGGGCATGGCATAAGCTCAAATTTGGCTTCGCCAAAGTTGAGCTAATAAACGTCACAGGCAGAGACATTTACCAAAACCACATGATTAAACTTACTGTGAAGGGGAAGGAAATTCTAGGAAGGAACAGCTTCAATAAGGTTTTCGTGTGGAAAACTATTCGGAAGATGATAGGTGTTCCAAGTATAATATATGGTACGGAAGTGATACCTCTTATCAAATTGGTTGTAAAGAGCTTGGAGAATAATGCAGGCCAATGGATAACAGGGTCATGTAATGTTGCAGCACTAGAAGCAATCAGGGGTGATAAGGATCAAGGACAGAATAGACTTGAAACTCTGTTATCTTAACTATTTGGTAAATCTTCCCGAGAGCCAATGGTGCAAAAAACACTAATGTCCCAGAAGGAATTCAAATACAAGGACAGGGTAGACTGAGCAAGTGAGGGAGTTGATACAGATCTATTTAAAGGAAATCTCTGATTTAGAAGTTGGGACAACCCAGGGTAAAATAATCATCAGAGAAAGAGTCATGGAAAACAGAAACCAAATTTGCAAGAGGCTTCCAAAGCAAAGAGGTCTTTGGGTGGCTTGTGTGATAAAGAGGAAGCCAGGTTTTGAAGTACCTTGATGGGGGAATGGGTCAACTTGGCCTTGAGTCGATTCAGCCTTGAGTTGATTCAGCTTGAGTCGATTCTGCCTGAGTCGATTCTGCCTTGAGTAAACTACTGGGGCAACTGTGTTTGATGCAGATCATAGTAATAATAATAAATTTTCGACCTTCCACTGATTTGAACTGGTCTCTTCCCCACTATAAAATTGACCCTTGTCCTCATGTCAAGCCTCAAGCACCCTTTCTCTTATGAAACTCCTCCCCTGCTACTTCAGTCTAGAGAGTGAGATACATTTAACACATTTTCAAGCTTTATTATATTTTATTTCACGATTTTTGTCATTTCAGAATTCAGCAATGATGCAAATGTAATGAAAATACAAATCAAAATATGCACATGAAGTATTCTTGTGTGGAAAATAATCATGATTTCTGGGGACTGGCTTGTGGCGTATTTGGGCAAACTACAATTAATAGTACTTTGGTATGAAAACATTCCTTCAAAGTAAGTACCTAATGAATGTGCTTGTATTGTTGTTTGTCCCCAAATCAGCCATTCACATTGATTACTATGAAAACAACTTTTCTGAACATTCTTCAGAGTAAATGCAATGTTATCACTCTAAAAACAGCTCTACCTGAGGTAAAATTTTGTGACCATATGAATAAACAGACACTAATGTCACTGCTTTACGGTTTATGAAAACAGTTGTTCAGAAACTAGAAATCAAAGCCTAAATTATATGTACTGCTATGTTTTCACAATCAAGTTCTTTAAAAAAAATAAGAATTTCTGTTTTTTATGTTTTATTTACCTAAAATATACTTTAATAGATTATTTGTCCTTGTCTGAAAGTGGGTTATTTCGGAAACGGGTCAAGTTGCCCCCATACATCGGGTCAAGTCATGCCCAATAGTGGGTGGACTGGAAAGACTTAATAATAACGTAATACTGGTCTGATTAAACACAGAAGTTTTATTTATTAAAACTAGAACTTAATAAAATCCAAGGCAGAAACTTGTTTTTGCCACTTTTGTGACAGGTATGAATGGGTTTATCTGTTTTTTTGTTGTGCTATTTTGCATGGTGAGCCTTCCTGGGACGAACTATTCAGAGTCCACACAACTCAATGACATGATGACATTTTCATTAATGTTCTCCCCACTTGCTAATTCTAATCCGATATTCTTTTCCATACTATACTAATTGCTGATATTTTAATTCTGGAAGGCACACATTTGGCACTGTTGGAGTGTCAGTTATGTTATCATTTGGTTTCGCCTTTTCCCATGAACTGAAGTTATATTATTGCGCATTGTTTCCCTCTAGGGTGATTAACCCTATGGAAAAATTAGTAGTAATTGGACCTAATTTTTATCATGTAATCCTTGTCACTTAAGCCTCGCCCGGATCATTATCCAACTTATTCACCACGTGTAGCTGTGTGTATGCTGCTTTTTCAAACAATTTCCCTCCCAACCATTTCCTTCCCATGTGATGTGGTTCTCTCCCAATTGGTTTTATGGGTATGGGAGTTTGTTCATCCATTCACGTCCTTCAATCCATATTCATCTGGTTTGGGCGTGTTTTGGCCCAACTATTTTCAGGAGCTTTATTATTATTATTGCTTGCAACTCTGTATTGTCGGCTACACTGTTCTATGAGCCTCTGGAGGCTACTATTAGTAATTTTAATAAATATCAGTGCAGCCCTTAATTCGCAATCAGGTGTTCCGTGTTGTATTATTTCCCCACTCCATCCTTTCACAAATATATTTAACTATACATCATTTTTTTATTTATTAAAACTATTTATTTATTTATTATATATTTATTAAAACTGGTCTGCCTTCAGGGGGAGGGGGGGGGGGGGGGGAGATAACAAAAAGCTTGTTCCAGTCTCTTCTGCGCTTCGTCTGGTTTGAGAAAATTTGAGACTGTTCAGTTAGGAGGTTATAGGTAGAGAGAGATAGAAATCTGCTCTTGTATATTGCGACTGTTGTGTGATTGTTGTTATTGATGAAGCAGTCCTCATTGACTCAATCCTAAAGTTCTCGATGAGTCGCTGGGCAATCCTCACTGACTCTACGCAATTTAATTGTATTGTATAATTTTCATTTTCTGTGACTTATTTTGTTTTTTCTGTTAAGGGTTCGGTGTTTGTTCAGCTCTACCATTAATTCACTATCTTGGAGTCTGTTGAAGGTTTTGTTTTGTAGGTCTTTCAATTGTGTTTCAATAGTTTGTATTTTTGTTAACTCATGAAATTCCTTTATGATCACTCTTCATAACCTGTTGATGAACAGTCGACGTCAGCCACAATCACAATCCACCAAAAAGCTCTGTGATCAGATTGCTGTTGAAGCAAAAAATTGTTTTTGATTACTCTTTTCAGAGCTGTTACTGAAAAGTTCTCAGCTACAATCACACTCATTGATCAGATTGCTTGTTTAAACCAAACACAGATTAGAATTATTATTTTCGAACCATTAGGTTAGATGTATGGGTACCGAAAGGATAAATTTTCTCTTCAGTAAGTGAATACGATTTTTTTTGGAACTTTTGTGTTAAATCTCATATTTCTTGGAAAGGAATTATTATTCTTTCATGTGTGCTTTGTGTAGTGAATTCCAAATTTGCATAAAAGGACTTTTCTTATTATTAAAGGTAAGTACATAATTTAATATTCCATAATTGTCTGGAGTTTGTTGTCAGTTTTTTGACTAAAAAATATAAAAATGATAAAAAATAAAAGTTAGTAAAAAAAAAAAAAATTGGGAGGGCGTTTCAACTCGCCCAAAAACCAGGGGCGACCTTGACCCGGAAATATATGTGGGGGCGACTTGACCCGGAGCCGTTATTTTCGGACTAAAACGTGAGTCAATTTGGTCTGAAATTAGGCCAAATTGACTCATGTCCAAATTGACCCTGAATCCTTAATGACACCTTGGGAGGTGTGTTGTGGGGGGGGGGGGGGGGGGGGGGGGGCACCGCTGTTTAAGCCACGAGATCATGGCCCTGGAACACTTCCTATGAGAATGTCTAAAATAACAGTCTAAGATTCACCGCCCGGTGACACCGGGAGTATATTCGGCAAGTGGGGATGGGAGAATGAAGGATATGTTGGGTATTGGGTGACACAAGGGAGAGGGTTAGTATGCACATCAGAAAACTTGAAAAGAATGAGGTGCGGGATGCTATCACACAGTTCGTTTCTGGGTGTTGGGCAAGAGATGAGGTGTGTGGGGTTAGAGCCAATATGGCAATAAGGGAATTTTGGGAGCAAAGAGTTAAGGGCCTTCTCAACCAAGACAATTAGCGCTGACCAAAGTGTTATTGTTATTAAAAACAAGCTGCAGACAAAGAGCTACTGTGGTAAACATGAAGAATAGCGGACCCAACAAATTATTACAAAAATTACCAACTTTTCCCAACTTTTCATGGTTTCCCTACATTCTTTAGTGTTTTTTCTTTACATATTCATAAATTTGGGGGAAATAAAAATCACTTTTTTAGCTTGTTTTTACTAGTTTTTTAACTTCCGAGACGAAGCAATTCAACTTGCGCGTCAACCATCTTTTCTTTCGAAAGTGTGTGTTCGAGCAGACATGTTAACCTCCAGAATACTTTTTTCAGGGAACCTGAGGGTGATTTTCAGGGAAATGGGATGGATTTCAGGGAAAAGTTCGCGCGGGGGGCAAAATAAAAGAAAAAACTTGTGAATTTTCAGCTCACGGACCCACTATTAACACCAGGTTATATCCAGAACTAGTTGTCAACTATGCTGATGCATTTATGCTATGTTAAAAAAATTTTTAAAATCATAAAATAACTGTTGATCTGCCCCCCCCCCCCCCCCCCCCCCGATCCTCTTCTTCATGAGCCCCCCCCCCCTCCCACCCACCAGTCCCACAATGCACATCCACCTGTGCTTTGCTCTTATCAAAGTCTATTTAGCTAATAATTTCCCAAGTCTGGAAATGTTTAACAGGAAAAGATGTTCCTGATGTTCAGTTACTTCAAGAACATTGGTACTCAGAAAGTATCTTTATCAAACTTCATGCATGTGGGACGCTTGTGCCCTACACAAAACTTTTCTTTTCATCATTGAAGCACTTTTGTTTAATTCCATTCAAAGTTTTCTGGTTACAGATGGCCAACAGTTAACAGTTCTGTAGTCAGCACAACAGAATAAATGTGGTGTTAGATAAAAAAGTCCATTGTGTTTAAATATGCTGCCTTAATTTTTCGGCATCCTAAGCGACATTAACCTACTTTTAAGCTGTGCTGATAGTTGTTGTTTACGTTTTGATTCTGGAAAAGGGATGAGAATTAAAGCTATTCTATGAAGGAAATAAATAAATATATATTATTTAATTCCTTTTCATATATTTTAATTTCCAAATAACTGCATTTAAATGAAGGTGGAGTTTTCAATTTTTTGAAAGTAAGTCACCTATTTTTCACTTCGACACTCGCACATTGATCATGAATCTCCGAAGAAAAACCCCAGAAATAAACATGAAAACAGTTGAAATATATATCATAAAATAGCCTTTTCTTAAATAAATTTAACTTAAATCCATATTTTACTGCTTCGTGAGTTTTTACCAGAGTTTGAAATGCATGTGATTTGACTCCGAACGTTTTTCATAAGTTACAAACGGGAACGAAATATTTGACTGTTGTTTTCCGGGACTTTTGGTCCAAAACTGATTCCCGACCGGGAGGCCGGGAACTACACTGCAATTCCGGAGATTTTCCCCGGGCATTCCGGGAGAGTTAACATGTCTGTGTTCGAGTTTGAAGCGCACTTGTTCTGCACTGGTACCACAAGGAGAAGTCAGGTAAGTACAGTGGTTTTTTTTTTCACTTTTTTTCATTATTAAGGTAAGTTATGTAATAAATAGCACCCGGCGCTCGACGGGTTAGTGTCAGTCTAGCAAGGGTTCGGGTTAGCTAACCCAAACCCTTCCTACACTGACCCTAATCTGTTGAACACAGTGCGATTTTCGGAACTGAAGTGATACTGAAGTATTCCAGAAATAAGAGGAGACGCCCACCGTGACGTCACATCTTTGACAGTTTCCATTGAAAGAACGTCGCTGTTGATAAACACGATCAGGACGACTTTTCCATTGCCTCTCTTACGGGAAGGAAAAACTTAGTAAATAATGTCTAAAGTATTAAAAACTCAGGGGTTTTGGGTACATATGTGAAGAAAAAACACTAAAGAATGTAGGGAAATCATGAAAAGTTGGGAAAAGCTGGTATTTTTTGCATTTGTTGGGTCCGCTATTCTTCATGTTTACCGCTACTGTGGTCAGTAATAGCCAAATACAGATACAGAACCGGCTGCAAACCTATTTCAAGTAATCGGCTCATTCCGGTATTTAGAAAGACTAACTGGCCAGTCCTTCAACTTCAAGTGACAGTGCATAATACTAAGCCGAACTGAACCATTTGAAACTCACTTTTAATTCTAGTGGGTCTGTACTTGAAGGTGTGAGTATTCGTTTCTGAAAGTCGCTGGGTCACAAAAGAGAAAACGACAAGAAATTCACTGTATTTCGGATAATCAAATTCTGCAGAAAACAGAGAAAACTTCCTGTATACAAGATAAAGTTTTTAACATTTCTGTATCGTTAATTTCGGCCCTAGTACCTTCGACAACGACCCGCGTTGTGTCCATGGGCAAGGCATTTTATCCCGGTTGCCTACATGGGGGCATGATGACGCAGTGTACTAAGGCGCACTACACGTCGATGGTGCACATGTCTTCAACCGCTGTAACCCTGCTTGAGTGGAGCTTGGACAGAGTTATATGTTGAGAGCTGACAGTTGCTCGTCGATGCTTTGTTGACTAAAAAAATATAAAAATGATAAAAATAAAGTTAGTAAAAAAGGTTGACGTCACGGCAACCCGGCTCAACGGAGAATTTTCGGGCTCGTAGTTAAAGATAACTTAAAATGGTGTTCGAACGAGGAACGGGCATATTTTGGGTCCGGACGTTTCGTCCCCTACTTGGTGAGACGTTTCGTCCCCGTGACAGGGTGGGAACGTTTCGTCCCCGTGACAGGGTGGGACGTTTCGTACCCCGTGACAGGGTGGGACGTTTCGTCCCCAGTTGGGGACGAAACGTCCCACTTCAATACCAAATTATTGAGAAGATTTGGGATTGGATTTTTTTCATAAATGAGGGAAGCATCTGCTCGTAACCAGTGATGGTCACTCATATATGGCATCGAGGTTGGATTTTATGCATAATTAGATATCATATTAGCAGGCTATAATACAAACAATGATTTTGGAGTTTGTATCGGGTTAATGACCTGAAAACAACATGGAATTTTTAATAGAAATTAGTAAGATATACCAAATGGGTAAAACCAAAAAGTAATGTAATTTTAATTAATGTAATTTTCCATGATTTCATGCTCAATGTTATTTTATGATTCCTTTGTTTCCTGTTCACGTTAACCCTTTACCTAAAATAGCGGTAACAAAACCATTACGATGACAACATTAAACTGAAACCATATAAACATGTTTATCATTAGAAAAGGTTTGTCGAACCAGTTTTAATGATATCCATGCTTATATGATTTTATTATTATTTTATTTATTTTTAAAACGGAAGTATTTTTTAAGAAAAGTCGTTAGGTAAAGGGTTCAACAAATAAAATGTATGTAGATTTAATGTATATATTATTTGGTATAATGTAATGAAACTGTGAATTTTGTTATTGCATGATTGTTTAACTTTTGGAAATCAAGTTATATCAATGAAATATACCACTGTTAGTTATTTATAACACTCATCCTTTACAGGAATTTGCATTGGGGACGAAGCGTCCCGGTGACGAAACGTCCCACCAATAGGGGGACGAATCGTCTCGGGGACGAAACGTCTCGGGGACGGAACGTCACGGGGACGAATCGTCCCGAGGACGAAACGACCCGATCCCCATATTTTCAGATTGGAATGTTGGAAGAAATCGAATTGGTGAATCCGCTGGTGCTGATAACTTGAGTTTTGGGGGTGTTATTTAAACAGAAAACACACGGGAAAAATTGAGGTGGACGGAGGACGCTGATTTCAAAAATTTCTTTGAACGTTACGTCATTGACGCTGAAAGTCTCCAACTGAAAATCGATTGATGGATAACGAGTCTCAATATTCTGCGTTTTGCCTGGCGCGTCATTGGTGTGGAAAATACCTGATCTGAAGATCCGTCAGAAGATATATTTACTATTGTGCTTGACATTCCAAACCCAAAGTTGACTACGCTGTTCGGTAAATTTGAAAGGACTGGAGTGGAACGGAGAGTCAGGGTGTACTGACGGCGATTCATGTTCAGCTAACGCGACTATAAAAGGGTGGTTCTGCGACAACCGGACACATTTGATTTTGAAATATTGAAAAAAAAAATTTCCTGAGGATAAATTGTTTTTTGTGATAGACAAGTGTTAGCATGCTGTTGTTCCACAGAATGTATCCAGCAGAGCTGATTTCACAGT